>WHYT01015455.1:46446-66582 GCA_009806455.1 Tetrax tetrax
GCCCATTGAGAATTAATCTGGATGAGGCTTTGAGGTTGTGCCTGCAATCTCAATGAATACAGAGGAGATGATGTTAAAAGAAAACAACAAAAAAAAAAACAACCCCCCCCTAAAAACAACAAAACAAAACAACCCAAACAAACAGAAAACCAGCAGTGCAACCTGTGCACTCCAGTGTCTTGTGCCATGGTCACAGCTACCTCATCGTCCTCGTTGGATGCTGCACATCACCCTGAGGTGTGGGTACAGCAAAATCCCGTACAGCAGGAGCACAACGAGCTTCCACGATTTCTTATGTTTATGTTTCTGGTTCATGGGCAGTAGATGAATTCCTCTGTTTATCTGGGAAACCATAATGTGCAATCCTGCTATGAGTACACAAAATAAGCATGCTGTCAGATGTGTGACGGATCTCCTAGCATAGCTGAGACGACGTTCGACCTTTAGGGTGTTAAGAGATAAATATTCCAGTAGACACCCACACAGCTTATGCCAGCTTTGCTCCTCAGTTGTAATGGCTTTAAGTAAGAACTGTAATAAATACCTAGTTCTGCACACCTCTGAGAGAGTGCCAGGCTTTGTCTCTGCTGTTCTGGACAGAAAATCATCCTGATGGGGAAATGGCCAGGCTTCCTTCGTGTGGTCATGAGTGCACAAGGGAAACAGTTCACACCACATCTTGTTCAGATGGAATTTTCCACTTTGTCTGGGGTCTGGAAAGCATTTCCAGATTCCACACTATGGGCACACAATCTACATAGTCCAGTGGCACTAAGTGCCTGAGAGAACACGTAAGAGGAAATCTGGTAAAATGGAGAACTGCGGTGCAATAAACTTCCCTGTAAAAATCACACCTGGCCGCGGAAACATCTAATGATAAGTGATACAGGATTGTATTTTTTATTTTGGCACAGTCCAAAGTATTAATAAAACACTTCTGTGTTGGCTGGTGAAATAATTACGGATCTTGTTACGTGTTGTGAACGCCGAAAGATACTCATGAGTTGTTTTGTCTCTGCAGATTTTGTTGTGTGATTCCTGTGACAGTGGGTACCACACCGCCTGCCTTCGCCCTCCTCTGATGATAATCCCTGACGGAGAGTGGTTCTGCCCACCCTGCCAGCATGTATGGTTCCTGTTTGACTTCATTGTTCTCCTTCTCAGCTTTGGCAGTTGTGGAGATTTGTTGGGAGTTCAGAAAGTTCTTTTCTCTTTTTTTCTATGAAAAAAAATAGACTGTGATGGATTATAGGGAAGTTGATCTTCCCTCTGCCCTTGAGTAAAACTAAGGTCTGTGAGGTGGTTTTCCTTTCCATTTTTTTTTTTTTTTCTGCTGGTGATGAATGACTGACATATAGATGGGGATCTCCAACCACACTGGTCTTCTCCCATCTTTGGTTAAATAGTATTGAAAATATAATGTCTTTAATTTTTCCCAAAAGAAACATCATGTTATCCTCCTGGAGGAGGAAGCTGGTTAGGGAAAGCTGCGATGTCTCATGAGTCTCAGGGTACAGTTTGCCTCTGCTGGGAAAGCCAGCCTTGTCTTTGTCAAGTAATAGACAAGCGTGAACACCTTTCTGAAGGTTAGAAGCTGTTTCTGCCAAAAAGAATTAATGCACGTGTCCAATTTCATTTAATGTATTTCTTAAAATAGCAAGATTTGCAGGGGTGGTGCTTGGAAGGATAAACCAGAGTGTGATGCTATTCTTGTTAAATTAATGGGGAACTATTTCTGCACGTTTTCAGAATAATCTGCCCGATCTCAAACCCCTTCCTTGCTTTCAGAAAAATTCTTTGCCAAAAGGGCTGTTGTCCTGCACAAACGTAGCCACGCTGGACGTGGTGTGGTATGGTTATATCGAGCATTGATTTTCAGCTGTCTTCTGAGGAGTGGTTTTCAGTAGTGATGATCTTGGATCTGCAAGAATGTTTTCCTTACACAATTTGGGGATTGCAGCTTGCAGTTAGAGCATCTCCTTGCTCAGTAATTTTTGTTACGAAGAATGACAGATTTGTAAAAGCGTGAAGATCACCCTTGGGAATAGTACGATGAGGGCGTTAACGTGGAATAAGGCACAATTTGTCCATAAAAAGTCATTTTTACATATGGCTCCTTGAGTATCAAGTGACATTCTAAGGTATGGAACATTTGGTAAGGAAATGATCCTGAAGTGCATCTCTCCTTTTTACTGCTGTGGCCACAGACTCCTGTGTCCTCCAGAGATGAAGCTAAGGGACAAACAGCGTACGCACGCAGCTTTCTGCATGCAGATGATGTGTGTCTGTGAAATCCTCAAGTTTTCCTGAAGCAGAGTTGTAAATACCAACAAAAATGGGGTAGTAATCTAGAAATATATTTATTCTAAACATCTTTAATATGCTTTAGGCACGTTGCTTCCTCCAATAAATGTCAGTTACTGGGAGGATGCATCTCTGTAGCAGCTCATGGTTTTAGGAAGACAGTTTTTGTCGTAAAGCCTTGTTCATGGAAGAGAAGCCTCCAGCGTAGCCAGGTGCTGACCCTACTTCCAGACATTAATGTGACAAATACAGAAATAGTGAATGAAGTGTCTGAACTTCAGCTGAAAATAGTTGGTTATGAAAGAAACTAATGTTGTGTTTCATTCCCTTAGAAATTACTCTGTGAGAAATTAGAAGAACAATTACAAGATCTGGATGTTGTCTTAAAAAAGAAGGAGCGTGCAGAACGCAGGTACTGCTGTTTGGGTGCGTTCACAGCAAGCTGCTGTGCGGAGGGGGGGTAATAACTGAACAAGCATTAAAAATCACTGGGGACTGGGGAGGAAAGTAGCGACGAGACTGGGAATTGGTAAGACCAGTTTTGACTTCACACTGATTATTGGTGGTGCAGTGCTGGGAGAATTTGTAAAATTGGAGAAAAAGCCCAGTGATGGGAAGAGAGAAGCAAATAATTTGTCTTAAACTTTGGTCAAGGTGCCTGAACACAAGTTTGGCTTTCCCAGTTCAGTGGTTTTCAGCTGTGTGTGTTAATAATGCGGTCAGCCGTGCGCAGAGCTCCTGCTGTAAGCAAGGACTTGGTTCCAAAGGTCATCAGATGAATGTGTTTTTTGAGTCTTGTTCCTCTAGATTCTGTTAAACTTGGCTGAATTTACAAGATGCAATTGCAGTAGTGCAGTGGATCAGCTAAATTACACCTTTGAATGAAATTTTGTGTGCGCCCCTGCCATTACCGAAGGCTAAATGCCAACTGATTTACTGCATTTATGAACAACATCCTTAATATTTGGAATGTCCTGTCTGCAGTTTTCAGACTCAAAAAATGAGGGACGTGAAGCACAGTCTGCATAATTTATACCTTTTAGGACATGTATTCAGTACTTTTGCAGAATTCAGTAACATCTGTGTGCGTTATTAAGCGAAACTTTGCATGAATTGTATCTTAAAACGCAAATTTCACCAGAAGATGAGACCTTTTTAAAGAAAATAATTGAGCAGGCTTACATTTGTAGCAGGTGCTGTAATGCCACGTGGGGTGTAGTCGTTCAGGACGTAGCGATTCCACGTCCATTTTCCGCTTCACCCATAATCTCCTGTTTGTTGTTGCTGTTCAGCAGCGACAGTGGTAGGGACGGAGCAGATACCAACTGTTCTTAACCTCACCGCTTCTTCTCAGAGCAGAGTTAGACCACCTTGTGGTAAAATTATCCATGGCTTGCCAATTCTGGTGAATTTGTAGGTTTGGGAATGAATCTAAGCTTTTTTTTTTCTGAGTGAGCTCAGCCTCTGTCTGTGCAGGAGTGTGGAACGCAGAGGAGCTGTCTGCTGCTCTGCTTTGTGGTGGGAAGACTCATTGCTAGTGAACAATATTTTTGGAGCCACTTTGGTAAATATTCTGCTGGCAAGCACTACATGGAATGAGGGCTTTTTCCAGTCTGTTTTGCTTCCTTGAAATCACTAGTATTGCATAAAAATACAATCTGAACGGTTACAGGAGGGCACACAGTCGATATTGCAGCACTGTTTGGGGTCTGAAACAGATGTTTAACAGCTCATCCTCATATGAAATGAACCTGATCTCTCCTATTGTATGTAGTAAGAGTGATTTTTGGTTTTGAGTCTCTTAAAAAGAGAAATGAACTTGGGTTAGAAAAGATTTTATGATAGAATAGTTGAATATTGAACTCTTCCAACTTAATGGTGGTATAATGTAGCAAATTGTAAGGTAAAAAGACCAAAGAATTATAATACAGTAAGAAATTATGGTCCTTATTACAGCTTGCTTTAAAAGCTAAAGGAGGTCGATTGATTGGTTTGGGCACAGAAATATTTCAATGCAATGTTTTTGTAAAGTCACAGCACACGTTGTCTGATGTTTTGGCAAAGAGATGGGGACAAACTCTTCAGCAGGGCCTGGTGTGATAGGACAAGGGGTCATGGTTTTAAAATAAAAGGAAGTAGGTTCAGACTGGACATAAGGGAAATTTTTTTTTTTTTTTTTTTTTTTTTTGCTGAGGATGGTGGCACACTGTCCCAGGTTGTCTAGAGAAGCTGTGGATGCCCCATCCCTGGAAACATTCCAGGCCAGGTTGGCCGGGGCTCTGAGCAACCTGATGTGGTTGGGGATGTCCCTGCTCCTTGCAGGGGGGTTGGACTGGGTGGGCTTGGAAGGTCCCTTCCAACCCAAACCATTCCATAATTCTGTCATTCTAAAACCAATTCTCTCATCATGGGCACACACATTTAATAGATTCTTTGAACCGGTGGTGGTGGTGTGCTTTTTTGAAGTAGTGATACTGTCACGCTCTTTGTTATTCTCTAGCTTTCAATCAGGAATCTGATTGGAATTCATTCAGCTGCTCAGCTGTATTCTTAGACATCCCAAAACCATTATGTCACAGAATTTTTTTTAATGAAAATTTTAGATTTCACATTGACTTACAAATCCATAGATCAAAGTCATACCCATTTTTTTTTTTTTGTTTCCTGTTTGTGAATTCAAGGTGCTGCCACAACAGCCTGGCTGAATTCCAGGTTTCTCACAAACATGCTAACTTCTAGAATCACGTCTTCCACCAGCTAGAGGGAGTCGACATCAGAGGTTTTACAGCTGCCCCTTTTACTTCATATTAGAGACTCTGACTTCTTGCTAGAAAATCCCTCTAGGGACTGCTTGTCTGCTTCTCCCAGGCCAAATCAGGTGGAGTACTTCCTTTGCTGCACACTTTCATGACTTCCCCATAGAACTTTTGCAGCTGCTTACGTGAGAGAAAATGTTTTCTGCATTCGTCTAGGAAGAGTTTATAACCAGTCAGTGCTTATCTGCACCTGCTGCTGGAGATCTCTTGGTTCAGGTGTTTCAGCTGTTGGTTAAAGAGTCAAGCTTCTGGAATGCATTTGATAGTTTATTTTGCGTTTCATTTTAAGACCCTTACCTCAGCAGGAACAGCTTGTTTTCATTTTCTTCAGCAGCGTGTACGCAAGGCAGGGAGAAGAATCACTGATCATGTTTAAAAACAGCTGAATTTTGTCTTGCTTTACAAGAAATCAGAAGTGGAGGAAACCATCAAAGGCATTTGCTGAATACAAAATTCTTTACATTTCTGTTTCTTCTGTCATTTTAGCAGTTGTAGTCCTTGCCTTAAGATGCTATTGTAATTTATTTTCAAGAGCATAGTGACTTTGCACAGTGTATGACAAATTTTTTCCTCATCCAGCCAATCTCCTCCATCTCAGATGGATGAAGAATTCTCCTGTCACTTTGGAGAACTGCCATTAGCAGACAAAACCAATTACTTTTATACACAGCTAGAAATTTCAATTTAGACATAATGATACTGAGTTGTCAAAGTTCATGGTCTTTTTGGCTGTAAAACAACCGCAAATTCGTTTTTACTTTTTGTCAGGAAAGATGTTGAACTGGATCCTGAAAGCTGGAGATCTGCTGGCAGATGTCTAGTTCATACCTTGGCCCCCTGCCCCAGGATTGTTCTTCAGAGTGTATGATCTAAAAGTCTGCGGAGATGTGGCTTGCTTTTAGAGTCCCTGCAGAGCTCAGTAAATGCCACCAACTTTCTTTGATCCCTTCATTTGTTTAACGTATCCCTTGTTTCCCTAGAAAAAGGCTAGTAGGGCCCTGTGGCGGTGGGAGTTTGGCTACCCACCCTGGTCTGTTTCAGGACCTGGCTCTTCCTGACAGGCTGGTTTTGAAAGCTCAGTTCAGTGCCCTGAAGATCAGCACCCAGTGCTGTTTGCGCGGTGCCGGGATATCCAAGACGTCTCCAGTTGGGACCGAGAAATACGTCAATACTTGTGTCCTTCAGGAGCTGCAGGTAGGGGCCAGGAGCCAGAGTTGTGCCCAGGGCAGTTCAGATGATACCGAATGCTAGAGCTGAGGCAAGCTAAGCTTGCTGGTACTGTCTGAACCAAATTTTACTTGTTTTAGTTTAATCCTGTTACCTGCTGTGGACAAGGAGCCCATCCTACCTCTCCTTCCAAGAGCCTTTCCTGTGTTTGTGTTTCCTGTATATATATTCTCTCTCCCATCTTCAGTCTAGAGTTCTCTAGACCAATCTACGCTATTTTTTTCAGCTTTTCTCACCAGGGCATGTCTGCTGCCCTCCAGTAACTCCTACTGGCTAGCTCTGAACTCTTCAGCTGGATCACGGCTTTCTTGAAGTACGTGCGGTGCCCAGATGGCACCAGGCACTCCAGTTAGGCGTGCGCAGGTCTGGCCGCCGTGGCAGGCTGCCTTCCGTTCTCCTGGAAGCTGTTCTCCTCTCCACACATGCGTCTGTCGTCGTCGTCGTTTCCGCAGCACCTTGACTCTAGATCTTTCTCCAGGCTGTTCTCCTCTGACAAAGAATTGCGCTGCAGGCAGTTCCTTGGTGTTTCTAGAGTTGATTGTTCCTGCCCAGGTCTGCAATCTGGCACTTGTCCATTTTGAGTCGCATCCCATCTTTGTGTAATATTTCTAGTTCAGGGTGACTTTTGAATTCCCATTGTATCTTCCACTGCCTCCAAGGTTGGTGGTAGTTACGATCAGCATAACCTTGATCACAACATTTTTGGGGTTTAGTTGTTTTTTAATTGCTTTTTAGATCCCAATTCAATTGTTTCTGTGGTGCCCGCAATCTTTGAGTCCTGTTGTTTGTCAGAACTCCTTGGAAATCATGATGCATGCAGGAAAATGTGGTCGTATGAGATTTAGGATATTTCCAGCTGCACTCGGAACATCCTCTTGGGATGTAGTAAGAGTTTCAAACGGTGCTAATTACTGCATTATTGTAGAGATATCTGCAGCCTTTCTCTAAGCTTATTTTCATTTTTTTTCTTTCCTAAAGAAAAGAGCGGTTGGTGTATGTGGGTATCAGTATAGAGAACATCATTCCACCTCAGGTAAGTTACTGTGCCTCTGTATTTTTGTTTAATTTTCCAAACTTCTCAGGGAAGAGGTTTCTCAGTGATGTGTTAGAAGTGCTAGTAGCATCTTGGAAAGAAAAATCAACCTGTATGCAGGTCAGAAATAATTCTAGACCCTTCATTTTAGACTGGGATTGAATTTAGCAGAGGGCCAGCGCGTACCACACAGAGTGCCCCTGCCGTTCTGTAGTTTATGAAGGTGGGATTCAGTTGATTCACCTCTGGTGTCTGCTTATCTAGGTCCGAGCTAATTGTTACAGCTTTCCTTTGGAACTAAAGGAAACACATTTCTGGTTTATGATTCAGAGGGAATATGTAGGATCTGTTAGAAGCATAACATTTGCCTCCAGCAAATGGATATTGACATCACATGTGGTTAAAAACTATAAACATTTAGTGGTTTACTAACAGATGCTTTTATATGGTTTCCCTTTACAAAAGAGGAAATATGTTTTTATTCATGTGAAGAACAGCCTCTTCTCACCTCTTAAATACATGTTAAAGGGATTCTCTTGAAGTCTTAGCCAAATGCCTTTGTCTGAAATTATATAATCTGTTCCTTGCCTGAGAGTTTAAAATGAAACTTGTGTTTGTTTTAAACATAAACTTTCCACTCTGAATGTAGGAAAGCCAGCTTTCTCCCCCTGTCTCTGGATAACAAAAAAAAAGTTATAACAGCTTTTGCAAAGTTGCAAAAGAGTCTCTGGCTGGGAGCATATATTTGAAAAATTCAAATTTTTTTCAAATTATAACTTGGAAACAGTATCATAAAATCAACCTGTGTGGAACTTTATTGAAACTGCACCATGTAAAGGTGTCCCTGTGCTCAGCATGCTACAAAAAATTTATTCAGCTGCTGCATTTTCTCATCCTGGATGTATCACCTGGGGCATGAACTCAAGTATTGCTGTACAGTCGCAATGGTCCAGTAGCCTGAACCCTTAAACCCCGTATTTGTGAAATTCTGCAACCAGTAAGGGCAATATGTGCAAGTGTTCACGTGAACTCCGCTGTCACAAGTCGTATTAGAAGCCAAAATGTGTTGTGTTGGGCGTATGAGCTTTCTAGATGGTATAAATATCTGTATCGGGTGAGTTCAGTCATAATGAGTGTGGAGGGAGGGGGGCGATCGAGCTTTTTCATCCTTCTGTCTTACGTGAACAGGAGCCGGAAATACCTGAAGGTCAGGAAGAAAAGAAGAAAGATTCCAAAAAGCCAAAATCAAAGCTGCTTGAAAGGAGGTCTACTAGAACCCGAAAGTGCATAAGCTACAGGTCAGCAGCTTGTTTAAATAGCTTGTAAAACACAGAAAAGTCATACTGTCGTTTTCTTTCTCAAGCAACTCACCGCTTCTCCTGCATGCTTTCACGTTTAAGAGATGCCCAACTAAAGTGTCTTTGTTCTTTCCTCTAAAACCTGGTTACGCTTGGTGGTCTTGAAAGCGTATGAGGTGATAAAGTGAAGGGATTAAAAAAAACCAAACAAATGTATATGGTGCTTTGTTCAGGAATACTGGAGAAGGTTTTGGTGTTACTGCAGTTTCTGGAGTAAGGTAAAGCAGGTGAATCATCCCTCTCCTTGCAACAGCAAGGGAGATCTGTGCTTATGCCTAAAGGCCTCAAATTCCCCTCTTCCCCCCCCACCCCTTACGGCTTTGTTAAGTGAAAGTAGCAGGAAAGTTAAAATGCAATTATAAGACAGTATATCAAAAAATGTAACTCTTTAGAAAAATTATGATAAAAATGCAATTAGTAAATTAAAATTCCAAGGTATTTAAACTCTGCGTGTTCTGAAAGTAGAACAGGTCACTAAAGTTTCCGAAATTCAACATAATCTTTTGCGCTCAGTGCATTACCAAGGTGTTGTGTAAACTGATGTCTCCATAATGCTTTGAGATGCTCTCTATCCTCTGCAGCCCAGCAGGCATGCAGGCTGCCTTCTGGGATTATTGAAGAATGTGATTGCCAGAGGGCTTGTGGTTTTTTGACCCAGCTGCATCAGGAATATTAAAAAAAATCCATACCGAAACAAAACCTTTCCTGTACTTGCCCTATGTAGACCTTTCTCATAAAAAATGAGAACATTACAACTTTCAAAACCTTCCAACGAGAACCATGATGAAACTCCTAGGCAGTCTGGTTTTGCTGTTGAGGAGAAGGATGGCATTTGTAATGCCAGCCTTTCCAGTCTGTTCAGAAAATTCTTGATTAGCCCTTACGGACTCCATCATGCGCGTAACTTGGAGCTGGTGAAAACACTACACGTGTCAGCGTGTCACTTCAAATTTCTCCGTCCGCAGCAAAGTCCTGATAGTGTCACTGAGAACTGCGCGCGCTTTCCTTCAGTGCTGAATGTCATGTTCTGCTTACAGACAAATCTGTCTTGTGTGGCATTCTGGTTCTCTAAAGATGTGTAATCCCTTTGTATCACTGAGTCATCTGTGGAGTCCTCTCGTGAGGAGGTTAGCAGGAATCTGCATCGTGAACAAAGCAGCAGAAAAATAAATTATGTTCCGTTACACCTCATAGACGAGCAGCTGCCAGCTCGGGTTTTTTTGTTAGCGACGATGTGAAAATGTTAAGTGATTTCTCACATGTTTCTCAAATAACGTTTGAGAAACGTGGAACTCATGGATGGAATAATTTGAATTACTTCCTTGCTGTGGAAAGCCGCCTTGAAGGTGACACGCAGTTGTTCTTAGACCAGAAATTCATCACTTTATTTTTGAAGGAGAAAGTTTTTTATGCTTACTGTTGGAATACAGAGTAACATTAGATCTGTTATTTTGCTGTTCTGCTGGAAGCTACTGTGGAGTACCAAGATAAATATAACTGTCATCTTTCTTTTGTGCCTGGGAAACTGAATCTTTCCTGAAAGTACTATCCAATAGCTAGTTGTTTCTATCTAAAAACCACAAAAAAAGTTAATTTTTTAAAAATGAGAAGAAAAACTTGCATCTAAATAAAATGTCTTTCCTATATAATTAATAAAACTTGTACTTTTGCACGTTACATCTCAAGGCATCTATTTGGTGGCGCAGGTAGCGATCCTCTTTTATGGGACTGGAATTTGTAGCTGGAGAACCAAGCGGAAGGCGCTGGTGTAGAAGGACAGGCTCCTTTTGCCTGCATTTGCTCTTCCCTTCAAATAAGTGACTTGATGTGCAGTTTTGTAAAAGCTGCTGCAGGACAAACGTACTCAAATATTTTGCTTTCGTTTGTCCAATTTGGTGAGGTGACATGACGTTATAGCTTATTTGTATAAAATTACAAAGAACTGCGTGCATTACCTTTTTTACCTGCTCAGCTTAGATGTTGCAGATCCATAATTACCGGGAGCTGTAAGAGGAGGAAGAAGCGTTTCACCTTGATCTGAAAGAAGTTTTCAAGGGAAATTTAGGCAGGATGAATAATTTTACTTTGACTTTAAGAGGTGCTTTTCAGAAAGTCTGTTTTGCTGATCGGTAGCGCATACGTCATCTACTAAAATCTAATAAAAGGTGTGGAAAAAATGACTAACAGTTTGTGTGAAAGAGGATACTGATGCTGTCCTAAAGAACTTTCAAATTATCTGTTGTTAAATTCAGTGGTATGCCATGTAAAATGGAAGTGTTTTTCTGTTCATATATATCAATAGTAACAACCAGGCAATGGTAAATAATCTGCCAGCAAGTAGAAATAAAGAACACACCTCTTAAAAAATGGCTATTTTATCATGAATCTGACCCATTCTCTTTGTTATATTATTATATATCCAGCCCATTGTCTGTGCAGTGTGATTTCTTAGAGCAGCTCTACATGTTGAGGGATGTTTTCTTAATGTAATTTAATGAGAACTCACTTCAAAGTGGTAAATTAAAACTGTTCCTTTTAGGTTTGACGAATTTGATGAGGCAATTGATGAGGCAATTGAGGATGATATCAAGGAGGCTGACGGAGGAGGTACGTATCTGATGCTGTTTACTTTTCATTGCAATGGTGATAAGATTGAGATCAAATTTATTTTGATAGGAGAAGCAACAAATATAATCCTCCCTCTTAAACACCGTAGTTCAGTTTTCACTGTTGTATTTTTTGGAATCAAACTAAACTTCCTGCGGAAATGGCCATCCCAGGCTGCCCAAAGATGCCAAAAAGTATTTGGTCCTGATAGTTACAATCAGCTTGTACGTGTTTTGATATATGAATGCAATGAATATGCATCACAAGAAAATGCTTAGAAGTTAATTTGTTAAGTTTTGGGTTTGAGATTGGAATGGCAGCCAGCGCTGTTGACGTCCTGTGTGTCTCAGGAACAAGGCTCCAGACAGAGTCCTGCAGGACAGAACATAAACCGAAGCTAGAGGCACGGAAGAAAGATACGTATAAAGTTAAACCAAAAATAAACTTGCTCTTTTTCTGCTCCCTTCTATCGCTGAATCCAGGCATTGGCAGAGGCAAAGACATGTCTAACATCACGGGTCACCGTGGAAAAGACATTTCCACAATCCTAGAGGAAGAAAGGAAAGAAAACAAGCGACCGCAAAGGGCTGCTGCAGCACGACGCAAGAAACGACGGCGACTAAATGACTTGGACAGCGACAGTAATCTGGATGAAGAAGAGAGTGAGGAGGAATTCAAGATCAGTGATGGGTAGGTATGCAATTTAACTTCCACCGTAAGTCACGGACCGCCACGGGCTTCTGTGACTCTGCAGTGCCCCCGAAACGATTGTTAGGAGCACTGGAACCGCACTGCACAGTGCCAGCAAAAGTCCTCCTGGCCTAGGGGAACGTTGTCGTTCTGGAGAAATCCTACTCCAGATCCACGCGCTGAAATCAGCCAATCTGTATTTTAAGCAAAACGTGTCCTGGAAATGTCGCTGGTATGTTTGAGGCCACATGTGGGGTTCTGTACATGGGTATGCGAGTGAAGGAGGCAGATGGGCTCGGTTCTCTGACTGATGTGACTGTCTAGCAGAAATCCTGAAAAAAGATGTAGTTGAAATGAGGCTGGCTGTTTCCTTTTGAAAATATCTCCCATTTTGTGGGATTTTTCTTGGGCCTAATTGTAATTTTAGAAATTGGAAGAATAAAATGGTCCCATTTAGAGCATGCAGAACTTGACGTGCACATTCTGAAATCAATGCCTGGTTTCTGTTCTCTAGGAGACAGAGTTTGAAAACAGATGAAGAAGTGGTTTATACTGTAGAAAACAAATACATGTCATGTGAAACTTTAAAGGCTAAATGAGTATTGCTCTGGCCAACTGAAACTCTCTTTCCATGGAATGTCTCACCATTCAGTCTTTGTGTAGAAGAGCCTGTTGTGATAGGATGAGGGGTAGTGGTTTTAAAACAGAGGGAGGTAGATTCAGATTAGATATTAGGAAAACATTTTTTACAATGAGGGTGGTAGAACACTGTCCCAGGTTGCCCAGAGAGGCAGTGGATGCCCCATCCCTGGAAACATTCCAGGCCAGGTTGGATGAGGCTCTGAGCAACCTGATGTGGTTGGAGATGTCCCTGCTCCTGGCAGGGGGATTGGACTGGGTGGGCTTTGAAGGTCCCTTCCAACCCAAACCATTCTATGATTCTATGATCCCAAGTACACAACTACAACCTAATGCCAGTGATGGCATTTTGCTCTCTCGGGATCTTTGCTCCACATTAGTACTGTAACGCTTGTGCATTTTTTTATGTAAGACAATAGTTATTTTGCATATACCGCTTGCAAAATACAAATATTGTTTCGATCTTTGGTTTCCGATATCTATCTCTGTTGTCTGTGGTCTTTGAACAGATCTCAGGACGAGTTTGTTATATCCGAGGAAAATCTGGATGAAAGCGAAGATGACCCACCGTCAAACGAAGACAGCGACTCAGAGTTCTGCGCCCGCATATCCAGGCGACACCTCTCCAGGCCGATGAGGCAAAGCAGGCGGTTACGAAGGAAAACAGTCAAGAAAAAATATTCTGAAGATGACGAAGACGAAGACTCTGAGGATAACTCAAGCAGAGAATCTGGTGAGCATAAGAAGTCTTAGATCTATTAAATACTTTGTACCGCAGAGAGGAAGAGTGGAAGTCTCAGTTTCCTGTCGCGACGCTAAGTCGTTTGCTTGCTTTGGTCAAGTCAGATGTAATTTTTGCTGTAAAGGAGCTTGCTGCTCTTTCTGCTGTGAGTGTTCTGCAGGAAGCTGGTGCTGAGTACGAGGTTCTTGGCGTTTTAAGTCACGATGTATTGAAATGAATGCTTGTGCTGTGGTTCGAAAGGCTGCCTTTGTCGATAGTTTCAGCTACCCTGTACCTTCCTGTTTGGCACGCGATTGCAGGGAAGGGGTGGAGGCAAAAATGCCCTTCTTTATAGCTGCTTGAAAACCTTCTGAATACCTCTGAAAAATCTTCTGAAAGAAGCATTTTCCTTCACTTTGTATAGAAGAAAATTCCTTCAGTTGTACGGCATTCTGTGTTCTCTAGCAAGCTTGAAAGCAAACGTGAACACCTCGAGTCTCTCTCCTACGATTATCCTTTTTGATCTTTTGTAACTGAAGACTCTTGCTTCACAGGAGAACCCAATAATTCATTTATTCTACCTGTTCTTCAGCCAGTTTGTTTTCTGTTTGCACAGTTTGAAGTGTGAGAATAGCAATACTTAAACCTTTTCCTGATTAGCGTCTCTCTCTGAAGACTGTCCTTGTTTCCGCTTCATTTGAGGCCCAGTCCTAGAAAGTGCCAAATGTATAAGCACTTATTTTTATTGTGAATCTAAGGTACTGAGTATAAACGTTCTGTAATGCAGAGGAGCAACTATTTGTTTCCTGATGGACACACGTTTGTGATCAAGTAACCTAATTCCAGTATCATTCCATAAATACTCAAGAGTATAGTCTTAACTGCGCGTTTCTCTTTTACCCGTTACCATCCCTCAGGCTCCCGCTTTAAGCCTGTTTTGAGCTCAGGAAATAGTGTCCTGCGAGCAGCTTTGTGTTCAGTCTCCAGAGAAGGCGTTTCTTTCTGAAGGTGGTTGTTCTTGCTGACTTGCTGTGATTCTTTCCCTGATATTTTAGGAGGTAAAGAGGGTGCTGCTTTGCCCTGGGACCCATGTCAGTCGTTAACTTAGGAACAGTATGTGACGTGTATAGAAATGTATCTTGGGGTAATTGTTCTGCCACAGCTGAGTGAAAAAGCAACTAAAGTTGATTGAAGGCTATTGTCAGCTGATGTAAATACATTTAATTCTTAAAGACACTAGCTGCAGTAGACTGGTGCAGGAAGAACTGTGAACGATGGTAAGTTTCTGCTATACAGTTTCTGGTTTAAGCAGTCTTATAATCAAATGAAACTGAATTTTTGTTGTTAATTTAAATTCTGTAACTCGGGTCTTACCTGGAGTTTCACCTTGTCAGTGGTTTGTCATCTACCTGTTCTTAAAAGTGTTTGAGTAGAGTACAATTTATTTAAACTTTAAAACCAGAAGGGACTTTCCGGTGTCAGTGGTGATGTGCATCACCAACTCCAGTTCAGCAAGGTTCTTTCAACTGTCAGGATTTGTACAGGAGGCATCTTCGGCAACAGCAGAGATGAGGGAACAAAACCACTGGAAAGAAACCTTCTGGAGGAGTTTGAGGGAAACAGAAAAAGGGTTTGTGAGAAGGTTTTAAAATCAAGCAATTCTACGCTGGCGCTGAACGGAGGAACTGATGGATGAGCCTGGAACGGGTCGGGGTAATGAGGCGTGATGGCTGAGACCCTCCAGCGCTGAAAGAGCGCGCGGTTTTATTGGTGCTGGTCTAAACCTTTATCTGAATTGTGCAGTTTTGCTTTAACGGAATAACGCACGTCGCTGTTTTCTTCTGAACAGAGAGTGGTGATTACACAGATTACAGTGATGACGATTACCTGGAAACCAGGAGGAGAAGATCAAGACGGAATCAGAAGAGACAAGTTAATTATAAGGAAGATTCGGAAAGCGATGGCTCACAGAAGAGTGTCCGATACGGGAAGGAGTTAAGAAGAGTTCATAAACGCAGGCTCTCCACTTCTGATAGTGAAGGTAAAATAACCAGTCCACCGATTGCGGGAGCTGGTATATGTCTGCATTAGCGTGAAGATAAAACCGTCCATAATTCACAGATTTTGGAGAACCTTCTTTCTCGTGTTCCTTGATGTTTCTCAAAAACTGTTTCCTTCTGAAACAGTCCACTGGTGCTTGATGGTGCACTGTTACAGCCACCTCTCAAAGTAACGGCAGTCACACCGTGGGCGTCTTGATGTAAAATCAGCTTTTCCGAAAGCAGCCCTTGGCTTTGGGCGCTTTGCGTTCTGGGCGCGCAGCTGATGAGACCTTAGGTCCAGCTCTCAGACGCCGAGCGGGGCGGGTTGCGATGGATGCCAGGCTTCCTCAGAAAATCGGCCGCGTTTGACAGGCCTCTGATTTGTAGGTAAGTTTTGGAAGCGCTAGCCTGAGTTTAGTGTTAAGAGGATCCTCTTAGATGAAGGGAAAGAAATATTTAACGCAACCATGTAGTATCTCAAAAACGTGATCTTATACCTCAGTGCAGGCTGTTCTCAGAAGTACGGGGTAAAGGCTCTCTGCTCTATGGCGGCTGAGATTTTTTGCTGCCTGCTGCCCCTTTAAACAGGGCCTGACTGGTGTCTTTCCTCCATGAAATCCCCTTTGCTCAGGTGTTTTTGGTACTGGCTTTTTGCACATTAAAATCAGCACCGTTTAGTCCCAGTGCAGTACTCTCCCACTGTTCCCACGGTGCGTTCTAAAACAGGGAACAGCGTTACTGGAAGTGGAATGATGTTGAAAATACAGGAACTCTGACAGAGCCTCTAGCAACTCGAGCCTACGTTAAACACCACCCTTTAAAACAACAACTCGCGCGCGTTTCTGATGGAAGCCGCAAGGAGACATCACGTGCTGCTTGCCGTTTCTTTTCTCAGTCTCCATCTTTTCTCACCTAAGCCGTCAAGGGTCGGTTGTAAAAGCTGGCGGTGCGTGGGCAATATTCCAGCTTGCCAAAAATTAATTCATTATCCCCGCCCTGTTCTCTGGAGGGTGGGGGGAGTGAGTAGTCTGGTCCCGATCGGGGCTGAACTACGACAGGGAACCTGGGAAAGGAGGTAGAAATGTGAATTTTTAACGAGTACGAAAGACAAAAAAAAATAAAAAGTGTAATTGTGTTGGCTGCACTCAGATTTGCTAATGGCTTTAAGTCTGCTGCTTATTCCAGAGAGCTACACATCCAAGAACTCTGAAGATGACGAATCCACCAAGGATTCCAAGCGATTGATCCGAAAACGTCGACGAAGTACAGATGACTACTCTGAGGAGGAAGGAGAGGATGAGGAAGAGGAAGGGAGGCCTGTCCGCAAACGGCTCAATCGAATCGAAACAGACGAGGAAGATAACAACTGCGAAAACGCTAACGAGGATGCAGAAAACCCCGCTCCTGCGAATAAGCTGCCAGCACCGCAAGCTCCTCAAGACAACACCAAGAAGCACTGCTACCGGATAGAAAGCGACGACGAAGACGACTTTGAGAACGTAGGGAAAGTAGAGAGCCCTTTGGACTACAGCCTGGTGGATTTGCCTTCCACCAACGGACAGAGCCCAGGTAAAACCATTGAGAACTTGATTGGCAAGCCAGGTGAGAAGACCCAGGCTCCCAAGGACAGCACAGCCAGCGCCAGCCTGGCGCCCAACGGGACGGGGAGCGGGCAGGAAGCGGTAGGGCCGGAGGAAGATGAAGATGAACTTTTGAGAGTGACTGACCTTGTTGATTACGTCTGTAACAGTGAACAGTTATAAGACTTCCATTTTTGTGCTAATTTATTCCACGGTAGCTCATACCAGCGGGCCAGTTATTAAAAGCTGTTTTATTTTTCCTAGAAAATTCTCCACTACAGTATCACTTTTTAGAAGCAAGAATTTCACCAGTCCTGCAGTCTTTCTGTGAAGTGACCAGTTTTGAACTTTGAAGATTAATTGCTGTAAATTCCCTCTCTTATCCCCCCTTCTCCTTCCAAGTCCATGGTCCTGGGTAATTTCACTCACAAAAACCTTATAACAACAAGAGATTTGTATATTTTTGACTTTATATTTCCTGAGTGCATACAAATTTGTGGAAATGGGTGGCCTAAGAAAGCATTCCAAATCGGTCAGGGCCCAAACCGGAACTGGGGTGGGTTTGGCTCAAGGGGTGGGCGGGGGGCGGGAGGGGGATGCCAGAAGCACTTGTGCTTTAGCTTTTTCATATGAGATATATATTATATTTAAATGTTCACAACTTAGATTACAACTTAACAGACAGTTTAAAAAAAAAAAAAAAAAGAATTAATGTCTGTACTGTCGCATTTTGTGGGTTGTAGGTTAACATACCATAGCTCATTCTAGTAATCACCTTCGTGGACGCAGTTTGATTTTAATACTGGAGGCAAACAGGATTATTAGAGGCCGAGAAGGTACCGTACGCAAGAACTCTACTATCCATTATGACTTGCAGACTTTCCTAATAAACATCCTTTAAAGTGTTTGTACAGTAAAGTGTACTGTAATGACGTTTTTGACAGTGGAAACACCGCTAGCCGTGAATTCATAAAGCTCTCTCGTAGTTCACCACGACGCACGGTGTCTAGCGGGAGGACGTAGCGATGGGACGTCAGTCTCTAAGTTGGATGGCGTCTTGACGTGCTGCAAACTTGTACAGAGAAAAAAAAAAAAACCCCGCGGTAGCCGCCCGGCCGCTCGAGGCTCACCATCCGTTGGGAGCGGCGTGCGTGCAAACGGCGTTGGCCACAGCGTGACGGTGCATCAGAGGATTGAGGGATTCTCAAATAAACGGCGACTGGTCCATTCAAGTCCTTAATATCTACTTCAAATTGAAGTAAACAAATGGAACAGTTTTCCTTTTGGAGCTTTTCTGTTTGGGGTTTGTGTGTGTTTTTTTGTTTTGATTTTACTTACCTGCCTGGATGTATTCGCAGGTTTTGAATGTAGTGTTGGCCTTTGGCCATTAGAATTTTCTTAAAATACAGTTTAATAATTGTCATGTGACCAACTGATTTCAAGGTGGCAGTATTTCTGAGAGGAAACGCTTGACTCCAAGACATCTCATCAAGTTTTGAGTGGGCATAAAGTGATTTGTGCTTTTATTGAACAACAACAAAAGAAAAAAAAAAACCCAACATGGGGCACATGAGAATGAGCAGAGCTGAAATGTTTTGGGTAGCGTTCAGTTTTCTCTTTACTCTGAATTAAGATGCGGGCTGTATCTTTTGTACGTGCTGTAGTACATAGCTCAAACGGATCTGCCCGGTGTGGAAATCCTGACAGGTCACATCTGTTAATCCTTTTGCTCTGAGACTGGGATTTTTGACTGGTGTTTACGTCCATTGCCGGCAATGGATGCACCAAAACTGCTGCTGCCACTGAGGAGTGAGTTCTCCTGTCCCGTCCCACCTGATTCCCTTCCGTTATGTTGTATTTCCTAGTCAGTCATTAAGCACTTCTGTTATCTCATAATAAAAATGGCATTAGGCATTTACTAAATACCTCTCTAGATCCCCAAATCCCTGCCTTCTGGCCTTGAAAGTCTTGGTTTTGTATCCCCCCCTCTCTCAGAACACCTCCAGGACTCGTACTCGGTTGGGTCCTGGTGGCGCTCATCCTGCTGTAAAACTGGAATCCTCAGGGCCGCTGTGCTCAGCAAGCTTGTGATTTAAAAAACTGAGAAATGGCTCTCTTTCTAAACAAGAAACACGGCTTCCACTTTCCAATGCTAATAACTGCTGAGCGTTTTTAATATTTGCAGTGCAGCAATACTGTGCAACCCATGGCTTCTCCTTTGTTTCGGCACTGCCGTAAGCTTTTGCTGCCTCATGGAGCCTTTTAGCATCCCATCAGTGCTGCAGCAAACATTCTTGCTGGTAGACACAACAAAAACGTTCAATATTTAGCGGGCAAGGAATTGTGGATGTAGGAAAAGAGTTACAATATGGAATATGCCAACCAGGAAAAAAACTGAGTACTGAGTTAGGGAGTGATGTAAAAGCAGGAAAGACCAGGAAGCGGAACGGGAGCATTCAAGCTTACATTGGGAGCGTTGTGTTTTTAAAATGCAGAATTACAAGTTCTTACCAAGTTTGAGTTTCTGCAGGTCACTTTTTAAAAGCAGCTTTTCTGTTGGCTTTGGCACCCGAGACAGCTTCATCCCCTAGGATCCAGAGTTCCCCCTTAGACCAGTGGGTGCAAGTAAAAACTGCCAAAAAATTCCCTAGGAAGTGTTAAATTTTCACACCCATTATTTCTGTCATTTCTAAGGCTTCCTGCTTGCTGGAAAATGTACGGTCTAGTTGGAAAGATGCCGCTCTGTGACACGAGGCCAGCTGCCTGTGCCGCACAGGTTCCTGCTGTTCCGGTGTGTGTATGTGATTCCGGAGTGGAAATGTCCTCCTGGTGTCGTTAAAGATCAGGAGGTAAATGTCTTTGCGTACTGATCTTCAGGTGTGGCTTTGGGCTAACAGAAAGCTCAAACTGTACAAGAGACAGAGTGAAAGAAAGCTGGCCAGGGGTTTTGTGTTTTTTTGTTTGTTTTTTTTTTTTTAACAAAATGGATTTAAAAGTACAAGAAGCAGCAGCTATAGGCTGAACATACAAAGCATTTATTCAACAAACTCTTGTTTATTCCACGCAGGTTGTCACTAAAAGCTTTGTCTTTTTTTTTGTTTGTTTTTTTTTTTTTTTTA
>WHYT01015456.1:0-45547 GCA_009806455.1 Tetrax tetrax
CCCACGCGGGGCTCGGTGGGCAGCGTGGGGCCCGCTCCGTGCAGCCGGGCGCGCACACCCACGCACACGCGTTGCCACGGGGGGGGCTGCTTCACCTGCGGCGTGGACGCTTTGCACTACGCGCCCCGCGGAACACAACCCTCGGCTCTCTGGGGTCTGGGTTGGGCTCTTTTATTTTAATTTTTTTTTCTTTCTTTCCTGAGGGTGAATTGATGGGTGGGGGTCTCTCCCCCTCCCCACCGCGTCCAGCACACGCGGACAGGGTTTACAGCTATGCGGGCATCTCTTTAATAAACTCGCAGGTATTTTTTTATTTTTTTTTTTTTCCCTTTTCCCCTCCCATCTCGCACGGAAAACAATTCACACTTCCAGCTGTCATAAAGCACAGACCCACATACATACCAGCAAATCCTGCTTCAAGCGCCCGGGCTGCTCTGAGCAGCTACTGCCCCCCTCTCTCCCTGCAAGGCTGATCCACCTCGGGCATGCTCAACTTCTCCGCTCCCTTCTCTGATACTGCCAGGGTAGGAGACAGGGGCTGGGGAGGGGGACGTGCTCAGAGCATCACCCTAAAAATACATTTATTAAAAAAAAAAAAAATCCTCTGCGATATAAAAGCTCTGAGAAAGCTTCCCGCAGATGGAGAAACCACAGGAAGGTGAATTAATAAAGCAGCTTAATGATTAATAATAATAAAATATACTCGCGGTAAACGGTGGGGAGGAGGGAAAAAAAAAATTAAGGCTCGGGTGGGGAAAGGGGGAGCTTTGCGAATGGGGAGTGGGGAAAACGGAGAGAGAGGAGGAGGAGAGACAGTGTGGGGGACGGGAGGAGATCAACCCCTCCCCGCCACCGGTGGGGGCAGCTCTCAGCCTCCGACCCCCGGCCGGGGGCGAAGGGGGAGCCCCGGGCCCGCGCCCCGCGCCGCCCGCGACACCGGTGCCTCTGCAGCCGGACCGGGACCGGGGCCGAGCCGGAGCCGCAGCCACCGGGGCCAGGGCCACCCAGCTCCACGGGAAGCACCCGGGGCTGCGTGGGTTCGATCCCCTCCCTCCACGCAGGACCGCGACCTGCGTGGTTGGAAGCCACCAGGAGACCGAATGCTTTAAAAAAAATATATTAACAATAACCATAAAATAGTAATAATAATAAGAAAGGCACAGGCGCCCAGCCAGCAGGCAGGCAGTGGAATTGGATCTGAACGAGAAGAAAGGAGTGAGAGCAGAGATAATGCTAGCATTCAAATTGGATGCTCCACAATTAAGCCCAGTGCATTTAATTGCTGTTCTCAGAGCCCCCTGAAAGCTAAGAAACATGAAATCAGTCTGAACAGAAAGCAATGTGCCTTTCGCATGCTCCTCCCTGCCCACGCTGCCCTGCCCATGGATGCCTGCACCCTTGCTCCCCGGGGTGCTCTTCCCCTTGCCCCCGCAGTGCGATCCGCTCTGTGGTCACGGATCAGTCCCTGTCCCCTCCCATGCCTGCGTTTATCTCTGGGTGGCTTGGGCAGAGCAGAGTGCACCCACCCGCCCTTCGCAACGTGGCCCTGTGGGAAGCTTGCCCCAAACCAGGGCAAGCCAGAGAGGGATAACAAGGCAGAGTCCCTACAAGTGGACATAGAGTCACTCTAGGGTCGCAATTGCCCATCCTGCTACTGGCTGGGCCTTGGTAGAAGGTTTGGAAGGGCTCAGCCAGGCCTTAGTGACCCCCAGCTTCACTTACCCTGCAGGAAATCAGACCCCAGGCCCAACACCATACGCCCTACTTCGGGTTCAGTGCTGATGCGGGCTGCGTTGTCCAGCCTCTGCATCCTTCTCACTGAAAGCACTCTCCGGGGAAAATACAGTATGTAAGCATGCTCTGTGTCCAGGAGCAGTGAGAAAGGTACCCCTCAAAAAACAGGCAAGAAGGGCTGGATCCCACATGCCAAAGAGTTGTGCTCCAGCGAGCAGCCAGACACTTTCTGACTCAGTGCTGGTCCTTTGTTGTAGGTCTGTATCTGCAGGGCAAAACATGGATAAGGAAAATGTCCACACCAGCATGGCCAAGATTCTTGGGGCAGAAAAGCCTCCTGAAAGCACCACGGCAGGCTCAATTCCCAGGTCCTGCCAATTTGTACCTCAGAGTCCATCCACACAGTTCAAACAGGGTTGGCTGGTCTGTAGGGAAGGTTTATGGAGGGCAAAGTGGCTGAAGCATCACGTGCATGCACACTGTCTGGAGCTTGAATGAATTGCTGTGTTCATGTACGTTGGATGTACGGTGGTATTTTTCTTGTAGCTGCAGTGACCACAAGCAATACCGATCTGTGCTTGAGCTCCTTGCCAAAAGCAGGCACCAAGATTTTAATTTCAACAGCCAGGATCTTCCTGAGGGTGCTGGTAAAGTCTGTTCTGTTAGGAAGATTTTCCTGACGCTTTTAGGCATGCTTAAAAAAAGTGACTATGATCTTTTTCATTCTAATTCCAGTTAAAATGGAAGACATACTAGTCAAAGCCTGAAGTAATCTCAAATTATCTCAGAACAGTTGGAGGAAAGAAACGTAGAGTGATACTTACATACAGAAGTTGCTAATAGCTGAAGACATTAGTCATTTGCCTTTCCTGTTTCTTTCACTGATAATAGTGATACAAGAATAGCAGACAGGATTTGGCCGAGGGATGTTTGTTTCCTTTCTATATGGCAAGAAGGGACAAACTAGGACTGCACAGGTCCTTCTGCATCCTTCTGGATGAAACAAGTGGAGAAGGGGCTTGACAAAAAAAGAGAGCGAATGGTTTTCACCCACCATATTACTGAGAAACACAAAATGGAGGGTTAAGAAGTATCCTAGGAGCAATTTCTGAAACAGGGCCTGTCAATCAGAAGAAAACGGCTGCAATTATTTTAAGCAAGTCAGCAATATTTAAGGTTATCATTCTCTGTGACCTTAAGATGAAGGACTTCAACAACTGCAAGTTTTCTTTCTAAAACTACACAACTCTACGGTTACATGGTACATGGCAGCCTGTGTTACTGCTCGCTTTTAAGGATAAGGCTAGTTGCCTTCCTACTTAATAGATGTGTATTTACATCTCATATAAACATTATAGATATGTATATGTATAATCCTTTCTTAAATAAACCATAAGGGCAAAGTTCCCTATAGTGATTAGAGGCCTGAGTGTCTGATTTGACACTTTTTTTCAGAGAAAGGGGGTCCATTCCTCGTGACCAAAGAAATCAGGCTTGCTTACAAGTTCAAAACTGGGTGCACAAAAATGCCAGTTGCTTCAGAATTATCTTCGTCTTGAGATTCTGCACAGCATTCAAATTACCTGTACATTCAGATGTAATATTTATTGTAAACAATGGGCATGGAGGTAGTCTCCAAATAAAAATCATTACAAAATCTCCAGCTGCATAGTACTATGACAGGGTTTACTCTCACTAGCTGGGGTTGGCTTTTATTTTTTCTCCAATCAACTAAGATGAATGAACTGCATAAAATGAAACAAATAGCATCTCTGACAGGAAATTGGTTTTTCAAACATCTCTTCAATTCAAAAACACTTAAATGTTATTTGTAAGACAAATTGAGGGATTTATTTTAAATGTGTCCATGCTTACTATAAATTAAGGGCCATATTATTCTTGCCCTGCCTAAGATAAAATAATGTGGATGAAAGTTCTTCTATCAAAAGCAACCAAGGCTGGATGTGGCAGTGACAGTGTTGGGAAGGATGCAGAGCAGCAGGGCCATTCTGCCATCACAGAACAGCATCTGCCAGCACTGACAGGGACCGAAGGCCCTACAGGATCTTTAACCCTTAGTAAATTCCTCACTGACTTCAGAAAATCAGAGTCCACCTCCAGTGCAGTATGTCCCTAGACAAACGGGGTCTGCAGCGAAGGGAAAAGCCTGGCAATTCATGGGTCATCTGCACAAACACAGCTGCAGTTGTATCGGTGTAAGAAAAGCCATGTCTATGAACAGCAATTCCTTTTAATCAATGAAATGAATCGATTGCTCTGGATAATTCACACCATAAAAAGGGTTTTTCACAACAGTATTCCCTTGGGCGTTTGCATATGGGCGGCAGAGCATGGTATCCACCAAGTCTCCAGTTGGTTTTATACAGATCTCTGTGCCCTGCTCCACTCAGCCAATCTGATTATAAATCAGCCAAATACCTCTGTGCCCATCTTTCCACTGTCTGAGACACTGTGGGAAGTCCCTGTGTTCAGGTACTAGGCCTATGGCATTTTTGGAAGATCACCATAACATTGACCACACAGGTCCACAAGCAAGGATGCCATGTCACGCTGCATAAGGAACAGTATGAAGAAATTTAATTGGATAATTAAAGGGAAAGCAAACAGAGAAACAAGCACACAAGCTTGACAGTGTCACAACCACCTGGCTGAAGGACTCGGCTGCATTTTGGCATGAAACCTTCTATCCTTTCTTTTGCACGTGGCTCACGACCAAGAGGTGGTAGAGCAGGACTGAGCCAGATGCCATCTGGAGGGGTTCTAGTCAGTCTTTTATAAAGACACCTCAGTACAAGGAGACCACTGGCTATCTCAGAGGACACTCATCCTGCCAGCAGCCCTGCGGAAGAGAATTGTGAGCACCTTGCATTTGCTTTGAAGCGAAATACATGTTCTCTCAGCTGTTGTACCGGGACACTTAGCTGAGCCCTCATCATTTTACATGGCAATAAATGCAGCATCCTCTAGTGCTTCTGCTTCTGTGGTCAGTCTGCCCACAGAAATCCTAAACAACTAACAGACTGGTCTTTTACATCTACTGTGTAAAGTAGATTAAAGGAGAAACAGCTTTCTCTGTATCTTTATAGACTTGTTTTATTCTTTTGAGTATGGAACGCCAGGCTCACTGAAATTGGTTTTCCTGGATGGTCATTCATATGTGAAATACATACACACTAAACTAAGAAACTGTAGAGTTCTTTCTTTCAAATGGAAATGTGTTATTTTTAAACTGCAGAAGCACAGACAAGGTTTCAAACTGAGACTGTCACTTTTTTAAGACAATGTATGGCTCCTCTACCTATAGCACACCCAGACTGAAGAACCTGTCAAAAGCCACCGCATCTAATAATAGACAGTAATTATCATCAGACACTGTTTTGTATATCATCAAAGCACGGTACAAACATTAGCTACATACGCCATCCCTTTTCATGTGCCATTCAAAAACATAAAGGAAAGGCTGAAGCACTGCCTTGAGAAAGAAGCCTTTCTCCTCCACCTCCGGGGTACAAAGACCATTCCAGTGGCTGAGATTTTGTCCCAGCTCGCTGGTCTTAACAAGGCACGGTTTCCTGCCACACTTAAATGAATGGGAAACCATAGCCCTCTAGGCAGTCATCTCCATCCTGTTTCAATCCCAAGGAGACAAACAGATTATCTGGGTTTTTTTTTCGAAAACCAACTTTCTGCTTGATGAAAACCTTATTGGTTCTCTCCAGATGTAAGTGATGACACTCTTTCCTCTCTTTACCGGAGGAGCTGCAAAATGGATTAGGCGGATTGCCTTCATGGTTTAAAGGAAACCGGAAAACCGCTTTCAGGAAGAGATAAGGTGTAGCTTTTGCCAGCTTATCGTGATGAAAAGCTAAAAGAGTCTCTTCAAGAAAGTGCCTGCATTCACCTGTTCTCCATACAGGGCATACAGCAGCCAGGAAAATCGCCCTTATGTCTGAAAGCCGTCTTCAATGTTCTAGCAGAGAATCCATCAGAGCATACAAAACTAAATTAAAATCCCAAAGAGGAATAGGAGATTTAATTCTAGGATTAAGCTTTGAAGTTGGTCCCAGGAAATAAATTATTATTGGATGAGAACCAACACACCAATTATCTATTTTACTGCTCATGCTACTGAGAGCTGCTGCACACACCGCGAGGGATCAGATCCCATGGCTCTACCTAGCCAGTCTCATCTTTAACACAATGTCCACACACAGGCGAAAGCTCAGCCAGTCACATTCCAAGAAACTTAGCTTCCTAGCTCCCAGTATTAACTGAGAAACCAACCCCTACAAAAATATAGGGCAATAAGATTCAGTCACTTAAATTCCCTGCTTTCCACCTTTTATCTTGCTTTGTTGTAGATAATAGAACAGTTAATAACATGCCACTTCTTTGCTCTGTATGTTACAGCTGGGTCAAAGTGCTGCCATAAATAAGCACATTTATTTTTCTTACACAGAAGGCCTACACACTGGTTAAGTAGCAGGCAAGCCCTACTCCATTCAAATGGCATCTAGACAAAGTGGTGGGACATATCCAGCTTTTCGCTACAGGCTACCCAGAATACCTCACCTTCACTTACGCAGCCTCAAATGCTTAACACGTGTTCAATGGGACGTTGCTACAACATGAACCATCTCCTGTGGAAGGAAAAGGTAAAGTTAAATATCTCCAAGACTGTTAAAAGTGTCTGGGGCAAAGAGGAGTATAGACATCACAGCTGATATTTCACTCAAACAAAATGCTACAGGTTAATCAGTGCTATTATAAACTCACTCAGGACATGAAGTTACTGTGGGAAAAAAAAGAGATCTTGCCCTCTGAAAAATACACGTGTAACCACTGCGGCAAATGCTGGCAGCAGCAGTGACACACATATTTGGTTTTCTCCCAAATAATGTATTTTTTGTTTAAACACCTTATGATCTAAAAATACTGCCACCATCACTGCTTTTTTTTCCTCCCAAATACATGGTTCATATTTCTTCTCATAGAATCATAAAACAGTCAGGGTTGGAAGGGACCTTTAAAGGTCATCTAGTCCAACCCCCCTGCAAGAAGCAGGGGCATCTCCAACCAGATCAGGTTGCTCAGAGCCTCATTCAACCTGGCCTTGAATGTTTCCAGGCATGGGGCATCCACCACCTCTCTGGGCAACCTGTTCCAGCATTCCACCACCTTCAGTAAAAAAATTTTCCTGATGTCTAATCTGAATCTATCTCCCTCTATTTTAAAACCATTATCCCTCGTCCCATCACAAAAGGCCTTGCTAAAGAGTTTCTTCCCATCTTTCCTATAAGCCCCATTTAGGCACTGGAAGGCGCTGCTATAAGATCTACCTGGAGCCTCCTCTTCTCCAGGCCGAACTGCCCCAACTCTCTCAGCCTGTCCTCATAGGAGAGGTGCTCCAGCCCTCTGATCATCTTTGTGGCCCTCCTTTGGGCCTTCTCCAACAGGTCCATGTCCTTCTCATGTTGGGGGCTCAAAAGCTGGACCCAGTACTCCAGCTGGGGTCTCATGAGAGCAGAATAGAGGGGCAGAATCACCTCCCTCGACCTGCTGGCCACACCTCTTCTCACGCAGCCCTGGATGCGGTTGGCTTTCTGGGCTGCAAACGCACATTGCTGCCTCATGTTGAGCTTCTCATCCACTAGTACCCCCCAAGTCCTCCTCCTCAGGGCTGTTCGCCATCCATTCTCTGCTCAGCCTGTATTTGTTCTTGGGATTGCCCCAGCCCATGTGCAGGACCCTGCACTTGGCCTTGTTGAACTTCACAAGGTTTGCACAGGTCCACGTCTCCAGCCTGTCAAGGTCCCTGTCTGGATGGCATCCCTTCCCTCCAGTATGTCAATGGCACCACAAAGCTTGGTGTTGTCGGTGAACTTGCTGAGCGTGCACTCTATCCCACTGTCCATTTTGCTAACAAATGTTAAACAGGGCTGGTCCCAGTAGCAACCTCTGAGGAATGCCACTCATCACCGGTCTCCCCTTGCACATTGATCTGTTAACTGCAACTTTTTGAATGCAGCCATCCAGCTAGTTCCTTATCCACTGAGCGATCCATCCATCATATCCATGTCTCTCCAGTTTAGAGACAAGAATATCACGCGGGACACTGTCAAATGCTTTGCACGAGTCCAGGCAGATGATGTCAGTTGCTTGTCCCTTATCCGCTGGTGCTGTAACCCCATCATAGAATGCCACCAGATTTGTCAAGCGCATTTTGCCCTTAGTGAAGTCATGTTGGCTGTCACCAATCACCTCCTTATTTCCATATGCCTTATGATAGTTTCCAGGAAGATCTGGAAGTTCCCTGGGTCTTCCTTGTTTCCCTTTTTAAAAATGGGGGTTATGTTACCCTTCTTCCATTCAGTGTGAATCTCCACAACTTCTCAAATATGATGGATAGTGGTTTGGCAACTTTATCGGCCAGTTCCCTCAGGACCTGGGGGTGCATCTCATCAGGTCCCATGGACTTGTGGACCTTCAGGTTCCTTAGATGGTCTTGAACTTGATTTTCTCCTACAGCGAGCAAGCAGTTCTTCATTCTCCCAGTCCCTGCCTTTGCCTTCTGTGACTTGGGCAATGTGGCTAGCACCTTTGCCAGTGAAGACTGAAGCAAAAAAAGTCTTAAAAACCTTAGCCTTCTCCATGTCCTAAGTAACCAGGTCTCCCATTTCCTATAGAGAGAACCCACATTCTCCTTGGTCTTCCTTTTATTCCCGATGTACCTATAGAAGCTTTTCTTGTTGCCCTTGATGTCTCTGGCCAGGTTTAATTCTGTGAGGGCTTTAGCTTTCCTAACCTGATCCCTGGCTGCTTGGGCAATTTCCCTATATTCTTCCCAGGCTATCTGCCCTTTCTTCCACCTTCTGTAGGCTTCCTTTTTTTTTTTTTCAAGTTGATCCAGGAGTTCCTTGTTCATCCATGCAGGCCTCCTAGCTTTTTTGCCTGACTTCCTCTTTGTCAGGATGCATCGCTCCTGAGCTTAGAAGAGGTGATCCTTGAATATTAACCAGCTTTCTTGGGCCCCTCTTCCATCCAGGGCTTTATCTCATTGTATTCTCCATGGATTCCTTTCAGTCCTTAACACAGGGAAATGATGTACACGAAGCAAAGATGAAATCTCACCCACCTCCCATGTCCTCCTTCACCTACAAGCTCTGTCAGAACCTTTGATACCATTTAATACATGCATGTACATATAGAGTGGGGCATATCCAGTGAGTGGATTCACTTTAATGGAAATGTGGTAAAGCAGAGGCACTGGTTAGTGTCACCAGCCAGACTCTTTGTCAGCACAGCAGTTCTGACAATCCCTGTCGTTCATGACCTCCTAACAGATCCAGCTTTTTCAAAAAAAGTTCAGAGTCAATAACAGCACTGAGTCTCTCTCTGTTCCTCTCATTTCTCCTTCAGGTGAAGCAGATGGTATTGCGAATAACTCACTGAGTGGGTGCGGGGGGAGAAATGGTAGTGAAGGAAAATATTATTTGTACTAACAAGGATTCTGAACAAGGAGCTGCATGATGTTAGAAAAGGGGATCACTTTTCTAACACAGAGATGTGGGTCTGAAAGCATTCTTTAAAACAGAAGTAAGAATGATTTCGCCAGTGAGATGTTCCCACAGGGTTTGGGTTAGGTGCTCACTCCAGCATTTGTTGTATGTTTGTATTAACCATCTAATTTAAGACAAATGTTTTCTGTAGACACGTTTTAAAGTGAAAAATTACCTCAGTTAGCATGCAGCTGTGGTCCCCGAGATAGCTCCTTGCCCAGGGGCAAACAGAAAAGAGATGTTAATGAGCTTAAAAGTAACTCTGAAAACCATTGTGTCCATGGTCAGCTGAAAGCCAGCAGGATCAGGGTCACTTGCTCCTGCGCCCATTTATTTAGTAGTCTCATTAATTTAAAAGGTGGAAAAGCATGTGCTATACCTATTCACAGAGCAGGAAGAGAATATCTACCCCCAGCAACTGAGGTTATCATGCTGCCTCATCACCACCACATCTTCCTGAAAAAAAAAGACACCTACCCTTGGCAAATTACTTTATGCAGATGGAGATAGATTTCCTTTGCCTGAGCTGTTTCCAAGTGAGCCAGCTGACTCAATAGTTCAGCCCTCTGGCTGGAAGAAACATTAAGATTTCTGTCAGATTGCTCTATATTCTAAAGAAAAACTGCCCGCTGCTTCTCTCCTTTACTTAGACATCCCCTTACTTAGACATCTAGGAAGAGGCAATAAGCAAAATACCTCTTGTACACCTCATCTGCCTCTCCTGATCTACAATCAAATTGAAATTTACCTCAACTGCTTTGAAGCCCAGCGGCTCGTTTTCGCTCTCATGTTAGGTCTGACTCAAACTCAAGCCTCAGCATCTTGACTGCATGCACTACCTACAGACTGTCTCATGCTCTGGATACTTTTTTCCATACATCAGCTGTAAACTTGATCCCAAGACCAGACCTTCTTCAAATATGAGTTCTCTTTCACCTCTACAGTGATTAAGAACTCAACAGGGTGAGGTCTGGCTTCAGCTGATCAGTCTCCATCATCCAGCAAGCCTGCACATATTCCCTCTCCCCAACATGTTACTGCCAGGACTCAAGTGCTGATTGTGTTTCTATGGCCTCATGGTGGGAAAATGGAAAGTATGAACCCTTCACATGACGGGGCATGCCTTTTCCTCATCCTTTACTAAGCACTGAATTCAGAAAAGCACACGCTACTCTGTCCCTCTCCCCCGATCATCTTTAGAAAATGTCCACCTAGAGCTTTGGCCATGCTCCGGCAACTTTCGCAGCCCAAGGAGGTCCGACATTAAAGCAAGGCAACATTTATTTGGAAGGACAGCTCAGAGTGGCTCACAGTGAAAATTTTGTCTTCCTCTGGCCCTCATAAACAGGTTTGACTGAGAAGGGGGAAATCTGTGATTATATTCTGTGCACTTTTCATGCCATTCCCCTGTATTTTATGCTGTTGTGTTGTTTGGTTTTACAAGGCCGTTTGTCCTTTGTTGTGCCCTTAAGACACAAGTACATAAAGCTCCTGTGGAGCTGTGGCTTGTTCCCCTGGCAAAAGAGCAGCTGGGCATCTCTGCTCCAGCCCCTATGTCAGCCAGGACTCGGGCTTGCCATGCTACCAGGCTTTCTCATGCTGACAGAGAGCAAGCCTGCAGGCTGTTGTGTCCTTGCTGGTCATGTACTTATTCTAGGTCAAGGATGGCCATGTGTTTCCATGCTACCTGAAGGAATTGCACTTTTTTTTCCTCATGGACTAATCTGTGTCTCTCATGTTGACCCAACTTCCATAGACCCATAAATCTCCTTGCCTTTGGCAGCTAACAACTTTGTGGTTGGAGCACACTCTCTGCAGAGTACACTGCCTCAGGGGCGCAGATAGCACAAGGGACAGTCCACAACCTAATGAACAAAAGCACAGGGAAGAGGGGATATCACTAATGCCACTTTTCCCACATATTTTTGTCTTCAAAACCATCAGAGGAGGCCTGTGTCTCAGTTATATAGTTCCTTGTGGCACCTCAGAGGATGCAGAGAGAGGAAGAGAGATGCTGGGAAGATGGTTATGAGAACAGCGAGAGGGAGTAGTATTTGGCAAAGCCATGAATTGTCAATTATAACTGTGAATTGTTATTATATTCCTTTCTGCCATGGATATATATATTATCAAGAGGAGTCTTTACCTACCAGGAGTCACCCAATGCTGGTGACTCTGTTGGGCTGAGCAAGGGCAGATTTGACTCCAGCAAATCCAGTGTTGATAAAATAGCTCCTTGTTGGGCTCACTGTCTTGTGTTATCCAGCACAGGTTACAGAAATGTCATCAAAATTTGGGATGCTGTTACAGGTAACTGGCTGAATATGCACATTATGACAATTCAGCAGAAGCCTAGTGCAATGTCTGTAACAGCCAGAAATGTTCAGAAAGAGATGTAAGAATTCAGGTAAGCTGCATCATTTGGAAGGCAGGTTGGTGGCAGTGCCACAAAAGTTCCTGTCCACAGACAGAAAAAAAGCCTGACCTGGCCATGATGACAAAGACAACTTTTGAAGATGCAGGCATCCAACACACATCCAACACTGCCTGTGTTTGACCCACAGAGTGGGTCAAACATCCTACTCGAACATCTGTCAGTCCCTACATTAAAATGGAATAGGACCCCTTTTATCCATTTAGTGAGCCATCACCTCAAGTTGACAGTTCATAGAGCCACAGGTCCAGCAGCTGGAGATCCCATTATAAGTAAAACTGTTAGTAGTCCCTCTGGGACATTACAAGGTGTGCAATGCCATGGGGCACATCATGAAGAGATAAAAAGTGTACACCATGACAGTGCCTACCACTCCTGTGACAACCTCGGTGATGAACTTTGCCTCAAACTAGTCTGCTACCCATCAACAGAAGCTGACAGCTGTCCCTCTGCACCCTTAAAGGCTGTATGCTGACAGACCAAGGTGTGTACAAGCTCACAGCACAGCATGTTAGAAGATCTTCACATGTATACAAGCTCCCTGTACCTGCTGCTGCTGACCTTCCCATAGGTGGAGAACAGCATGGTACCGTGGAGTGTTGGTTCTTGTCCCCCAAAACTGATGCTCTGCAGCAGAGAGGCAGCAATCAGCCTGTCAGTTGCAGTCAAGCAAAAATCATGGGCTCCCCAAAAATCATGGGGCCAAAGATGATGGGGGTCATAAAGGCTTGGGTGCAGGCATCCAGGCAATGCAAAGTTAGTGGATGAGTTCAAGCTCCTCTCTGTTCCTCAGGTGATTCCTACTGCCTCCCTCAACCTTTATCCCCCAAACATGCAAACTAAGTTATTTTTCCTTCTGAGTATACCAAGGAAAGACTAAGGGACTGTAACTGCCACAGAGAAAATTTGGCTTCAAGCACCATTGTTCTAAATATGTACATCCCCAAAGTGAGAGCGAGGAGGACTGTGCAAGTGACTGCAGGAATCCCCATCTGAAATGGCCATATTTGGTACAGAGCACTAGATCCAAGTGGACCATTCGGGTGACCAGGAGCTAGAGGCAGGCTGATGTTGAGTAGGTCTTTGCTGCACGCAATACCACCACTTCACAACCCGGTGCTCTGAAAGGACAGCTTTTGAGAGGCACTGGTGCACTTGAACACAATGCTGACACAGAGCAAAGTTACGTGTCTCCTGGCTTCAGGGCTGATTGGTAAGGCAGCCATGGAAATTATGAGCAAGGAAACTGGCTTTTATCACCTGCTTCTACGGTGCTCCAGGAAACAAGTCTTCAGGTGCATCGGCTGTAAATAAATGGCTCACACAAAAGATACACTGAGTTGTATGGGTTGGGTTTTTTTTTGCTTAGTGGAAATAGCATGGCCAGATCACTAATCCTGGCTAACTTCCTGGGCCACAGAACAGCAACACCAGGCTGGTGACAGCCCCATCCCCCCTGAACTGTCACCAGGCTCTGCATTACTCTTCTGTGCAGCTACCAGCAGCAGTAGCTCCGTTGAATAGAATTGAAATAACTAATCACACAATCTCAGGTAATAATGATAGGCCTCAAGCTCTATGATTACAAGCATCTAGCATATGTACAGATGATAAATGTCCCCTGGAGTTACTGCTCAAAAGACCAATTTCAGAGTTTTCATCAGAAAGGACTGGCTCCTTAAAATCTATTCTTTCTTCTGAAGTCCAACAGAGGTCAGAACTGCTTGGTGTCTCAGTGTGCTGCAGTGAAAGGAATGTAATCTCCTTTGAGAGCCAAATAGGAACAATTGACTTCACTATTAACTGCATATCTGACTGCCATTGCATCTGTGACATTTTTGTTCTCAAACATCTCTTGATGGTCGCAAGGGTTGGAAACTGCAGAAGTGCTGAAGTGCTTGGCTCTGTGAGCATCTTACAGCACAGCGACAGAGGAACAGCAGCCACTCCTCACCATCAAGAAGTCATGGGATCATAGGACAGTTCAGATTGGCAGGGACCTCAGGAGGCTCTAGTTCAACCTCCTGCTCAAAACAGGGTCAGCTGTGGGATCAGATCAGGTTGTTCCTCCCCTAGCTTCCCCTTCACCTCCCGGTAGCAATGGAATGGCCTTCATACTGAGCAGTTCCCTGTCTTGCAAGGATCACCAGTCTTCCATCTTACCCTTTGTATCTTCCTGCTAGCCTTGGTGGTCACAGTCTGCAGGTGGTCAGGACACTGCTCCACAGCATCCACATAGAGCTGTCCCATCTCCAGATGACATGCTGACCAGCCTGGTCTGCATGCACGCAGAATACAGTGAGGGCAACTTGGGATAGCAGCCATATCTGCAACTTGGGCCTTGCACTTATATACCCACCCCTACCTCCTCCTGTCCCCCATTCACTCCCTGGCCTCCCCACATCCTGACAGCTCCGCAGGCTGTCCTCCTCTTTCTCCAGAGCCAGGGCTGAGATCGAGGAAGAGGATTAGCACTGCTCTCAGCCTAGCCCTGTCTCTCTGCCCTTCCCATAATCATGCCACATACCAAGGGTTAGCTCCCCCACATCAGACCAAGACAAATGATCCAAGCGCCCACCACCTGCCATGTGTTTTCCTTCCCCTCATCGGGGCTGTTGCAATACACAGAGTATTTCCTCCAGCCTTACCCCAGTCTTTCAAAAAAAACAAAGTGTTTTTACCTGCTTTCGGAAACACACCTTTAGCAACATCCTGTAGAGGAGGCTGGTTCAACCAGACACCTCAGCCACAGGGTAGACAGACCTGAGTTTCTCTTGGGCATTTTTGGAATGAGATCCCCAGGGGATGCAACCACCATGGCAGGAGACAAACACACAGCAGCAAGATCCACAAGTGACTATCTGCTGCAGCCCCTTCCTGCTCTTTCTTCCATCTTCCTCTTCTGCTTTTCCTAAAGAGGCAGTCACAGCACCTCCTGGGACCAGCACTAGTGACTCACATACACCGAATCCTTTATCTCACCATCACTTGCTTCCTATACAAGAGAGCTGGAGACAGAAGGTCCTGTCTGTGCTTCACGGTCCTGGAGTTTTAAGCAAGTAGTGTGAGCAAGCAGGAGGCAGTAAACTCTTGGAAAGCATTCATGGCACTCAAAAAAATTGAAGGCTTGGCCTTGCTGCCTGCAATTAGCTGAGTTCAGAGGAGGTGGAGATCTCTGGGTGAGCAGAGTACTGTCTGTACTCGGCACAGCCTGAGAAAGAGGCTCCCCAGGCTGCCCTGGGAAATCAAAAACCACCCTGAGAGAAGACTGAGCTCAGGGGCTCACATGCTGTCACCATCTGTCTGGTATGGGTGGCACACAAGGGCAGCCCAGACAGCTAAAGCTCTCTTTAGACTCTGCTTTTACCAGATGTATCACCATTAGGGGCTGGGATCACCCTTATGGTTTGCTCCAAGTTGACTGTCTAAGGACAGAAGGTTCAGAAGAAGTCTATGTCTTGTTCAAGACCACAACCTCTGCGCATCAGGCACAGTTTTAAAAAGAACTTTTCAGGAGAACTGTCTTCTCTTGGAGTTATTTCTGTTTTACTTTATGTCACATCACACACAGCCCAAGTCCTAGGCCCCACTAGGAAGACAAAGATCTCTGTCATGAGCACTGAGTGGCATTTGCACAGCCAGGGAGGGCAATGAGGAAATAAGGTTGCAGAAAGACTCATTCCTTACCCACAGACACAAGTAATGAAAGCAAAGGTGTTTTAACCTAAGCAAGAAGTTTCTTCTTTCCAATGTATGTTGTCTTGTGTCCTGACTGAGGGATTTGGAGGAAGGACCCCTGTCCCCAGATTGAGTGCTAGGCTTGACAGGGCATGTCTACACTGCTCCATGATATAGTACACTGACCTTAAAGAGTCCTAATTGTGACAGATAATGATGGTAATGTGGCATTGCCCTGCCATTAATCACCCCAGGTGCAGTGGCCTGTTGATACAAATTCTGGATTTGGTCTGTCCAGACCTGGCTTATGTATACCCACCCCACTGGCTGTACAGACAGATTGTCTTGTACAGATTTGTTTTAGCCAAAGACAACTGAAAGGGTTCAGATTAAGTAAATAAATTCTTCCACATAAAGGGGCTGCATAGACTGAAGTAAATTGGTAACTGGGCCAGCCTGGATTAAACTAGTGGAAATTTAGGTATAGACAAGGCTTTCTTTTCCTTATTAAAATCATTAACTAAACCAAGTTTTGATTAGCATTAGCTACATGGTAGCAAATGTGAATCCTCAGTCCAATGTTCTAGTGTCTATGTCTCCATTTGCCCTCAGATATAACACATGGAAGACCTGGGCTGATCCTGATCCTGCTCACAGAATTCATATTTAGTGGGTTCTTACCTAAACCCCAGAGGACCCAGTAAGATTGCTGCTTTTTCCATAAAAATAACTTTATGGAAGCACCTATACAACCATTCCTCATGGAGGAATTCGAGCAATGCTCACTCTTACAGAGAGGCTATGATTTCTGAAGAAGCAGCAGTTAACCAGATCATTCTGTTCCAGCATCTCATCTATGGGCCTCGTATAGGGATGATGGTATTATCCTATTTTTCCTTCCCAGCTAGTTAATAGGAAATCCCCTTTCAAAGGCAATTTCCATTTTAAATCACCCACATTAAGAGAGACATGTTTAATACCAATAAATCCGCTTTCTTAAAAGAGACAGAGAAGCCAGCCTCATCAGCTGACTAAATCCTCTCCGCCAACCCCCATTCCTGCCTTGCAATCTGTAGATCTTGCAGAAGGGCGATCCAAGACAGCTGTAGTTAGCTAGCTACGCTTATGAGCACTAAGCTGCATCCTCACTTTGTATTCACTCCATGCCAAACCAAGGTCATGGGGACACGAGGAGCTAAAAGACTTTTCTTGCCGTAAGGGAGTGGGAGTCTCAGCTAGAGATGCTCAGAGGCTGGATTTCCGCAAACCTCTCATGGGAGCCTCTCCCTACACCAGTCTCCCACGACAAGTAAGCGTGGGGTGAGTGCTATCTAAAGGCTCTGCAGGTGAAATTACTTTCTCTCCTCAAAACTTCTTGTAGGACACCTAGGAGAACCAGCCACTGACTCCCATGTGCCCAAAACACATGCCCTGACAGCTCCTTCCCTGCTGTGGGGACCCTACTCCATCCTCACCATCATTGCTTCCCCTCTCCAGAGGGATTTCTAGCCTCATCACACTTGCAGGCAGTTTTACCACACCTTTGGCAGAGAAGCAGATGGCAGCTTTTCCAAGACTCTTGTCTGCCTAAAGCAGCAGCCAGCAACGTGGGCAACGCTAAGGCAACACTCCATCAGAAGCCAGAGGAGGGTGACCTCCAAGGACCACCCCACCCCCCTCAAGGTCAGGACTGCACCAGCACCAGGGCAGTGGCACAGGCATCTCGCTTGTCTGACAGGAAAAGACACAGCTGACTAAGAGGGGAAGATGGGGAGCTCTGAAACCTGAATAAACTCCCTCCCACTTCCCACTGCTGTGACAAAGATCAGAAGCAAAAACTACAGAGTAAGACAAGGCTTAGGGGGAGGAAAAAAAAAAAAAACCACCAAAAACCCCAAGGTACAGCAGAAAATCTTGGTCTGGTTGCCCTTAATGCTGCCAAGAACAGACACAAAGTCACCCATGTGATATTCCCTTGCCTCATCAGGCAGCTCCAGTAGCCAGAGCTTCTCCTGGCAAGTACAACGCTGTGTCTCTGCAATGGTGTCTCCTGGGAGAGAATGGCCTCTTCATGGAGCTGAGATCGTGACACAGCGGTGGTACCTGAAAATTACTTTGAAATCTTCTATGTGAAGCACATGCTGGAGATAGCGTATAATTCATCACATGTTTCTCCAGTTGGAAGTCTGAACACCTTATCTGGCAAAACAACTGCAAGTACACAGGCTCCAGCTCTGCAAGCACCCCTATAAGTAAGTATAGTTCATAGAATGATAGAATCTTAAGGTTGGAAGAGACCTCTAAGATCATCAAGTCCAACTGTCAACCTAACACCGCCATGCCTACTAAACCATGTTCTGAAGTGCCACGTCTACACATTTTTTAACACCTCCAGGGATGGTGACTCCACCACTTCCTTGGGCAGCCTGTACCAGTGCCTGATCACTCTTTCAGTAAAGAAGTGTTTCCTAATATCCAACCTAAACCTCCTCTGCCGCAACTTGAGGTCATTTCCTCTCATCCTATCACAAGTTATTTGGGAGAAGAGACTAATGCCTGCCTCCCTACAACCTCCTTTCAGGTAGTTGTAGAGAGCAATGAGGTCTGCCCTCAGCCTCCTCTTCTCCAGACTAAATGCACATTTAGTTATGCACATGCACACCAGGAACAGCGTGGCCATCAGCAGGTACCTGCCTCTGTGCCTGCGTAAGGCAGGGCCTGTCAGAGCGGGGAACTGAGCCCAGCAACCTCGGAGGTCCCTTCAGTGGTGTCCCAACCCTGCAGCACAACACTTACAACCAGATCCTTCCCTTCCAGGAGCACTGCTCGGACAAAGCTTGTTGACAGAGGAACATTTCAAAAAGAAGATTCTTTAAGGAGCATAAAGGCAAGAACACAGGAGTCATCTTTTGTGCTTTATTGTTTAAAGAATCTTGGCCTCATTTTGCTCCACGAATCTACGGCTGACTCGGCGCCGCTCAGCAGCAAGGACAGAACTTCCACCGTGGGAAACTGCCCTGCCTTTGCTGAAGCAGGAAGCCATTCTCCTCCTCCCTCGCAGCACTCTTTCCCGTTTAGATGGCATGGATAATTATATCTGTTTCCATGCTCCGCTTAACCAGAATGGTATTTCTTAAACAATTCCATAAACACAGACAAGACCACTTTGCTTTCAATCTTGTACTTATTTTCCACCTGATACCAAGATCCATTTTTTGACCTGAGAGTAAATAAACCTAAAAAAAAAAAGAATTTAATCCTGTAGTCAATGTGGAGAAAGAGGAAGAGCAAAAGCATGAGTCGGGGGAGCTTCATGGCTTATCGCTCTGCAACTTCTCATAACAGAACATAGCAGTTAGGTTACATTACAACACAATACTATGATATGTAGACCAGGGTAAAGCATACAAAGATTAATATAAAATTTATACAACAACTTGTTTTAAATAGTGCTGCTAGGAAAAAAAAAAGCAAGTTAAAGGAAATAACAGGAGAGGGGAGAGCACAACCCTCCTTTTCTGTTAATCCAAGATCATTTTAACCTGTTCAATGAAAAAAACATCTTGCTTGACCAAAATATTTTTGCTTTTAAAAAGATTCATTAGTACCCCAAGTAACTTCTGCCATGCCCCAGGGTGGAGTTAGGTGCATGCTAGAATGTTCCTATCTGTCTGTATCTGCACTGAACTGTTAAGCAGATGCTCACCGAGGAGAAAATAGACTGCAATAAACTGGCACTGACACAGATCTGAATCGCTGGAACTGCCATAGAGATAAAATTCATTTAAGAAATGTGATTTCCATTTTCTTTTAATAAAAAGCTATCAAAATATTAAAAATATTCACTATTTCAAACAGCACACTATGCACGTAAGAAAGAGAAGGAACAGAGTTAATTTTATTGATGTAAAATGTGAATGCGTCACAACACTGGACCTCAAGGAAGAACCAAATTAAAGCCCCTTTTCCATAGGAAGGAACAGATCCTGTCCTCATCTACATAGCTGACCAATGCTCAATGTCTGCTCCATTCTAGAAGATGTAGTCCATGTATGGGACCCCCCAATGGACCCAAACAGGAGAGCTACATATGGGAAAGAAGAGAGCATACACTACAACACACCTAAGTGAAGATCTCTGCCCTGTCCTGATAGTGAACTGCCCTTCCTTCCACCAGTGAACCTGCTCTTTGGTCTTACTCTCAGCACTCTACCCCAGCCACTATGCAACGTGAGCCAATACACTCCAGCCACTTCAGCACTGCCCTTCCCAGAGTCAGGCAAGACCCTAAAGCAGGCTGTTATTTGATCTTGATGTAAATCCCTTCAAGTTCTGCCCAGGCTGCTTCAATAGCATGTAATGAGCTCCTGTCCTGTGCAATGAGTAGTCATGACAAAGCCCCAAAATTACATATATAAATTAGTTTCTCCTCTCATGATCCGGAGAAGAGCAATTATTCTGCCAAATCAACCTGCCTCCAAATCAAGCCATCAGTCCTGCACTCTAGAAAGATTTAAGAGGATGAATTTGAAGTACCCTTAGTAGTTGGATGAGATTAGAAGCAGGAGTGGAAAGCTATAATAGAGAACTATATGCCCCTGCATCCACTCTATTAACCACCGTAAGCCAGGCTGACAGCTCCAGAGCTGATGGTCAGTTGTCACACCAGTGTTCTAAAGATATATAAAACCTGGACAGATCCAGCACCCTAAATGCTTGCCGTTGAATACCAAAGAGAAAAAAACGCCATGCTAACCTAATTGGTGATCAAGTCTTCTTTAACAATGTGAATGAAGATCACCATGGATACTATAAGTCGCTGCATACTTTCAACCCTAAAGTAAAAGAAGAAAAATCTGAAAATAGTTTTAAATTCCACTTTTACTGGCTATGATCCCCCCACACTCTGCCTTGCATATTTCTTCTGGAAACATCCAGCATCACAGCGTTCCAAGCCTGATCTCTTCATGCTTCCTTCTACTCACCGTCACAGGGGGACCGAGATGCTTTGCACCACCCTGTTGTGGGAGAAACATGGCCCAAGGTGGAATATCATCCACATTGCTGCAGAAAGTTTTCAGGTCACTAGCATAAGAGGATAGCAATCCAGAATTAGCAAGAATATCAAGATTAAGAGAAAATTAATAGTAGGTTCATAGCTACACCTTGGTTTTGGTCCCTAGGAAGAAGCTAAACAGACATCTCCTTATAGCCACATTTTGGTACACGAACATTCTTGCTCAGGCTTAAGGAAAGTTAAAGAAGTACCAGAACTGCTTCCAGTAATGCCTTCAAAAGTACCTGTGATGAAGAAAAGGGAAGTATAGTATTTTGGGGAGGTTCCTGAGACAAGACCAAATCTTCTCCCAAGACCTCTACTTTCCTTCAGGCTCTCAGGATGGAGAACTGGCAGGCTGGTCCACAAGGAAAAGTCAAAGAAGATGGAGACTGCAGGACCATATTGTCACCCACCATAGCACCTGAGCAAGGCCAACACAGCAATCATCCAACAACCACAACTCAAATCCAAGGTCAGTCCAGGAAGCCCAACCAGATTCATTAAAGCTGAGAGCAGACCTGCTCAGTACACAGCTTAGGCATAGAGCAAGACTGAGGCTATATAGCACTCCCAGGCCAAGGAGCAGAGTGGGTGCATGGGTGAGGGTCCCAGCTGAGGTTTCTTCAGGTCAATTACAGCCCATCAGGGCAGTCAGGGCTTGACCATAGCTCGCAGTGGACACTAGTCAATACTTAGTGTCTCCATTTCCCATGTATGAGCCATGAGTCAGCTTCCATGGCTGCTGCTCTGAGTTTTTCACCTAGCAACAAGAGAGACGGATGGATGGGGGGGTGTTAGGAGAGATGTTGAAGCAAAATGAGACGAGAAAGACAAACTAAATTGTCAGGGAGATTAAGGGGTGGGTGCGGTGCCTGAAGCTACTTGAGTTTCTAAAGGACAAAGTTTGTAGCAGAGTCCCTTCTGCACTTTAGCCTTCCTGGGAAACCAGACCACCTCTCATGGGGTCAGGGACACATCCAGCTCTCTCTTGAGTCACGCTGCAGGTCAGTGGGCTCCTGCACTTTGACCTGCATGTCAGAAGCTCTACACCAGCTCAGTTGTGACCAGAAGGCTTTACCATTTGCGGTGCATGAGCTTACCACGAATCTGCCTCTCACCAGGAGGCACGAAGTGCTCTGTCAAAGGGTAGCCATCAGGCAGGTCTCACCATGCCCACTGAGGTGCAGCAAGTGAGCACCACCATAGCTGATTTTCAACTGGTTGAACTGAAGCCACTGGGTAGTCTGGAAGGAGGCACAATACCAAACACTGCCCAGGGAGTAACCCCCGTCAGGGGCTGGAGCCCTGTCCCCTCTCTCAGGACACACCACACTGCAGCTGTCACTGTTGGTGGCAGGCTTAGGAAACAGGGGTATTGGCCAGGCTGCCCCACCACCTCTTCCAAGAGGAGAGGATGCTATCAGGGACTCGGGGGTAAGCACTAGGGAAGGCTGTGCCTCCTCAAGCTCTAAAAAAAGGACTTTGTTCCTGCTCAGCATTTTTTTTCCCATCTGGGCTAAATCCACTCTTAGAAAGAGATAACTCTATCTCCAGGGAAACAGGCTTTCTGCGCTCACAGGGACTCAGCCAGCTCCCCCTCTCCTTTTGCCATGGGGGTCACTCAGCAGTGAGGCTGAGGCATGCAGGTGCCATGGGGCGTCAGGTTCACGGGGCCACGCCAGGCCAGGAGCACTGCGAGCATAGGATGCTCCAAGGCAACAACTGCTGGTCTCCTGCTGGAGCCAGGGCCACCATAGGAGCTTCGTGAGCCTGCCCAACCCTAGAGAGCTCACATAGGAGTGATTACAGAGATTGACCGTGCTCAGAAGTCTCTCATTACTAAGACTGACTCGTGCAGTCTGATTTGAATCTTCTTCTTTTCTGCCCAAAATAGCTTCATGTTCTCAGCACCAGTTTTCTTTGCAAACTCACTCTCTGCCCTCCCTCCCACCACAAAGAGCCAGATATGTCCTGCGTACAGAAGTCATCCCAGATGCACTACAGCATCCCCATCCTCCAACACAATCCCCCTCCATCCCCTCCCCACCTGGGCACTGCAAGTCCATGCGTTGCTTTGGGCAAGCTGGGGGGCCAAAACATCTCACGGAGAAGAGGCATGGCAACAGGCTGAGCTCATTGCAGAGCTTCACAGGCCCCTTTTCCAGCTTGTTCAGGCAAATTATCACCTCCTGTTCCTGCCTGCCAACCGATGGGGAAGCTATTCATGTCATGGTGGAGGAAGGTTTCACCCAGCACTTTTTGGTTTTCCTGTCTCTAGGCTTAACACTCAAATCTGAACCTCAAGGAAATTCCCATAGCTACATTTTGGGGTGGTTCTTTATTCTCTTTGAGAGAGCTGCTTTGCATTAGCATCTGAGCTGGAAAGGAAACAAACCCACAAGAGTCTTCTGGACTACAGTCCCCCAGCCATGGATGGCTATGCCCCTCTTACGGGCACCACGCCAGATAACCCAGCCCTTCCCTGCTTTGCAGAGCAATTCCCAATTCTGTGACCACCAGTCCTCTTCCTTGCTTGGAGGCAGAGACATCCAACGCACTCCACATCGTGTTGCAGGAGAGTTACACCCAGGTTTCCATACAGCCCTGCTAGCAGGTCTGCCCTGCTGGGACCTCATCAAAGAAGAGCACACATTGGCATGGGACGCGCTGCCTTCCTGCACTGCAGACTTTTGGGCACGGCACAGTGCAGGAGCCCAGCCCTGACACAATGCCCGCACAGAGTTAGCTGCGGGATCCGTGCCTTATCTCTCCTCAGCATCTGAAAGCAGACTTTGGCTAAGTCCTACACGCTGCTATTTAAAGTAAGCCAATTTGTATTCATTCTGCTTGCTACATTCACCAGTTGTTCTGAATTGTGTTTGAAGCTGAAGGGAAGAGGAAATGTACAACAAGAAAAAATTATACACTGGTAAATTTTGTTCTAATCCCTTCTCCTCCCATTATTGCTTCCTCTTTTTTGGGTTTCTTTTTTGTTTTCTGTGTTTTATGTATTATTAGCTTTAGTGTAATTTTGACTGAGAAAATATGTAGCTGATAGGATGGACTAATTACACTACCTAGAAGAATTAATTACACCATCTGTGACTGACAGTGGAGCCTGACTCGTTGCTTCCTGGTAGATGGAGCTACAACACCAGCTGCCCCAAATCTTTCCCTGTAGAAGGCAAAAGAGGAATTACTGTAGGAAACATCATTTAAAAGCCATTACTTCTCTTCTTGAGCAAACTAACATCATCAAGTGACCTAGCCTGACTGGCCGAGTCAGGGATGAGGCTCTTCTGCCCTCTCTCGTGATCTAGAAAGGAAATATTTCTACACCTATCCTGGCCCTCTGCTGCCAGTGATCTGCTGGCTCAGTCAATCACCTCCTGGGACCAGTCCCTGGACAAAACCATCCCTGAGAGGGAGCCAGGCTTTATCTGTGAGCTGGCACAAGCTAAATCTGTGCCAGGGGTGCACTAACAATGGGATGGTCAGGATGATCCCAGGACAGCTGGTGCCCTGACCCTGCCCAGTCTGCTAACAGCAATTCCCAAGATGGGCAGAGGTGAGAGGACAGGCTGCTCCCTCAGCACCCACCATGGATGGACGAGAAACCACAATGCTTTGGGGGAAGCAGGGGGGTTGGAAGCAATGAGGTTTTGCCTCGCTGGAAAGACTGCATCTCTTAGAGGTTCACTCACCAAGTCCTGTCAATCTGCTGCTGGCATGTTGTCATCAACGGACTCTGGCTGCAGCCCTGGAGGGATGGTGGCAGCTTTGGTCTCTGCAGCCAGCTGAAAATCTGTCCTGCTTTCTGTCCTGGCTTACAATGGACCTGCTGAAGACTCTTGTGGGTGATGGAAGATCTGTTCACACACACAGCCTTGAATGTGTGTTTTCAGCTAAGGGAGGGGAGTGGTGGCCACATGGGTCAGGAAACTTTAAATAGTCATGCTTTAAGGTAGCTGTTCCTGCCCTTTTTGCCTCCAGCTCTGCTGCAATTCTTTTCCTCCCACTCCTCTTTTAAGCCCACTCAATTCACACTGGTTATGATGTTAGAGCAAACCTCTTGACTGATCAACATATCCCTGACTAAATCAGGACCCCAAGCATACACTTGTATGTGTACCCACTTACTATTGTTCATCAGATGCATATCACATGGACAAAAAAAAAAAAACACAAAAAAACTGGTCTCCCTAGCCCTTGATCCCTGGTTTAGACCAGGGATCTGGTTTCTCTTAGTGCTGAAAAACCCAATGCAGTGATCCTTAACATAAGAAACCGGAATCCTTCTCTAGGTAACCAAGGAAGAGCTCAAGACATCCACTGAGACCTGATGTTTGCCTGACACTGCTTTTGCCCCTGGTCTTGAACAGCATCCAAATTATATTTTTGTTAAGCCTCTAGGAAACACACACTAGCTGGACACGGACAGATCCTGGGGAATCCCAGGCACCCACAGGGTAGGCAAGCTTTATTTTGGGCTGGGTATTGGGAAAGGTCCAGGATGGTGACAAGTGAGTGTCAATGTAATACAAAGATGCTCTGGCCTCATCCTATAGGCAGGATGCCGAGAGCAGCCCACGACTCTCTAAAGGGCTTTTTTTACATCATGAAATTCCTTGGCAGGGCTGAAGTACCAAAGTACTCGTCCTGCACTGCCAGAGCAAGGACTCATGTCTGGCTCATAGCAAATATTTGCATAGATGCATTTCACATGGGAGAAATTTCCTGAAATCCTCCTCTTCTGGAAAGGTGAGGAGCTATGGAGAGTAACAAAATTTGGTGGTTTTTCTTTCCTCCTCCTCAGGTAATTCTGGTGCCTCTTATTCTCACAAAAAGGAATTCTCCACCTCCAGCTTGGGAAGTGCTTTTCACTGTAGCCTATAGCCACACCCAGTTCCAAGGACACACCACAAGTTTGTCTTGGAATGACCACTTTATGCAGCTTGCCAAATTCTGTATATGCAGGTGAAGGACAGAAGAAGAGTGAGATGGAGGGGAGTCAGAGAGCAGAAAGGAGACATGGCAGTGAAGGAAGAGGAAGAAGCTAAAGAGGATCTAAGGAAAGTGTGTCTATATGAAGCAAAAGAACATCTGATGAAGAGGAACAGGGTTGCTGGGAAACAATAGGAAAAATTTAGGGAACAACAACAGAGACGCAATGAGTGAGCAAAATGGGAGAGGAAAAGAGGAACAGATGCACAGAGAAAAGACAGGGAGACGCCAGTCTGCTGTTTGCAATACTGGAAATGGCGATGGGGTGAAGGATTTGGATCTGGTACAGGATATTCAAGCACACATTTTTCAAGAAGCTGTTCCTGCATTTTCAGCTGGGTATTTCTGTGACCTTGAAATGTCACTTTATTTCTTTATACCATAGCTTACTTACCTGTCACTTGGAGGTAATGATAATATTTCCATCACAAGAGAACAGTATGCTTAAACAAAAAGCTTCAAAATCACAGACGGAAGTGCAAAATATTGTTACATTTAGTCAGATTTCACACGTACACATGTATAGACATGCTCAGATGACCACTTATATTGGTAACTACCCATATGTAGAGATAAATATGTTAGGAAGATATGTATCCCTTTTTTATTTATTTAGGCCAAGCTGACATTTCATGGTTGCTTAGTTACCAGAGAACAATAATGAGAATCTGTTTAGTATATATTGCATGAAGAAGGGAAGGGAGAGGGCAGCTGGGTATCATGTCAGACACAACCACTTGTCGAGCAGATTAGCCCCTTTGGTGGGAAACATGGAGAAAGGCAAAAGAGATCAAAACTGAAAGGAGTTCAGACACGGAGGCAATGAGCTGGGGCACGTGGTGTGTGTAGTTCTTGGTGTTCCTATGGCACCTGTGTGAGCATGAATCAAAGCTCAGGACATCAAGAGTCATGAAGTGTTCATTACTTTCATTACGTATGCCAGCTCTCAAGTTAAACAGACATTAAGAACATCATAAGTGGTTACAAAATCTGTCTCTCTTTACACTAGACCTCTACTCTCCTGCTCCTCATCCACACCAATATTGGCACTCTTGCTTCAAAACAAATGCCTTTGTTAACTGTATGGAAGAAGGAGGTTTTTTTTCTGGTCAGAGCAAAAAGCACCATAGGAATCAAAAGCACCCAAAAAAAGCACATTACACCCTCTGAACTGCATTCATTCTCTCTGAGATTTGCCTCCACTGCAGCTCCCAAGCATTTCAAAATTTGCCTGGCCTGATTTTGTAAACTCATGGAAGAGCCTTATGGTTCAGGAATTCATCCCACTGTTTCACTTAATGCTAAATGTAGTCTAGGTAAATTTTGTTGTTGGAAAACAGCTTTTCCAGATTGACATCTTGTGTTGCCAACTCTCACACAAGCCCAAAAAGCTTAATGAGAGATCTTGAATTTGTCCCAGGATATCACAAGAGTGGTTTATGGTTCAACGTTCCCTTGGGAATAGAGTTTCTGGAGTTCAGCCTTCCATGAAGGCACTTCTAACAGTAGACAAGGAGGTTAAGATAAAATTAAAGATATAGTGTTTTTGCTACAACTCATATATTAAAAATAGAATTACTAATCTTAGAGACAGGCATATAACAATTAAAGAAAACCAGATTTTTGCTATAGTTGAGCTGCCAGAAGTTCTCTCTCTGCTTTACCCTGTTAAAAAAATGCAAGAACACAGTCCTTGTATCAGAGATCCAAATTTCAGGCAAGACTCTTGTCCTGGATATTGCTCAGACATGCATTGGATATATTACTTATCCTAAATACATAATTCCCTCACAGGGTTCCTCTGAGAGTTAAGCCTTCTTCCCATTCTCCCCAATCTCCAAGAACTCCCTATGACTCATAGCATTAATATTTAATCAAGGTATGTTAACATTTCTTTCAAATTATTGAGTGTCCTAACTTTAGAGATACTGTTGTTGTCCCTTGATCATATCTAGGAACAACTCCCAACAAGATAGTCAAAAAACCTCTCTGCTGATGAAGTTAAACACCAATGTTTAACTTGACTCCAAACAAGCTGTTGGCATGCTCTTAAAGAAATATTGCTAAGACTGTCAAGAGCATATGTCTGGTACCAGACCCAAAGGACCATCCAGCCCAGTGCTCTGTCTGCAACAGGAAGCAGCAAAGGCTTAGGCAAAGGCAGCGCAAACGTACAGTGATTCTTCTCCCACTGCATTCTCCCAGCAGCCAGCTATCTGCAGCTGAAAGATTTCCTGAGCCAAAGATCACATCTGCGTCAATGTGTTTAGTAGATCTTAATGGCCTTTTTTTTTCCCATAAATATGTCAAGATGCTTTTAGAACTATTTATAATTTTGCCTTCCGTACCATCCAGTGAATTCCACAGTTCAAGCATGCACCAGATGAAAAAAAGTGCCTCTTTTTGATTTTGACTGATAAATGTGCCGGGGATTCCTAGTTTTCATACTAAGAGAAAATAGTCATTTCCTAACCCTCTTCTGTGATCCTCCTGGACCTCTGTCATGCCCTACTCAGACATCTCTTTTCCAAGTTGAATGGTCCTAACACCCTACCAAATAAAATGGAGGATTCAAATCTTGCTGCCTTATGAGCTGAAACACTGAAAAGTCCACAGCAGCGTAGAAAACAACATAGATGTAGTACGAAGTAGACACACATTATACAAACGTACTAATGAAAATAGCATGTGTGGTCCATTACTGGCTCTTGATGAAAACTGGACAGGATAAGAATGAACTAACCAACCTTGGGGAGAACAGTGTGCTTGGGACAAACCATGCCTGCCTCACTATTGAAGGATGTTGCTACATCACAGCAGTAAATGCAAACATTTGCTCATAATTCAAACCAGTTTTGGCTCAGCTAAACTGATCCCAGAATCAGCTGCACTGCCACAGAGATCAGGTGTCTGCTGTATTTCCATCAAACCCATTACAAAGCCTGTTCCACACGAGGCTGACAGCCATTCAGCAAAAGTGGCTCTGACTGCCTGAAATCTGATCTAAGTCACAGCTCCAGCAAGTCTCAGATCAAGCTTAACAGAGCAGGTTTAAACTACCCTGAATATTGGAGGCATATTCTCCAAGTCTGGAGTTTGTTTTTTTTTCTGCACACCTGCACTCGGATAAGTACAAAATATTGCTTTTTAATCCCCTCCGCAGGACATAAGTCCATTTACTGCCTCACCAACCTAACTTCTGGGCTGTGCCGTAAATCATGCAGGCAGCAAAGTATACCACATACAGGAGCTAAAGAAACTAAAAAAAAAGAAAGACAAAGACCTGAAAACATTTACTTGCAAATTACAGCTCAACTTTATTCTGCAGTCTATACCCTCAAAGACTGTGGCACCAAGAGCCGGATGCTTGTGAGAGATATTGAAGTGACCCTTGACTGTTACACTGCCTACCTACTTAGCAAGACTTATTTATTTCATGTTCATCATGCAATCTGAAATCATCCAATAATAGGTGCTCTAAAAAAGCCAACCACGTTTTCATATTTAATGTACATACTGTAGCTAAATAAAACCACTTCTAAGGGGTAAATAATTGCAGAGGAAGAGAAAAATTCAAGAGCGTAGGCTATGAAGATGCACTTTCAGCTGAAATGTTTTAAAAAGCAATTAGTTGAGGCAGAAAAGCAGGAAAGCTGTTCTTATATGGCTAAATCAACACTAGAGGAGTGTTTCACACTAACTGTGGTACATAATTGGATAACATGGGTTGGGGCAATCCCAGGGACAAATACAGGCTGGTGGAGAATGGATCGAGAGCAGCCCTGAGGAGAAGGACTTGGGGGTGTTGGTTGATGAGAAGCTCAACATGAGCCAGTAATGTGTGCCTGCAGTCCAGAAAGCCAACTGCATCCTGGGCTGCATCAAGAGTAATGGTTTTTAAATTGAGGGAGGTAGATTCAGACTTGATATAAGGAAATTTTTTTTTACAATGACAGTGGTGGAACAGGTTGCCCAGAAAGGTGGTGGATGTCCCATCCCTGGAAACATTCAAGGCCAGATTGGATGGGGGCTCAGAGCAACCTGATCCAGTTGGAGATGCCCCTGCTCCTTGCAGGGGGGTTGGACTAGATGACCTTTAAAGGTCCATCACAAGCCAAACTATTCTATAATTCTATAAGTAGAAGAAAGCAAGGCAATACACATTAAGAAAGGATGGGAAGCAGATATAATTGACAAGAGCAAGGAACCTGAATCGGAAACTTGTCTCACCCTGGGTCTAGGGGCAAGTCCCTTAATCTCTTCTGTCTGACAGCTTTTCCATTTGTACCAGGGTGGTGGATCCTACAGCTGGGCTATTGTGAGGATTAATAGTGTGAAGAGGTTTAGAAATATAACTCCAATATATCCAGCCACAAGAAGTGAAAAATAAAAAGAGGAGCTGGATTCCAGAAAAGTAGTTACAAGGTCTTCATATTTTTTCCTTCTGGAAATGCCGCTGTGTTTGAATTGCCTTTGGAGCACCCTATTCCCAGGTCCCCAGCATGTAACATTCACAGAGTCACCAGCATTCCTAAAAGCAGATGGTGACTTTGGATCATCTCTGCAGTGACTCTGGCTGGGCTCTCAGCGATCCAGAAAACCCAGCTCCTCCCCACAAGTGTCAGTGATTTCCCCTCCATGCACCTCCCCATCTGCAAGACCAGTAGTGAATGACTCACTTCTCAGCCCCACCTCTCCCAGCATTGTTCCAGCTTATAGGATTTACTTCCCACTTCTCCCCCTTACTCCTTGGTACACCTCTGCTGAGATTCTTTGCTCTCCCTGTGACCTATCACATGGGTTGCGGTGAAACATGATGGAATAGGATGGGGTAAAACCACACAACCACAGCAGTGTTCAAGCATTCCTGCTTCTCTCTTGCCCAGGGGAGAAAAGAGTTTGGAATCTCCCTTCTCCTCTTTTGCAAGCCTGGTACTACAATGGTAAAACTGAGCAGAGCAAAACAAAGTCAACCTATTTTCCCAGAAGGTGACAAGGGAGGAGCACTGCGCAGAACATCTGCTCCCTCCACTGTCCACTGACAGGAGGTCTGCTGTCCTTTCTCCCAGATTAAAAATCAAGGTTTTCCAGTCTTTTTCAGAATCTACAAAAAAAAAAAAAACCAGTAGCCATCTGCTCAGCAAAACAAGGTTCATGGTTGAGGGCCATGACCTGGCCAGAGATGAAAGACAGCACAGGCCCAGACCACAGAGAAGTAGCAGGAGGTGATGTGAGGACCTCTTCCAAACAGACCTGCCAGGTGGGGAGGCTCAGCAAGGCCAACAAAGGGTGTGAAATAAAGAGAGCATGCAAAAATCAGCTCCTGAATCACACAGGAATTCCTCCGTTGGAGAGAAAAGGAGAGCAAACCTGGAGAAAGGTGTTGCAATGGACAAAGAGGATCTGAGGTAAAAATAAGGGCTTTTCTGGAGGTAGAACTGAGTCAATTGGCACATGCACATCACACATTTACCCTACCTGTAATGACACCACCTCAGGGATTCTCCCCACAGAAACAGCCCAGTCTAGATTTGGCCAGCAGTGGGATGAGCAGCACGAGGAGACGAAGCAGGAGCTGTGTTGGTGGCTCTGCAGACAGCGCTCTGCCACCAGAGACAGCTCTGGATGAGCACCTTCCGAAAGACTGCAGCTGAAGATGCTGTCTGCCAGATGGCCCCAAATCCTTCCCAACGTTTGGAGTTTGTCATGATCTCCTCCTTTTTTTAGGGCTATGATGTCCTGCCTCATGCAAAATGAGGCTTCATCTGCTTTAAGCTGTAGCGAGGCAGACGACTCGGAGAGCTCTCAGCATGGGAGACTGCTGCTTCTCTCCAGCATTTGCAGGCAGCAGTAACACTGCTCGCACCAAGGGCATTGCCACACACTGTTGTTTCCAGTGGGGATGAAGCGTGTCTCCCCAGGCAGTAAGAAATTTGCTGGATGCTCTGTGGGGAGCAGGCTGGGTCAGGAAAACATTCAGTTCAGGAAAAGAGACTAGAAAGCAAGGAGGGCTGGTTTATAAAGACAAAGCGGACTAGGATCACATCTTATCTGAGGTAAGGGGGCCATCACCAAAGCAACATAATGTGCAGGGGACCAGAAGTGGTAAAAAGAAAGAAGAAAGAGGAGATCAAGTGGAAAAAGGAGGATGATGCGGGGCAGAGAAGCCAGCAGATGAGATGGGAGCATGCAGGCTGAATAAATGATATTCTATCCCCCCTCCTTACTGAGCAAAAGCACTTTGAAAATAAGTCATTATTATTATGAACATAAAGAAATAATCCCAGTTTTGCTCTATCATCTGTCCGCTTGGCTGAGAAATGTCAGATGCTCGGGGAGGGGAGGAGGAAAGGTTGACATCAGACAACATCCATTTGTAAAATTGTATCTGCCAGTTTCCCAGCAGCTGTGATCTCCACTTAATATCAGGAGTGAATGTGAGAGGCTAGACAGAGGGGAGCTGGGGGTGGAGGAATTATGATTTTCAGTTCTCCAGAGCAATACTTGGCACTAGAGCCAGCACTTGATAACGAATTGACTCAGTCACTAACTCGCACAGGCTCCCTCTCTAGTAATAGACTCCTCTCTCATTAGCAAATACAATTGGCAGTAAAAATAAACACACTTGCACCTCCCCCTCTTGTGCTGCTGACACAGCCCTGATTGACAGATTTCACAAGTACATCAATGAATGGAGAGGACAGTTGCTGTTATCGGTCGGCTTGAACACGGGACAGAGCTAATAATAATATCTTACGTTTACACAGTGTCTTTCCATCACGATCCAAAGCACCGTAGAGCACAGAAAGCAGCCTAGCAGGCTCTGTATGGCTTGCAGTAAGTAAATTTGAAAAAGGGCTCTCATGCTAAACTTCTCTGCTCAGTTGCTTAAAGGAGCCACATTCTAAGTTTATTCATTTTCTGTTAGCACTGACAGTGAACAGAGTTAACAAGCCTAGAAAAGAGAACAATAGAAAGCAGCCAGGCTTTGTTTTGTTTGTAAAGTGAACAAAGTCCCAAAGAGTTCCTTTGGTTCTGCAGGACCACTACAGATACCTGTGCCTCCTCCCACTGATGAAGTATTCTAGCAAGCCTCAGGACAAAACTGCAAAGATGTCATGCCTGAGTTATCTGATAATGACAAGGGGGGAGAAAGGGAAGAAAGCATACTTGCTGCCTTTAAACAAATAATTAATCAGATCTTTCTGCATTGAAGTGTAAGTAGTTAACACTTTGGTGAGGAATTGTTACATCAGATCATAAAGAAGGAAAAATCTTCGTGATTTCAGAAGTCCATCTAGGCATTAGTAATGCACACATGCAGTAACACCAGAACATTACACACAGAACACGCCCAGCAGCCCGCAATGGCAGATGCAGTTTTGTGCAGAGGCAAAGCCTCTACCTCCCGTCAAAGATTATACGTTACAAAAACTTCAGCAAAGAGCCATTATGCACATACTCCACCGTCTGTGTCTGAAGACACTATTTTGAGCAAGAGCCGTATGTAAGTCTTCCAGCACACAGTGTTCTGCATGCATTATCCCACTTCACGTTACTCACTGCACATATCCTCCTGCCTGAACTGTCAGCTGCAATCTCACCGAAAAGGGCAACAGAGTTGAACCCGTTCCCCTAGTGTCTAACATCGCGGAGTCCATCCGCTCTTCTGCGATTCACTTTCTCTCCCGAGTGGGAGGGTTTCTAGCAAGGCCCCACATTTTCCACAGCAGCAGCATTTCCTATGGAATATATTTTATCCCGGAGTATTTCTTCTTAAACTGCAGGACTGCATTCTTCAGGGAATAACATTCTACTTCAAGGTTGTAAAGAAACCTTAAAATACCAAACGGATGTAATCTGACACCACGCTGTCCTGCTGCATCCATGGCCAGTACGCAAGCATCCTTTTCCATTCTCTTCCAGGGAGATTTTTATGCCTGAGTCAGCTCTGTGGCACTTCAGCACTTGTGAGAAAGGCATAAAACCTTCCCTTTTCCTTGTTGCCATCTAATCCTAACTAAAAGAAAAATATTAGCTCTATTATGTTCATCTTAATGGACAAAACAGCTAAATGAATCTGGGGTTCCTTGACCCCAGTATAGACAGTGGCTGATTTACCAAACCCCAAGTTACTGTCACCTCTCTCATTGCTTTCCTCATCAGCTGGTTCAAGAGTGAACTGCAACCAGTGCAAAAACTCATTCCATGTTGAAAACAGAGATGCTATGTAAAACAAATTCAATGCAACCTAAATATTGTTAATGAAAAGGACAAAATAATAGCCAGAACATTATCATTTTATATGTAAATACATGAATATTTTTTTTAGAATTCCTCTACAAATTGCCCATGCTGTGGACAGTAGGGAGTTTTCCAGCAGCATTAAGACCCAGTCAATGGAAAATTATGAGTTTTGTTTCTAGCAGCTGGGTGCCAAGGCCATCTCAGACCTGGTTCCTGCAAATAATCCAGTCTGGCCAGTTCTTCCCCAGTCACTTCTCTCTTCTGCTTACACAGCACACCTCATCTACTGGCATATGCTCTTCACCAATGTTTCTAGACAAGAGTTCATGGACATCAGCTTGCGGACTTGAAGAAAAGGGCATAAAACTCAGATCAGCTAAACTGGCAGTAGTGAGTAGTGTTAGGCACTGGAGGCTGCCAAAATCTCAGTCCCTTGGAAGCTGGAGATGGGATTTTCTGCATGGATGAAGGTCCTAGAGCAAATAGAGAAAAAGTGAAAGATTTCTTTAGGAAGGAGGGAGGAGAGGAAGGAGACACAAGCCAATCTCTGTCTTTCAGTTCAAATCCTCTAGAACACTTCTATTCCTTCTGAATGCTCTGAGGCTGAGATGGAAAGCCATCATTTTTCCTTCCCAATCTAACTGTGGTACCATGTTTTGCACAAAAACCCATCTGTTGTTGATGTTCAATGTGCTCGACAGTTCTCTGTTCCCTTCCACCACAAGCTGTTGCTGTAGGGTTCAGTTCTTCTCATCCCAAATCTCATTTGCTTTCTGCAGCCAACAAGCTGCAGCTCTGAATGACTCCTAAAGAGAACAGAAGACATGCAGCTTCTGATCTTGCTGATGGAAGTATTTGCTTTGTAACCTTTATCTTTTTCTGCTAGCATACAGGAATTGCTCTGTGTATAAAGACCCCTTTATTTTTGTACCCACCTGCCCCAGATTTTTGCTCCTCCAACCTCCTGCATTGCATTCAGCACATCCTGCCTCCCGGGCCAGGCCCTTCTGATAACATCAGGTGAATAGAATAGAAGCAGCTCTATAATAGCAAATTACGTTTGTCTTAAATCTATATTTGTCATGCCAGTGTGCAACAGAGAAGATTTAATTAGCCAGTGAAGCTCGCCTTTGGTATGTTTTCATGAATACAGTAAGAGTTTTGATGCATTACTTCAGGCTACTACAACAAACAAAGAAAACACACCATGAAATTAAGAAACATAATAATATACAAGAGAAGACACTTGGCTGCTGTTATACGTTTCACTAAGAAATGGGCCACCACCAAACCTGGATCAAGCTGCCTAAATCTGGGGATATATTTTAATTCAGATCCAAATTTTGCACTGCAGTCTCCATTAAAAGCTAGAAAGAAGTTAATCGCACATGAGATGACTGCACAGGAGCCTGTGCAGAAATGAGGAGAGAGAAGAAAGCATGGATGACTAAATGAATGGCCCTGATGTGACACATTAACAAAACCCCAAGGTTGTTTTGTATTATTTTGATCAGACAGGCTGCAAAAAGACTGTGGTGACAAGCAGGACAACACCAGAACACAGCATGACCCCGTCTATATTTCTGCCATGTTCCCTATTATGAGTCTGTACAACTCCAAAGCACACCCACCCAGCTACACCAGTGCTCACACAGCTCTTCAGAGCAGAGGTATGGCCTGCTGGTGTCAGTGATGTAGTTCAGATGAGTAATACTAAGAGTCAGAATCAAGAGTCAAAGCCGGACTTTCCACTGACCTCTTCTAAGCAACTGCAGATTGGCATCCTTGGAACAGCCAGACCACTTCTCAGTGAAGGAGGTCTTCAGGCCTGCCCAGCTACACACCTTTGATCCAGTCCTAGCTCTGTCATACATCTTGTCTGACCTTCTCCGATAAGCAGAAGTTAAATGATACATTTGACTTTGCAATGTTATGAGGATTCATTATTTAATGTTTACACCTCCCTACATGCACTGCTGTGTGATGCAACCTTTCAGCCTTCCATTCTTGTTGAGAGGAAAAATCAAACACAAGAACTTGGTTTCAGACCATCAAGAGGAAAACCATCCAGTCCCTTAGAGATTTACTGTGCTAGCAGCACCCGTTAATGTGTATCTGTCTTCGCCACTACTATTTCCACATAGCACATCATGAGAGAGAATATAGCACCTGCAAGGAGACACCTGGGGTTTGCATCCAGGTGTGACCTGCTGGGGCTTTTTCCTATGACTCAGGTTTCGAGGAAGCTGTGCTTGGAGCACACAGATGAGGAACAGTGTGGGAAGGTCTTACCAAAACCAGCTCTGTCACTCCAGGACTGAAGAGAAGATTTCATTCTCCAAAGAGCTGCCAATCTAGTACTTTTTTGCTAGTGACAATATTTTCTAAGTTTAAAAATAAACTTAGTGAAGTATGTGCTACCTAACAATGTATGTCTCTTCAGTCTTGGGGGAAAAAAAAAAAAAAAGAAAAAACAGACTGAATATCAAGTAGTGCAAACCACTGTCAGGTATAACCAAATCATAGCTTACCATGTTTCAGGTATCCCATTTAGAGCTTCAGATCTTTCAAGGAAATAGGTTTTCCTCACTGAGAAATGTATATGAAGTGAAATTAAAGCAACATTAGCCCCATGTGAACCACAAGTAGGTTGGACATCTATTTCAAATAATCACCCAAATGTTAATTTTTCGTGATGGAAGGAAGACCTGAGAGGAGAGGAACACTGCCCTCTTCTAACTCTTACATTCACCTGTAAACTACTGTTTGCCTACTCTGTCCTGGGGTGTAATACAGCACACGGTTAAATAGGCAAAGCTCTGCTTTCAGTGCTATTTGCCATCTTTAGAGACAGCGCAGGGTACCAGTGGCCTGGAGAGCTCTCTTTGAATATTTGGGGCACCATACAAAGGCCAACTAGTATGCAAGGAAAATGAGGTGCCAGGGCGAGGGGGAAACTCCCAGCATAGGTCCAAGCATTTATGCCCAAACCCGTCTTCCTTCTGATGTCCATCCCCCCTTTCCTCGCTTGAGAGGCAGATCCCGTGGGAGCGCTGGCATCCCGGGTGGCTATGGGGCAGGGAGCTGGGTTCTGGCTGTGCGTGGGGCTCCTCCGGCTCCCCTCACGCTGCCCCTTCACGCATAAGAGGGAAAAAAAATCCGCAGGCAAGGAGGAAGGCAAGTGCTGCTAAGTGGCTCTTCGGTTTCTATGGCAACTGGCTCCGCTCTACTCCAGCTGCTTACCCCACAGTCCCTCTGTCACCCTATTTTTAGCTGAAAAATCAAAGAAAGAGGAAAAGTGGTGGGGGTTCAGGGAAGGAGGGAGTTGGGAGACCTTTTTGCATTTTGCAGAAAGGAAGTTAACATGGATGCAGCCTTGTCTTGCTTTTAATCACAAGTTAAATCCTCACTGCGGAGGCTTCCTATGGGATTCCTCGGACTTGATGCACATCCAGGTCCCATATTTGCCTAAGTGATGAAGCAGTGTATGAGTTAGGCAGCCCAGCGATCTCCCCGTCAGGGTGCAAAGCAGTTGGGCTGTGAATTTGACCTTGGCATCACAACTGGAAAGAGCAAGAAGGCTTTTCCATACTTGGGGAAAAAATTTCTCCCTTCCCACAACCTAACACAAGGAAGTGATGGATGTCAGCACATCATTTTTTTAACTCTTTGGTCTGAAAAGTTATTTTCTTTTAAAAAAAAAAAAAAAGTTGAATCTGTGCAACATATTTTTCTAAAATATCTCATTAATAGAAGAGCAAGAACCAAATTTACCTGGGCTGTACCACAGCTATACTTCAGTTAATGGATTTTGGTATTGGGGACTTCAGTTGTTGAGCTACAATATGTCTGCTGGTAAATCCAGAGCAAAGATATTGCAGCCTGCAGTTTTAGCATTCATAGGAGCGTGTGTTCACAGAAGCATGGGTCCCCTTAGTCTCTCCTGACTGACTACTTGCCTTTCTGAAACGGATGTACCCAAACACTGTGAAATAGAGCGATTTCAACAGATATTTCTAGCTTCACTCCCCTCCCTCTCCCCGGGAATTCTAGAAATTTTATAACGAAATGTTGCAGTTACCCTCAGAATAATAATCCTTAAACTCCAAACCAGGGCAGATTGATGTCATAAACATCTATATTCACTCTTTTAATTTCAACTGCCATGACATTTGGCGCTTGCCTCCAAGCTGCTCCTGCTAACAGGGTTGTGGAAGTCTACCTTTGTACCACTTATTTTCATTTTCTGCCACAAGAAGGGATATTGATCTGTGTATCTCCGCTCACACAGCAAGGCTTCCCATTTTGGAGCTGTGATACCGTCAGACTAAAAGGACAAGGAAAAGATCAATGATTTCTAACAATGATCACTTTTAAGAGGAAGTGCATTGGTAAAATGACTTACTAGTCCAAGTATTGCATTTGCAGTCTCTACAACCAGTTCTATACCCTGACAGGCATTAAGACTCTTGTTGTAGATAAAAGCAGCATATTGGGAGGGAATCATCCACTTTAAAAATGTTATCAGCTATGGCATATGATGGTGTAGACTGCACAGGGCTTAGGAGAAACCACACAAATAGAGCAGGATGCAGCTGACAGGGTCTAGCAGTGCCCACACCAGTATAAGAAGTGTCAGGGCACTGGGATGGCTGGGAGCTCCCCCAGCCAGGGAGGAGGGCAGCCAAGGGGCACCGCAGTGAGCCCCAGCTCTGGGCATCAGGTACTGGTGCTGTGGGGCCCACGGCCAGTCAGGGCAGAGCTGTGGGGAGCTGGAGATTCGCACAGCCACAGAGTCACCAGGGCAGGGACTTATGGCCCTAGATTGCTGAAATGGGGACCTGGAACCTGGGCAGCATGGGGAGATGCTGGACAGGGACAGTCAGAGCTGGTGGTGCCCTCGGAGCGCTGAAAAGAAGTTGTAGTAGAAGGCTCAAGAACTGTTTTCAGTGCTAGAAATTTGGAAATTTACGACCTCCAGAACACCAATGGCAACATGGGTCGCGGTTAAATTACAACTGTGCAAAGTACTTGAGTACAGTATTTGCCAATTTTTCCCTGAATGACCCTTTGTTAGTTTCTGGAGAGACACAAAGAAAAGGTGTTCCTGACAGACCTCTTCTACTACATGTTCTTTTAGATACTTTGATCAAGTCCCTTTTGACTAAATTTCATTTACTGAAGCCACTACCAAGCCCATCCTCCCTGGGAATCCTCTAAAACCCATTATCAAAATCTGCCCTGGCAGGAAACAACACACTTGCCTTATAACCCTCCTGCATCTCTGCACAGTTTGGGGGGAGTATCAGGATGAAAACCCACACAAGAAAGCAGAGAGAGGACTCAGAACTACAAATCTTCCTCTGACAGCCCTGGAAGACAAGAGACCCCTGAGAAAAAAAAAGCAGGGATGGTAGAAGAGGTACAGAATACCCAAGCAAACTGTCAGGCCTGCTCTGCACACTGTCAGGCCTGCTCTGCAAGGAAACTTACTGCAGGAGGCCTCCGGTCAGCCCAGAAGGGATGCACAGGAGAAGAGATCCTTTGTGGTCAGGAGCACCAAAGGTAGAAGCAGAGGTGATTTGAAAGGAAGTAGCAAAGCATGCCTGCAAGGCAAGGAGGAAGAGAGAGAGAGAGAAAATACATGCCAGTAAGCACACGTGCACAGCCAGGATGGATGGCAGCCTGTGCTGGGTGATGATGGATAACCTTGTGCCTTGAGCAGTAAATGAAAGGGTAACTCCTTTTAAAGGGGGCAGTCAAGGATGGAAAATAATCAAATGTGCATCCTCACTTGCCTCAGCAGGCTTGGTAGAGGAGTGGAAGCTCTGTGACCACCAGACAAGTGACTTTTACTGAAGAACTGTGTCCCATTTGCAAAATTGAAGGCTATGATCCCGACTTTTGTTGTAGAGCATTTTCATATCTACAGATGGAAATCACCAGCTCTAGGTGGTGATTCTAACCGTTATTTATTCTGTTTTCTGACAAGAAGAGTGTACAAGCACTTCCAGAGGAAGTGTGTGTGCACATTTAATATTAATTTATGGCAAGTAGTCATGTGCAACCTTGACATTTGTTTTCCATGTATACTAGCAACAGGAAACTTGAACCTTTGAATGTTTATGAAAAATGAGCACACATGCAAACAATGCTGACAGAAGATGATCTTCTTTAAAACCTGACTTCTTTCGCATTTCTTATTTGTCCTTATTCAGCACATTTTAACCTGCAAACAGCTTAAAACCTCAAAAGGTCCTAGGAAACTCAAATTGTCAAATGAAGCTGAGGCACTGCAAAGGTGATACTTAATAACACACACAGACTGAGACTGATAGAGATACACATAGAGAAATCTTAAAGAGGTCTGACCATAGTGTAGTGTCTGATAAAAGAATCCTCCACTCATCAATGGGAACCCTCAGCTCTACCTCCACCATAAACTGGAAGACCAAGTTAAAAAGAGAAAACTACGACAATTATCAAATGCGAACCAGCACCATGGAATAGCCTCTTGTATCTGTACCTCCACATAGTCCATGGCAGCAAGGTGATATAGAACTCCTCAATCTGGGTGACATAGCCTAAAACTCAGGATTATCTCCTACACTGAAGTACCAGGGCTGTCAACAAACATATGTAGAGCAGCTACAAGACATCAAAGTCTAATTGTTCTGCAGAGCTCTTGCATAAATTGCTCCTGATAGCGGTCCTCAGGTTGACCGAGCTACAAAGCTGGTGGGTACCAGTGACCACTCGAATACCTGCTGTCTCTCTTGTGATCTCAAATCCCTCAACCTCAGGGGGAAGCAAGATAAATCTAAAACAAAGAGAAGGAGACTCTCTTCTGGAGAGACAAATAAGCTTTTTGGAGTGTCCCATCCAGCAGTTCTTGTTATGAGAGATACTCAAGGAAAAAAAGGAGAAAGTCAGATGAATAACTTTTCCTCCTTCTTTGTAAGGACTGCTAAGGTATTTTCATTAGAGAGATGTTCCTTTGTCAAGGATAACTCCACGGCCATCAAATCTCTTTTAGCAATGTAATCGTGGACATTTATCACCTGCTGTTAGACTTCATCTGAGCTTGATCCCTTTAATATTAAGCAAGAGTGACTTGTAGCATCTAGTCCGAGTATTATGCCATTTGTGTGCTCTGGGTTCTGGGCACAGAAATTTAGAGGAACTGAATCTCGAGGCTGTTTGTTTCCTCATCAGTTGTTTTACTGAAGCAGAATCATTCCATTACTCTATAAAGGGAGGCAGGCAGTCTATCTTGTCCTTCCAAGGTCTGTTTCCTTGTTCATAATTCACAGTGGTGATCTTGAAAAAGCTGGCATACAACTGGTATACAAACAGGCACTCTTTGGAAAGGAGATACATCACTGAGAATTACTTGTTTAAGCTCTCCCCCTCACCCTGTGCAAAAGGCTTGTAAGCTAATTTCCACTCTACCTGATATCCTAAGTGTGTACCACTCTGGTGTTTGTAGTAAAAGAGTTCATTCAGTTTATTCGCATCCTTAAAATTCCAGCTGCACCTTGATATCCAGTGACCCTGGCTGCCTTGGCTGCAAAGAGATGGCAGGGGCATTTCAGGATCTTGTGCCAGCAAAAGAAGCAGCATTAGAAAGAAACAGGGAGGAGGTTGTTGTATTCTACAAGACATCCAGGAAAGAAATTATGCAGGATACTAGCAACATCCTGCAAGACAAGCAGACTTCTAAGGATTGTTTCAGATACTGCCAGTGTCTGAAAATTCACATGATGATGATGCTGTGACTGCTTTTGTGCTTCAGCATCTCTGCCATGAGACAGCTCACAAGGTGCTTATGCTGAAAAGCAGGAAACAGCTGGCAGGAAGTTAGGATTTCACAGCAGTAACGGTCCACAGGAGTGATCCAACCACCAGGCACAAGCATGCGCTGGAAGAGTTTGAAACACATCTTAGGAGCAACTGTGGCTCACCTCTCAAAATAGCCTTTCAACTGGATCAATGAAGACTCAGTTCAGAGAAGTGGCGGGGTAACGCACATCCTGCTGAGTCTGTCAGATGCTAGACTTCTTTCAGGATATTGCTATTCCCTCATCTGTCTCTCCCACTCCATCCTGCACAGGTACATCTTTTTCTCCTTAAGTTGATGGATCCTCAAGACTTTTCTCTCTTGTGTACTACTTCAAGACACCTTTGCAGCAAATTATATGGCGTCATGCAGCAAGAGACAAAGAGACACTCCCTAGGCTTGGGAGTGGGCTAGTAACATCATACTGCACAATTCCTAAAAAAGGCTCTAATAGGGATAATGTAAGGGACTGCCATAACAGCAATCTGACAATTTAGTGTTGCTATGCAACTTGAGTTGTGAACAGACTTCTGCAGTTGCTTCTTGTTTGTCCATTGAATGCTCAGTGACAGCAACCTTCCCCCCTCATCACGTCACCTAAAGCAGCAAGAATCCATGTGCAGGTTTTGTGCCAAGGTGTCCTCTTCCAGCCACTAGTCTGAGCAAACTGAGATGCAGACACTTACTTACATTGCTTTTTCCAATCTGAATGAGATTCTTGTTGTGCCACATGCACACATGAACAGCTACACAGACCATAGAATCATAGAATGGTTTGGGTTGGAAGGGACCTTCAAAGCTCATCTAGTCCAACCCCCCTGCAAGGAGCAGGGACATCTTTGACTAGATCAGGTTGCTCAGAGCCTCATCCAGCCTGGCCTTGAACATTTCCAGGGATGGGGCATCCACCGCCTCTCTGGGCAATCTGTTCCAGTGTTCTACAACCCTCATAGTAATTTTTTTTTTCCTAATATCTAATTCTATCTCCCTCTGAACCGTTACCCCTAGTCCTGTCACAACAGGCCCTACTGAAGAGTCTCTCCCCATCTTTCCTGTAGGACCGCTTTAGGTACTGGAAGACCGCTATAAGGTCTCTCCGGATCCTCCTCTTTCCCAGGCTGAACAGTCCCAACTCTCTCAGCCTGTCCATGCGCAGGACCTTGCACTTGGCCTGGTTGAACTTCATGAGGCTTGCACAGGCCCACCTCCCCAGCTTGTCAAGGTCCCTCTGGATGTCATTCCTCCCCTCCAGTGTGTCAGTGGCACCACACAGCTTGGTGTCGTCAGCAGACTTGCTGAGGTTGCAATCTATCCCACTGTCCATGTTGCTGACAAATACATTGAACGGGGCCAGGCCAAACACGGATTTCTCCTCTCATTGCACATCTTCCCCTTTTTCCTCCTTTCCTACCCTAAGGTCATCATGATGTCAAAGAGCACTGTCTTTGAAAGCTTTTCCCTTGTCATGCTCCAGCTGTTTTCATACCAGTTCACACTCTTTTCTAACTTCGTACACGAGGTTCCTTCAGACTTTGCTATCTTTCTCCCAAATGTTTTCTCAGACTCTTACAAAGTGGGGAAAGATATGGCTATTTGCTCCATCTTGTTTTATTCACCTGTCCTGATACTGCCTTCTCCTGTCTTGAAACTTTGACCAATTTCAAAATCCTCAAGCAATGATGCCTCCAGCCCTTTCCTTGGGACTCTGACAGTCTGACAAAACTCAGTGCTTATGGAAGCTGAACTGTTCATCTCCCTGGCTGAAACCTTACTACTCCTAGTGACACCTCTTTGTGCCACCCTCAAAAGGCCTCCTTTGTACATGGTATCACCTGAATATCAAGGTGATGTCTAATCTGCATGACTATTAACCACTACTCATTCCCTATCATCCTTTGATATCACTTCCCAGACAACCGTTGCAATCCTCACTCAATTTGTTGCTTTTCTGAGTTCCTTTGCTTTCCATCTGTTTTGTGGTGTTGCTTGTGTGATGTTTAATAGCCGCAGCTCTGAGTTGGCTGTATTTCAGTGGTAGGAGAGAGAACACAGTGAACTGTGAACTGAAACTCCATATAATGTTGCTAGAGATGAGAACAAGTAAAGGAGGCCTTGCTGTGCACGCTATCTCCAGAAAAACATCTTTGCAAATGTGTATCTGGGCAGGCATTGTGGAGATAGGGATTACGTTATGCAGAGGGGAAGAGAAGCTGACTGACAGTAGAGATTTGCAGTCCATATTGATGTTTCACAATTGTGCATCTGTCTGCAGAACAGCCATGGAGCTCTCAAAGTCATTGCACTAAAAAAAAAAAAAAAAAAAAAAAAAAAAAAAAAAAAAAAAAAAGACAGACAAATCAATAACTTCACTCACCCTTTTACCACAGCTCAGAGGGTGGAGGAGAAGAGTGTCGTAACAGCTCAAACTAGTGTGAAAATTTTAATCCAAACAGTCTTCAACCAGAAAATACTATTTTGATAAAATCAACGTTTTTCACGTCAAAAGTACAAATGCAAAATCCCCATGGAAAAGGAGGCTCAAACAGAATATTCTATATTGGAATGCTTGCCTCAGGGAAAAAAAAATGCCAGATTTTCTTTCAAATTAACATACTAATTTTGAGAGCAACCTTATATTTTCTTATCATATTCTACTGTTTGTATTGTTTCTACGTTCTTCATTTAATAACAAGAGACACTGGTGTGTTCAATATCCTGCCATTAGCCTGGAATCAGATTTCTAGGATATTAAAAACAATTGGTCCCTAACTAGTACCCAGTGTATTTCTTCTTCAGAGTGTAAAAATTGAAATTGTTTTATTCAACACAGACTAATTAAGCCTGTACCACTTTTGATAGAAAACTCATTACTCGGTAGAAAAATCACATATTTTGAAAATAAAATACCACCTGTACTAAATCATATAACACAATATTTAACTGTGATATTTATGGTACGCTATGATACTGGTAGAATTGCATAACATGCCCTCATATGAGACTTGATTGGGCATAACCTAACTCTGCGTTACAACTGACGTATTAAATGGTATCAGAATTTAAATCATGTTCAAAACAAAAAAAAAAAAAACCCAGTTATTTTTTCTAAAAGTATCAATTGAAATGTTCAGAATTTACAATTATTAGGAATACACTGAAAACAGCATTTTTATCACTAGGAGTAACAAGAAGCTTTGAAATCATGAACTTCGACATTTGTCTCAAAATGAACATTTCAAGTTCAACATTTCTGGCTCTCACTTAACCTGTGATTCATTCTTTGTACTAACTCTAAATCTCCCTATTTGGAATAGTTTTAAGATTGGAGGCCTTGTAAAAAGCAATCGTCATAAATACAGCATGCACTTCATCTTAGCTGGTTCTACCAGCATTTGTTGCTAGATAAATTAGCTCTTCAGTATTCACTTTCATCTCAATTTTAATACTTTTTGTAGGCATTCATGGGGATCTCAAAATTATCCCTATCAGGATATATAAATGAGGATAAATAAATCAGGATAAATTCAATCAACCCAACCACACCCAAGCAACTAGGAAGGTTTCAACTCTCCCACCGCAGCCCAGCTCACAAAATCCTGTTGCAGGGAGGACCTGGGATGGGGCAGACACTTCTCCATTCCTCTGCTCATTCCATTCCGTACCTGGAGAGCTTGGACCTTCCTTTCTAGCGTGTGAGAGCAGCAAGAAAAGAAAAAGATCTCCCTCCTGAAAGCACAGGTCCTCTGCTCCTTCTGCCTTCAGCCACCGTGGTGAAAGCGCAGCCCAAGGCCTCCACCTAGTGTCTGCTGGCGAGCTCGGCACATCACCCCGCCTCAAAATGTGGGATGCCAGCGGGTGCCCTGAAGCTTACCGATAAAGAGCAAAGGCTTGGTTTATTTTCCAGATGGGAATATTTTCCTTACAATACAAAAACGAGCCTCAGCTCATTATGAGCCACCCAAGCCTACTAT
>WHYT01015456.1:45567-58288 GCA_009806455.1 Tetrax tetrax
CTAAAATCCAAGGCTTTAGGAGGATGTAACACAAAAGAGGAGAAGAGAAACTTGTGGATTAGGTAGGACTGCTCTCCCATGCCCAAGGATATCTTCTTAACCTTTCTCACGGTGCTGCCTCCACTCCATGGTCAGCCCCCAAGAAAAATGAAGGACTTTCTTACACTTCAATCCCTACTAATCATGGGACATTTAAAAATTAGTCAGGCCCTCTAGAACAGATATAGAACAAATATGTGATATACAGGCACGTTTTTCCACCTGTGTTTGACTCTTTCCTCCACCTTCATTTCAGAGTTGGTCTGACTTTAGGCAGAAAGAAGAATCAAGGACCGTACCACCAATTGTTTCTGCCTATCCCTTTCTCCATCCCAAGAAAAGACAGTGTGTTGGCTGTTGGGTCTTTATGTCCTCAAGAGCAGCTAAAGCAGTACAATCTTGGCAGCTGTCAAAGCAGCACCCTTTTCATTCACTGTCACCCTTGTATGCCGGTCTGATAGGAAACCATCCTCTACCTTCTCTGGCAAGGCCAGGTTTTAAAAATCTCTAGTGCAGGTGTTCCCAAGACCTTTCACAAAAGGCTGTTCCTTCCCAGTTTTAAAATGCCTCTCTTGATCTCTTTGCTTCAGCTACCTTGGAGGAAGACTCCTTGTACTCCCCTGCGCTTTGGCTTATGGAGGCTAGAGGCCATGTTCTCCCTCCAACACCTACACCATGTTCTCCCTCCAACACCTCCAACACTCACATTGGGGCAAGTGAGTGTGTATATGTAGATCCATCCATACACCCATCCACAAGAAAACTCTGTTAAGAGGAACTCAGAGCTTACAATGTGGCCCCAGAGGTTTTTAGAATATGGAGTCACACTTGGAAACTGGAGTCACTGAAAGCCATAAAAACCCTCTGAGTCATGAAACCTAATCCAGCTGCCAAAGTGTCCCACTACCCCACTTCTCTCACCTGCAAAAGCCCATCTTCCTTCAGCTTCTATGGGATTTAAAGCTCACTGTAGCTGAATCTGTCTGTATAGGATGCACAGGAAAAAGGGAAAGGAGAAGTCACTGAAGGAAGAAATGGTTGAAGCAGATACACACGCATCGCTCCTTGGGGATGATGAGGGCATTATGCAATACAGACACTTCAGCATCCTGCCAGGATAAGACCACCAGACTCCACTGTGGTAGCTCCACCACTGCACTGGTAGAAGCTGTAGGGTAGAGACAGAGAGTGTATTTTATTGACGTCACTAGCTAGCATTACTTAGAACAGGGCTAAGCACAATTGCAAAAAGAACTGCCTCCAAGCTATTCTATTTATATTCCTACCAGCGCTACCATCGGTACAGTCATCCTGCTGCTGAAATCCTGACCCTGTCCTTGCCAGTGCAGCCACAGACCTGAGAAGATCATTTTGGATCGTTTCAGAATTTGGCATGTCTTAATACCAGCAAAAGCAGCATTGGCAGGGGGTGGAGTGTGCTATTTGCACAGGACCTGCGTCAGGATTGGCATTCAGTGAATAGCAAGACATATGAAGGCATTTTATCCCAATATAGAGAGTAACGCATCTTCCTCTGCGTTGCTGGTGGTAACTTTGGCAGTCCAAGGAACAATGGTAATTGCTTGTTACTGTGGAAACAAGACCTCCAGAAATAACACTAATGAGCCAGCAGGGTCGTGGGAGAAACACAAGCATACTGTCTCCTGCAAACACACATGATTTGGCTGCACACAAGAGATGGGGCTCTGGGGAGAGGATCAATTTATTTGAATGCAACAGGCACTCAGCACAACCTCTGCTTATCCCCCATGCCAGTCTGAGCCTGCAAACAATTTAGGTGACTTCCAAAGTTCAGGTAACTTTAGAAATCATTGCTTTTCACCTCCCTGCCTGCCTTAAATTTAGAGGGAGTTGACTGGGAGAGGCTCCCTTTGGAGGGAGCCGTTCTGCGGTTTCTGTAAGACACCTGATAGGAAGGTGTCTCCAAAAACTTCTGGGGGAAAAAAAACCACATTCTTACAAATTTCCCTACCAAGTTCTGCAGATGCAAGGAATATTGGTAATCTGGGAGACGTGTCTATAAGCATCTGAATGGCAAGGTCCTTTTCCTAATAACAGCCTGTTGGTGATTCACCACTCCACTCAAAACAACATGGATGGATGGGGTGCATACAGGAGGGATGCATAGAGAAGAGGGGAAAAGGAGTAGGAGACACCAGAGCTTACTGCAGCCTCAGCATACTGTTGGGGATTAAAATAAGTTTACATATAGAATGTGAGAATCAATTGTGTGATTGCTTAGAGGTAAGCTAAATTAGAACCAAGTGTGGCTGAACTGTAACTTGCTTACAGCTTAGTAGGCCTTGTTTAAAACTTAGCATAAGTGAATTTTAAATGAACTCTGTTTGTTAGCATGGAGGGCTACGCAGAGGAGGCAACAAAAGAGTACAAGACATCCTAATTTACAAGATAAGGGGAACCAAACCCATGACTTAAGGAAAAGGAAGACCTTCAAATCAAGTAACAGACAATCAACAAAGACCTTGATAGCTGAAGGCCCCCCCGCCGAGAGGCCAACCCGCAGTGAATTAGCATCGAGCTGCAAACGTTGAAGGTAAGGAGATGGTCCGTCTAGAGATAAGTAGAGATAAGGATGGGACCGGATGAGGACCAAGAAGACCCCAGCTTAGACATACCATTGGACTGACTGTTGCATGCACAGCACGTACAGAGGAGCAAGAAGACCCCAGCCCTGAAATACCATGGGACTAACTGACACATGGACAGCACGTGAAGAGGGCATGGGGGGTGGGAATTTAGATTGTGAAGGGTATAATTGCCCAGCGGTTTTTGTTCGGGGTTCCTCACAGGAGGGGCCCAGCTTGAGCTGTAATACATCGACTAGGGTCCAAACGCCTCATCCCAGTCAGGGCTAAGTCTGGATCCAGCCACACCTAGACTCCTTCCTGGAAGGAGCTTAGAAAGCAAGGGGGTCCAGTCTGAATCTCACAACTTGGCACAAGATCTTCCCAGACTCTCCTTTAACATGTATTTTTCCCCTTTCATGCTGTGCTGAAGGGAAGCGAAATGGTGAATGGCAACCTGTGGAGACAGCTATTTTGTGGTCCACATTATTCTGTCTTATAAAGTCCCCAAAATGCTGCTTTGTGCCCCTAGGCCCTACTGTCACAGCAGTATGGTGGGTGGCTGCGTATTCATAGCCTGCTCAGCCTCCTGTGCTAGGTGCCAAGAAATGGACTTGGTGCTCAGACTGCCCTGAAGGAGACACCCCTCTGCCTTCCAACGGCTCTGAGGCCTTTAAACACTTTTCGCCAAACTCTGTAAGAGAAATGTTTTACCCTTGAGAAGAGCGGGCAGGAGCTGGCAGCAGCAAGCAGTGCACATGTACTAACATAACAGCCTCGCTGCTGCTTTTGGGGTGGCCTTGCAGTAGCCCCACCACTCACTGAACACTCCTTGCCAGCTCAAAAAGAGACAAATTATGGTCATCAACAACTCTCTTCAACAGGTATTTCATCTATGTCAGGCAGGTAGTGGGGCAAAACACAAGCTAAGTACCATTGAGAAAGGAATTGCTGGTGTATCCAAGTCCCCCCTCAGGGCTATTAGGAAGGCATGTTCAGATGTATTTCCAGTGTACTCAAAAATAAGCACTAATCAAGAGCTGATGGGGCCTTAGCAGAAAGTATTACTACAACAAAAAGCTTCAGATAAAATCAAGGCACTACTGCACAGATTAAGAACATCCCTGACTCCAGCGCTTGCCACACTGTGTGCCCACACAAAAAGCAAAAGGATGAGAAGAAAGACTGTGTATTGTCTATAGGCTAGGACCTCAGGCAGAAAGACATGCAATGACTCAACTGTGGTTGTCTCAGGAGCTAGCGGCAGAGCCCCTAGTTCACTAATAGCAACATCAGTCTACACAGCCTCTGTCCAGAACTACGATCATAAGCTACTCCTTTTTCCTGCAACCTAAAAGCCAGAAAGAAAACATGGGCAAGCAGTGAGAAGCAGTTTGACACATAAAATAGGAAATAAAAATCAGAAGTTAAATGATCGAGAAGGTGACATGTCCTTAAAATAATATTGCTTTGCTACAATATTGTGGGGGAAGGTTCTCTAAGGCTTTAATAATTTTATTTTCAGAAGTCCTAATGCACATTCATGTCAGGTTTTTTCCCTTCAAAAATAATAAAAAAAAATAAAAAATAAAAAAAAAACCAAACCACAACACAACCTGTTTCAGGCCCCAAGTCATCCTCAGACATGTAGGTCAAACAAACCAAAATAGAACAATGTGGATATTGAAGACAGTAAACAGTAAATGAACAGCATATTCTACAATGCTGAGCTGCTGGGACCCCAGTTAAGGATTTCTGCGTTTCCCCAGCAACGGCGGGTGACGCTGCAGGCACTGGAGCAGAACATGGCCCAGTAGCTCCTGGACAGCCGAGCTGTCTTGGAGCTGCAGCCAGGGAAGGATGGAGCCAGTTGAATAAGGGAGGAAATTACCCCAAACACTGAAAACAAGAGTGTAAATCCGTATGGCCTCCCTCTGATCTGGTTACATGAGCAGCTGCCTAGAGTGTAAGAATCTCATAGCTGTTAAAGAAAGAGAGGAGAAAAGAAACTCAATAACGATTTCTGAGGTTGCGGCCACATATTTGCCTAGAGCACCCCACCCCTCCAAATCCAGAAGGTTACCATGGTGACAAATTTCAGCTGTAGGTAAGAAGAAACTGTTTCTGTATGAAAGCCATTTTGTAAAAACATAAAAACCCAAAGATTAAGCCCCATTGCACTATTTATAATTGTTGTTGCCATATATTCACAACTAGATGAGCTTTCTCATCACAGGAATGGTTAATCACAATGCAAATAAGCTGCTTTTGTTTTAATTAATGTGATCTGCTAATAGAGTTCATCTCCATACAGTAAAATAACGCTCTCAAAATTTACCAAAAAAATGGGTGCATTCAATTGCTTCCAAACTCCATCTAAGGGAGTTATTAATATTTTGATTCTCAGAAGATAGATCTATTCCATTGCTTGACCATGAATCAGAAGAAAATTACCTTAAATCATGTTTGGATCCAATTTGTAGCACCTTAAGCACGGCGAGTCCCCAGTGCAGCCCACATCATGAAGGCACAGCAGGGGGCCAAGCGCAGCACGTATCATAGACTTCCTCTCAGTACCTCAGGGGAAGGTTACAGCCCAACAGTCACACATTCACTGGGCCTAAATCATAAATTAGCTCATGAAAGCCACCACAATAAACTCCCTCCACTCCCCACTTGGGATCCCCAGGTAATGCCATATATTGAGCCACCCTTTCCTCAGTTGTCCCAGGCTGAGCAGCTCTGCTCCTGCTGGTTTTAATTTCTCTCAGCCCAGCAGCAGGTGTAGGCAGTCACACAGCCTTGGACCACAGCGTATCATCACCTGCAAGCCAGGGGCAGAGCGCCAGCTGCTAGAAGCTCCTGTAAGATTACCGACCTTAACACCTCTGAGGGTCTGGCTCTGCGGCATTCAGCGATGCCTTTCTCTGCAAACTCTTTCTCGCCTGCTGAGTCTCATATAGACACCAACATGCCTGCGGCTGTAAAACTCTCAGACTCTGGCTTTAGTAGGGTCAAATGGGCAGCAAGATGGCACTCATGCTGTGGAATAAAACCATGCTTTAAGCAAAAGCTTCCCTTTTACGGGAATTGAAAAAAAAAAAAAAAAAAAAAAGGCGTGGGGTTGTCACTCCCCACAACAGAGTGTAGATCCATGATGAGATTGGTAATGCATTCCCACCTCTTTTGCCTCCAGCACGAAAATGAAGGCTTGATGTTCCCTTCTCCCCATGAGGCCATGCAGCCATGTACTCCTTGACCATCCCCCATCAGCACACACAGCCACACACATTGCAGAGCACTGCAGGTATTCTCCCTTTGCCTCAAATCCTTTCAAAAGACCTACAATCTGAAATCTCAACATCTTGCTTTATTTAGTCTTCAAATTGCCTTTCAGTAGCCACTGAAATATAGTTATTACAATCCATTTATTGTCTAAGGATTTACAGTGAACTATGCCACAGTGAACTGTGCCAGGTTAATTGTGCACTGAGCTCCACAAATACACAACCAAAGTTCAGCCCTTGCCCAGCTCAGAGAGGTGCTCTCTGGATAATTTATTACGTCCTCTAGCCATGGGAGCAGAAGAGGGGGCAATCACCAGCCAGTAAAGCCAGCAGCAGTTTTGAGTCTTTATCACATAGCAGCAAACGTGCCCTTGTGGTTTGTGACAGGGTGAAGACCCTTTCTTCCTAAGATTGTCATAGGACTGTGAGTAATGTTTGTACTGGAGAGTCCAAGTTAAGCAAAAGTCTAACCTGGTCAGCTCCTTCACAGAGTAGGACTGTGTCAGCAGTCATTTCATCCACTTCAGTAGGACCAGGCGTTAAAATCTGCCTCCAGACATCTCCACTCCCTGCATCCTCAGCCAGGACCAGCACCAGCTGTGCTCAGCTCAGCCACTGTCCTCCCACTGTCTGACCAGTCTCAAGCCCAGAAGTCTCCACTCCACACAAATCACTGCCCCGCTTACAGAACTGATGGTATTATCCTGGCAGCCCAAGACAGCAATTCTCCACAGTAAAATAATGTGGGAGAAGGAGGGACATTTTCTTCAGAATCTGCCTTTTCCTGGTGCTAGTCATTAAATAACTTTTCTCTTTTTTTTTCCTAGTACCATTTCAGTATTTTGATCAAGTTCCAGCTTGGTTTAATTACATACTTTCTATCTGAATTCCTGCCCAAGCTTCATTTAGAGAAATTATTCACTTCCCATCTTCAACATTATTATTATTGTGCTTATTTGCACGATATGCTTAGTATTCATTGTACGCATCTCCAGCACTCTGACGGGCTCATCAGAGTGGTGCTGGTGGGATGGAACAGAAGAGCACTCTTCATCCGCCACCCTGCAAAATCAGCTCTCCTCCCCAACACATACGGGCAATTTTGCACTGCTGCAGATTAGGAACACTCACAGTCACATCTGAGGCATCACAAAAATATTACCAATTCCTCTTCAGGACATGCCTGAATGCTGAACAGTAATGTTATTTAGAAACAAAATCTTTTGTCTGACTACAAATAACAAGGCAAAGGGAAAAATATTCATTTCGGACTACTATGTTTTCCAGGACACATCTTCCCAACAGTGAAGAAGACATAGAAAAGTTGGGTGGGGCTGGTGAAAATACATGCCCTGGGAACATTTTTCATGTTTCCTTGCAAGGATAAAAGATTTGAGCAGTCGTCTTCTCACATGACCATCTTGTGTGAACCTTGTGCAGCATGTGGTTTTCTGTCACATGGTGATGGATGCGGACAGAGAATTTCAGTTTGTGAAACTTAGTCGTGTTGAAATTGATGTTTTCCTTGCCCCAGTGATTTGGTTTCTACTCAGCTGTTTTCACCAGCTGAAATTTCACTTCTCTTCTCGATCTCTCTCCTGTAGCCCCCTGAGTTTTACCATACAGGATTAGACAAGAGCACTTTTTCTTTCTTCCCATCTTAGCCAGGGACACAGTTTGGAAATCCCTGGAGACTGGCAGAGAGACCAAGATGACAGCTGTCTTGCTGGCTCACCAACAGAAGGGCAGGAGCAGAACAGCCAGAATGGAGAAATGCAAAACCCCACACATGTGCACACACGGTTGTGATCATTCCCAGCACTTGAGGTCAGGCAGGTAGTATTTAAAATTACAATGAATAAAAAATATATTAGCTTTTTTTGGGGAAATAATATCCCTAGGATAAGAGAGTCTCGCATAAACATCAGAAATGGAACAAACACCTAGACAGCCTATCTTAATACATCAACTGTGCTCCAGGTCTTGGCATCTGTTTGCTTTTTGATCTGGATTAGGATCTGATTCCAAACACAGGGCACCAAAATCAAAGCAGCAGCAACATCCGGAGAGGGAGCCCTGTATGAGAGAGCTCTATCTGTATCTACTCATGGATAGACAGCTCCATGATAGCAGTCATGGAGCAGAAGATGACATATCACTATCCCGTTGAAAATCAGCCTCCTTCCCAATGCTGAGATAAAACCCAAAACAGTTTCAGTGTTTCAGCCTCAGTCTGAAGGGCAAACAAGTTTAAGTGAGGTGATACCTGATCCTCTTGCCTCTCACTCACAGTCCTTTCTGTGCCACAGGTTACTGCAGTGGCTCTTGAGAAAGCAGAAAGGCCCTTAGACGCAGGAACCTGCAGTGTCTGTAATATCAAGCCATGTTACCAGCACCTTTCCAGCCTTGCCCTGGGTTAGACACACCTTTATTCTACAGAGAACTGGAAGTGATTTAAGACATTAGCATTCCTCAGATGCATGTCAGCCCCAATCTCTTTGCTCCTATCCGTAGGATCCTCTCTCCCACTACCATGAGAATAGAAGGTGCAAGCGTTCCTCATCCATTGTCTTTCAGAGCCCAGCATCTGAGCTTAAACTGCTGGCAAAGGTGATCTGACATTGTACCGTACTCTTCTCATCGCACCAACTCAGCTGGAGAGGCAGAAGTCAACAGCGCAGGGGGAAGCTGAGCAATTAGGGATAGGAACATCTTAAACTACCTTACATAGATTGAGAAAAGAAAGCCTGTCCACAGCTTTAAACATCTCACACATCTTCTAAACTCACTCAAGATTTATCTTCTACTTAACACAGGTGAATATATGTATGCCCGTCCCTGGCATTCAAATACACATTCTTCACAGCACACAGGTGTGAATCTCCCCAGTTAAACAATCCTGAGTAGTCACACTCAGCACAAGTCTTCTGATACCGGATGGCATGTTAACATTGCAGAGCCTATAATCAGGTAGCTACTCTAGAATCTGAGATGTAATTTTTTTTTTTTTTAAGCAAATTTCTAGCTTTCACAACAATGTGGCAAACTTGCAAGCAAACAATGAATGTTCCAACACCAGACGGCAAACAAAAAATAATTAAAAATGTATTGCTTTAGGTTGGTGGTGGTGGTGGTGGTTTAATCTTGTAATTTTAAAGGCTATCTTATTTTGGAGAGGAGGCTTGGCACATGATTTCTGTATGTTTGGGTTGGCAGCATTGTTTCCAACAAGCAAACATTCTGCCATACTAAATATGTCCGTGTTCAGGGACTGGCTTCTTATGGATATGTTTATGCAACATATTTCTGGTAGTCACAAGCTCATGCTGGCCCATAATACACAACATAGACATACCCTGTGATTCCCTGAGGGAAGGAGTCTTTGCTTCACTCTCTTTACTTGCTACTGCAGAGACTGTCCCAGCTCTCAGTACAGTCTTTCAATAGACTTCTCTGTGGTTTGCTCTGAACATGCTTGGTATTAAAGTGTCACTCTTCTCCCGAGCCATTTGCTCGGGTCATCCCCTTTCCTGCCTTGCATGACTTCACAGTTGTTGGAAGCTGAATCCATGACATTGTAAAACAAAAACTACACTTTGTTTTTCCAGTAGATTTTTTCCTGCCAATAGGTTGTTAAGACTGAAGAATCTACCTCTTTTTTTAACTGTCAGTGCAGTTATCTTTGGTTTGACAGAGTTATGATGCTGCCCATATCCTGCTTAACTTTCTAGTTCCCTAAACAAGGTCCTATCTACTTTGGAGCTCATTATGGCTCTGGTTGTATTGGGCATCCTATGTACAAGTAGTGAACACTCCTCGCATTGATGGCAGTTCCTTCCCCTTTGTGTAGCCTCATCTTTGCCATCATGGAGGCTTCTTATGTGGCAACAAGGGAAATTTTGCGTAATCTGACATAACACAGCTACATCAGCAGGACTTCACAGCCAAGACATAGCACTACTCTATGCTGTTGTGTAGAAATTCCAACTTGGCCTGGGGTTTTTTAGAGTATGTACCTTTTTTTTTTACGTTACATATTTGCTGTATTTAATTCAAGGCTTTATTCAATCCTATTAATACTGGCTTTATCAAGCACTCCCCCTCACCCCCGAGGCTCCAAGTGAGGATGCAAAAAGAGGCACTAAGTAGCATGGTCACTATCAAAATACTCATTAAAACAAAGAAATTGTATGATTGAAATAAAGACCTCACAAAGAAGACTCAGATTTACTCCAGACAGAAAAAAAAAAAAAAATTAAAAAAAAAGATGATACATTAGAGAAGACTGTGTAGAGTGTAGATACTTATGGTTTTAAAAGTGACTCACCACTACCCAATCATAACCCCAGAAACATAAAGAAACTCCTCCTTTATGGGAAGCTGAAACTCAGTTTTTGGAGGGCTCCAAAAAGTGATGGAAGAGCTTCTCATAATTTCTGGGGTGGGGGCCCAGATCAAAAGTCAGCGAAAGGTATGCTCTGGATGCTGGAGGGGGAAATCACACTGTTCTCCAGGTGGAACCAGGTATTTTCCACAGTGGGAAAAGGATGAGGCACACAGAATAAAGAATAGCAAGATAAACAGATGTTTAAAGAGTAAAAATGGAATTTGTGTGATACGTGTGATTGCTAAAAATCCCAGTGCAGAGGAGACAGAATGCCTGTGGAGGGGAAGGAAGCACAGGGACCAGAAGGCCAGTTTAATCAAATCCTGCAGAGAGAGGGACAGGATTTGGTGGTCAGCAAAGGAGGTGAACTGGCACTTCTAGAAAAGGGAAGACAATTACAAGACACAAAGCTGAAAGTTTCTTTTACAAAGAGAATAGCTAATGGCTAAGAGGAGCTGGATAAAATGCTGCCATGGAGAGGTCACTATCACACAGCTTGTTGCAAACACTGCATGTCCTTTCTCAGTATAAAAGCAACAGAGAGATTGAAAGTCGATAATGCAACCAGGTGAGAAAGGAAAAACAAGTTTGGTCAGTAAATTCTGCAGAGATATCTGCAAAGATCAGCTGAGGAGTTGGATGGGAGCTTCAGTGAAAAGCCATCCTAAAACGAAAGGAATGAAGGGAGAGCATCTGGGAGCTGCTGTTTGAAAGCAGCAGCAAGAAGAAAAGGAATAAAAAGGTACCAGGATTCCCTCTAGAGCTCCCTAGAAAGCTCATCTATTTTATTAAACCACGAGATCTCATTAAACCAAAGCAGCATTGGCTCTATTTGCTGTTTCAGACACTCCCTCCTTTTTTTTTTTACACTCCTTGCTTTCTTCCAAACAAAACAAAGAAAAAGCATTTAATTTCTAAAGAGCCCTTAATCAATACCATCATTACCCTGTTGCCAAAGCATGGTGATGCAGAAGCCACGGGGCCACAGTGACCTGCTGAGTAAGAAGCGCTAACATACGCAGGGGCAGCAGCATACAGCCAGATACCAGCGTAGGATCACAGAAAGACACAGGATGCTACTCTGCGGCACATCTCAGGACAACAGGACACCCACGGCTACAGCATGTGCATTCAGAGAACCAGGGTGGGAGACATCTGTTGACCACTCCTTTAGCCTGTACAAATGCAAATACTAGCCATGATCTAACGCCCATCCCAGTCTTCAAAACTCCACCTCTTGTCCAAATGCAAGTGGCCCACTTCTCATTTCCCCCACAAGCTTCAGCTTCTCAAAAGCTTTTTCAGGGGTCTTTACAAACACACACCATCTCTCCTCCACTACTGCTCCTCCCATTCCAAAATAAATGTGTGTAGCAGCAGGATTTCATTTGGGGAAGAAGAGAAAAGCAATTTCAAACAAAATGCATCTTTAAAACACTTCTCAGATCTGATTGCCAGCCTCTGGCAACCAGCACAGTTGTCTAGGGCTCTGATATTAGGCCATAAATTACCTAACCAAGAGCACCAGAAGCAGAAAAAGAAAAACAGTAATAAAAAAAAAAAACAAATGTGAAAAAAGTTGTCTTCCCCCACCACTAAAATGTCAGAGTAGCAAAGTTACAGAATGACATTACAGCGAGATTTTCTAAGCTGGTAGATGTGAAATTGTTTTACAGATCCAAATATTTCTGAGCTGTCAGTTCTGTTCTGGTTCAGATCAGTATTCTATAACATAACTTCTAGGTGGTATTGGAAATCTCAAATCAGTTCTCTGGAAACGGCATCCTCATTGGGAATATACCACCTCCTATTCTAAGGACGCGCGAAAGATCAGCGGAAGTCCAAATGTCCTTGCATTTTCTTATGACTAATTTTGATATTTTAGAAGGATTTAAAAAAAACATTTGTGGAAACAGCTAGACTGGCATAATTGTCTTTAGATACCAAATGCAGTTGCCAAGTCAGGGACTACAATAACACCAGCTTGTTTTAATCTGCCCAGGAGGGAGTATATTTAGAAACAAGGACAAAGTTCATTTTCATCTGGCTACTGAGATTAGATTTATTGAGAAATGTTATCTTCCATCCAAATTAATATCTAACCATATTAATTTTCAAGATAGATCAAAACATAACTAAAACTAAGTTATATTTTTTTCAGTAAGTTTCTACAGAAATACTCTCCCTCTATCATTTCAAAACGATACCTTCAAATTTCAGTGGGTTTTATGTACACTAGCTTAAAAACAATTGTCATTTTTACCCAAAATCTTAAACTCCCACATTTTAAAACACTGACAAATTGGAGAGAGGAAAAAAAAAAAAAAAGAAGAAGAGACTGACTTTTTCGTAAAGCTCCAGGAAAATATAAATGTATTGGAATCCACCCTTTTCCAGTAATT
>WHYT01015456.1:58308-72427 GCA_009806455.1 Tetrax tetrax
CAAATAATCTCTCACATACAAACAGTGGAGAGACACTCTACCCTAATGCTGGTGAAAACACAGATTTGTTCCTTCTACAACATAAAAACACAACTTGTGCAGAGTGTTACTGCTGGTTAAAAAAAAAAAAAAAGTTTTCTACTTTTCTCTTTCAGAAGATTCTTCATTGGTTTTATAAGACTTGAAATTGAAATGAATACCGGTGCTCCTCAAACAAAAGTGAGAGAAAGCTAACATGGCACACAAAAATAAGTAGCCTTTCAATAACTTAATACAATAAAATAAAAGCATAATTAAAACTTGGTTGAATACTGTATATTTATAAAATTATTTCTATGAGAAAATTTTATCTTCCCTCTACTCCTGGAAAATGCCCCCTAATGTTAGTGCCCCACTAATATTTTAATAACACTTTAAAATAATGAGGTAATCATGCTTGAACATTTACACTATTTAAACATTAGAAAATGTCAGACTGTTGCTCACAACCACATTCTTCAAAGATTAGCATTATTACTGCTATTCAAACTTCAAATGTTTGTTATGTTCATTAAATTACAATATGCTGTTTATAATATTTTAAAAACACTAAATACTACTTAACAAAGTATTTTTGAAATTTAAGTTATACATAGCAACTTTTTCTTCCTTGACTTTATTTTTTACAAAGATCATTTCTTTGTCTACATTAATATATTTTGCAGCTATAGAAAGATCAGAATCCGTTTCACAGTAATTGAGATGTACTTACATGGTGAGATGTTTTTTCTTAGTGAAGTGCCCTTTGGTCTCACAGAAAAGAAGTTAAAGATATTCTGAAAGCTGAAAGGTGAACATAGATTAAATTAACACGAAAAACAGTGCAAAATATTATCTGTCAAACAAATTAGTCATAGAAACAATGTTCTAGAGACATTCATTGAAATCTTTAAGAGTGAATATTATTTTGAAACTTTAAGCAGCAACTACTGAGCTTGATTTTAAAAAAAAAAAAGCATTGAGAGCAGTTCTGCAGTCTCCTGAAGCAGGAGGTCAGAGGTATGTTGCTTTCACATCTAGCCTTAAAGCATATTATGATAAGCATAATTCTCAAGATTATATATTTTATTTTCTTAATTTAGTCATTTCACCAGCACTTATGTGGAAAGTAGCATGTTTTTCCTTTCACTTGTTGCTCCACTGCTATGCTTCAGCAGCACAGTCTTATAAATAGAGGAACAGACAACATCACTAGGCAATCTCCTTCAAAAGCTTACGTCTGCCTCAGAACATACTGGTCCCACTACATAGACAGGAGAAAATATACCCCAAATTACCAAAATCCTGCACAGTATCCCTTCTTCATTTGTAATACAGGAAAGGAGTGCATTAATTGGGAAGCTAACATACATGCAGACATAGATGGTCAAAATTCTGAGGAGCACACAGGCCCTCACATTTTCACACAGGTGGACAGAGAACTACGTCCTTCCAAAGTGCAAGGTGCACTGGATGGTCTTCTATACCAACTGTAGCTATGGATATCTTCTCGCATATAGATATCGGAGGTATCTGACACACAGATGTGACAGAGGGCAAGTACGACTTTACCTGGAAGAGATATCCCCTTCACAAGCAGCCAACTCCTAACAACTTAGCACTCCCTGCAAGAAATCCTCCAGGTGACCTCAGGCAACAAAAAATCATTAAGAAATGCTACCAGTACTTCACATTTCTCTACAAGACACTGCAAGTAACATGCAATCTTTCAAAGCAATTAAGTTTGCACCTACACTCATGATACACTGTGAAATTTTATGAGAAATTTAACCCGTTCAGAATTATCAGATAACTCTGCTCAAACAGACACCGACTACGGAAAATGTTAATGCAGCGTGTTGAACCATACTGAAAAAGAAAATACTGCTTTCTAAGTGACAATGAGGACTGCGGGTACCAAAGCAAAAGCTAGTGGTACTGAACTAGACTTGTCTGGAGTAAGAGTCAGGATTGGTGCCTGACTCCTTCAGTGTGAGAATGTCTATCAATAAAGACATCTACGTTTAGCTTTGATCAAGTGAGGACATTGGACACGGTTCAGCAGAGAAGAGAAGCACTTTGCCAAACTCTACAAGAGCCGCATGCATTGCTTTGTCTCTACAAGTGGCAGAAAATAATGGAGATTCCATGACACAATGATTTCCACCTATTTCAAATTAGATCACTACAATCCATTTTTGACCCATTTTTGACGCTTACAGAATGAAGAAAAGCAAATGAGGGCCTTGTCTGAAGCAACTAAACAAGTTCCTAGAAGTCAGTATGATCTCCAGATATTCCCATTTTGCCATTTTCAGATAATTCCTGTGTTATGCGGATGGTAGTGATTATTTTCTTCATCTGGCTAACTAGTGTTTCTTCTTGAATGTGCTCCCAGGCTCTCCTTAGTGTTGTGACATATAAACTTCTAGAAAGACAGGCATTAACTTCCATTTAATCATCTTTCTTCAAGGTTTTTTTCAGAGAGAAAGCTGAAGCAAATATTACTTTGACACAGTCTGGATTCAAAAACAACACAATTTCAGAGAAGTTAATTATAAGTCTGCACTAAGGATAAGCTTGTGGTGTAAAATTTGTGGTGCACAAGTTTACACTCATTATGAATACAGAAGTAATATTAAAAAATCAATTTGGAGGCCACTGAAAAGGCAATGTCTTCCCACAGTGACTCAGGTCACTGCTTCTTGTTTTGACCACGCAGTCAGTGTGTCACCTTCATTGGTCATAAGTAACACAGAAAATTATCAACAGCGTTTTCTGTTTGGTACCCAGTGCCCAACACAGACAAGACGAACACCAAAACCGTGAAGCAGAAGATGAGTGGCTCCGGCATGCGGCAACATAAATCAGTCTGGTGGGCAAATGATTTACAGCCTTGCACATAAGATCATCAATAAAGTGCCCTTAAGGTGCTCCGTTGATTCTCAGACTGAAGATGCCAGGTGACCTTGCAAGCCTGGCTGTAGACTCGTAAGCCTTCCCGCCTCTCCCTGCTCACCAAGATGCTTGGAAAGACACAGAGAGCAGAGTCATGCTCCGATTTTGGATGAGAGGAAGGACCCCTTGCGTTCTAGCTGTCCTCAGAAGAGTCTGGGAGGCTAGGGGTGGCTGGACCAACCTCTCACACACCGAAGCGAGGTTTTGCTCTTATTCCCAGGAACAGAATTAAGACTCAAAATGGAGTCAAGTGCCAGGTAACTTTATTTACCCAACAACAAGTTTGCAGATGCAAGAGAAAGAGAGAAAGAAAGAAAAGAGGGGAAAAAAGCTTCAGTTGCAATAGCTACCGCCACAGAGCTGCGGCGTCCCCACAGTCCAGTTCACTCCATGGGAGAATGTTCCGTCTGATGTTGGTTCCATTGATGTTGGTTCCTTTTTGATGTTGGTTGTTTCTGTCCATTTATTGTTCGTCTCATTGCATATTCATTGTCCTTCCAAGAATCACATCGCATATTCCAAGAGCGGATTTGCTCGGCCACACCCCTGACCTGGCGGTGATAAGCATGCCCAATGCCGTCTCCGGGCCCCTCTGTTTTTCTGGCCTGGGTCTGGGCGCATACATAGGGGTAAGGCTAAATTTCTCCAAATCAGCTGTGCATTCAAGGTTCACAGATACCTTCCAAATAGGAAGAAAACAGGAAGCTTCTAGTCCTGTGGCTTGACTGGCTTGCAAGAAAACAGGAATTGGCTTGCAAGATAATGGGAATTGGCTTGCAGAAAAACAGGAAGACTCTAGTCCTATGGTTTAACTGATGTTCCATTGTTTAGGTGGTGGTTTGACATTTCGACAATGTTGAGACAAACATTTGACACAGTTTCTTACATGTGGTTACCAAAGCAGTAAATCAGGGCAGGGGGTCAGTAAAGCAGACAGCAGTTGAGACAAAGGCACTCCATCATCTAAGAGACAAGCCTTACTGGCTGCACAGGATACAACTATCCAAAACTAAGCCATGACACAGTTCTTTTAACAAGACCTCACTAATCCTAGTATCAAATACCCCCTGGGAACTTGGAGATGGTATACTGCAGAGATCCAGGCAAATGCAGCTCCTTCATATTCAGTGTTCACAGCTCCTTTCTTCTTGTCCCTTTCTTCTTTTTCCCTGTTCTTTTGAGTCTTCTAATGCCTTCTCCTACTTCAGCACTTGTTTTTCCTGCCTCTTTTCTAAATCCTTACAAAGACACTTTCCTCAGCTGCTTTATCTCCTTCCATCCTGCTTACAAGCTCTGAAATCACACAAGAGCAGTTATTCTTCTTTCTGGTTTATTTTGCTGGTCCAGGTCTGGGTTACTTAAGCCAAATATTGCAGATGCCAACTACAGGCTGCACTGGCTACATCAGAACTGCACGTGTAATGATTTGGTGACTTGATTAGCCTAATATTAGACTTTGGGATACTGCTGTCTCCCTAGCTGTCGTTGCAGAACACAAATCTTATTTCTGTAACCACGCCTGAAACTGATATGAAAGAAATGTCATGGGGTATGAAAAGTCAACACATAGCATGTATTTGTCTGACTTATGCAAAGCCCTTAATCTAATTCCCAGAAAAACAAGTGAAAAATAAACTCTGATCACACAAGAGCTTGGCTGTCAATGTAAAACAACATGTAAGCAAAAAGTTTATAATATTTTCATCAAGGTCAAGAAAAGGGAGTGATATGTAATATGTCCATTTTAGGACAGGAAAGGCAGAATGACTTTTCAAGATCTTATTTTGGTTTTAATAGAAAAATGCCCATTCTCTCCAGATTTAGAAATTGTTGTGCTTTTCTCTGAAAGCAGAGTCAAGCTATACCACAGAAAAATATAAGACCAGCACTACTACTCCTATGCAGGCAGCTGTATGGGAGCATGCCAGGAAGCATTCTTGTACTGCCAGCTACTAGCAAGTGTACTCAGCTCTCAGCAAGCATCCTTTGGCAGAGATCACAGGCTTTATCACTTGCCAAGAGAAAATTTCAAACTCTACTTTTCCAATTCCTTACCTCTTGCTTATTCACCTTCTCATCTCTTCTGCATCTCAACTCCCCATCCCCTCTCAACTCCTAGCTCCCCTGCAGATTATTTTGTATGGCCTGATCAATCTGTTCCATTTCCAGGTTGCCCACACTTCTCTGTCCTCAAGCCTCCTAAATATAACTGAACACTTTCTTGAGAAAGCTTATCAGAAGAAAATAAGTAAATTAGACCTTCTATTTTTTTTCAATACTCACTCCTGTATTTTTTATCCACATTTTTGCGGCAAAGTTAGATTTGTGAATAAAATTTTATAGTTTCATTCACTTCAAATAAAGTGCCACAAAAATGCTTTTTCAGCACTGTATCTGCTTCTGCTTATATTTTTCAGCTGAAATTACACTGACCACCTTGAGGATTTTAAAGTATTTCAATATGTTTGAGGATGACAGTATTGATCTTAGGAAGCTAAAGAGAGATGATGCAGAAAGATCCCATGCCAACTTCTGGCTATCCTCTACATCTAGGTTTCCAGCAGTGTTATTAAGCTTTCTTGTAGGGATTCAAACATCTGTTCTACTTCAAATCCTAATTTCTGTAATCACAGCAGATGCTACTGAATTCTCAAATCTAGGTGAAATAAATCATAGGGATAAAGAACAAAGGTAAATTCAGATATCCACATGAAAACAAAATTTGACATGAATTCACACATGTGAATTCTGAACCAGCAGTCTTTTTTATTTAAGTATTTATTTCAATTCTATTATTTTTAATGTACTAATACCTTTCATAGTTTCTTATTCATTTAATTATACATTTGTTATGCACATGTTAATTAAACCTTTGGCAAATACACGGCACAATTTGAGGTCAAAGTGTCAGAGGTGCAGTTGGCCACAAGAATCTCCTGTAGATTCTGCTGCAGCCCCCTCAGTCAGCAGCCAAAGCTTGAGGTCTTATAGATCCCTAATAGATCAAGACAATTTTGAAGCCTGGAGGCACAGTCTACCTGGATTCCATTAGGTCCTTAAAGGCTTGCCAAGATTACATACTGTAACAATTACTGGATTTATTCAAACTGAAATAGTGTAGTTCTCAGGCAATTGGTATTCAATGGAAAACTAAATTTGTATGGGTGCTGATTATGTTGAAAATCAGTTTCCTATCAACTTATCAATACTTTGTTCAAAACAGTAGCAGTACCTCTAATGCTAGCACATAATAACTTTGGTAAATCCTGTTTAGCTTAAACTGACCATTAAATAACTACTGAAGAATAATCCTGTTCACCTTCCTGCCTACCTCCAAATACTTTCCCTATTACTGCCCTTGGATTGGCATTAATGTTTGTACTGCTCACAGTGAGGAAAACCACGCTAGCAAAAGAAAAATCAGCTTTCAATCAGAGTGGTTCCTGAAATCAACTCATCACTCAGCCACAGGCATAGGAGTGGCACAAGGGAAGTGGTGGGAAGAAGTGGCAGGAGACAGTGTGAGAGGGAAAACCAGTCCACTTCTTTCCACAGCAGCCTGTACTTCTGCTAAATTAAAACAGCAGCGTAAAGACAGCCTGAAGAAGGGAGGCTGCTTTCAGGCATTTTATTTTCTTTAAAATTTGATAGTAGAACATTTATTTGCCAAAAAAAAAAGCATTCGATTATGACAAATTATGGAGAAAACAACACATGCTAAAAAATCTCCCAGTTATGTCAGAGTAGGAGATCTGAGTGAGCTTAATGAGCCGAAAAGTTTGAAGAGTTATTATGAGACAATCCAGGAAAATAAATAAGTTGTTTGACAAACAACTTTCCTAAAGGACTCTAACTAATTTATCAACACACTTGAATCTTCTGAGAATATATATTCTGCACTCTGCCAGTAAACACTGGCATACTCTTCATAAAAAATACAGTTACTGAATGCTTGTTTTGCTTCCTAAACTGAAATGTAGGAACAGAAATGTTTGAACTTCTATTACATTTATTTCTTCTACACTTTGTATTCTCTGAAGTGATTTTTCAAAGCTTTTTTTTTATGTTGACTATTTTTTCCTTTGCCTTTTAAATAATAAAATAATGCAGATGGCTACTTTCTTAGAACACAGACTCTGGCATTTCTTACTCATCTCTACCCAGTTCTGCCCCTTTCTCTCCTGAATGCATCAATATTAATTGCTAAAATGTAAAAAGTAAATTAAAAAAAAAAAGCTGGGCAGATTTGCAGTTGAAGGACAGATTTCTCCTTAAGACTGGAAGAGTAGTCTGAAACAAGCCTGTACTGAGTCTCCATTTTTCAAAAATGGGGAAAAGGAGATGGTGGAGGGATGGCAGGAAGACAACATAGCTGCTGCACAAGTGAATATAGCTTAGTGATGCACTGGGATATATAATTACTTGGACATTTAACTACTTGGAATCTTTTGGGCTACAGGATACTCACATTTGTCTGTAGCTCATAAATGAAATTGGAACATCTGTTTTTCTTAGTCTAAATAACACATTTTATCTACAAACACTAGGTAACTAGACACAGTTAGCTATCCTGCCCACGGAAAATCCCTGACTTGACTCCCAGGGTGCTGAGGATTAAGCCTCCAGAGTCAGGAGAGAGGTCTGTGGAAGTCTGGACTTAAATAATAGTCTCCATGGATAGTGGCTGAGTTGGATTTCAAAGACAGAAAGGGAAGGGAATGAAACACTGGCTAAAGTTTCTGATAGGAAGCTATATGGATGCAGAAGAAACAGGCTTGGCACTGTGTGGTAGGTCAGGTAAGTTACCAAAACTGGGACTGTTGGGTAGCCCTTGAATAGATACCGCATTCAGGGAATAACGGGTACTGGCAGAACCAGAACAGGAAGATTATGTATTATCTGAGTACCCCTCAGACTATTCCCAGGGTCTTCATTGTACACAGCAATATATTAATTCTGTCTCTTTTTTCTTTGCATACATTTTATTTATACGACTCATTAAGCAAAAGGTAAAAATTGGCAGCCTGCAGTGTATTATGTCAATACTAAGCTTTTAAAAGCCAGAAGAATTCAATTTACTTTACCAAAACTGTCAAATTCCCTCAAACTGACTGACTCTAGTGCTTCTCCCTGTCACCATCTCTTCAGAAATGCAGCCACCTCTCAGCTCCACTATTCCTGGCGTCTTTCCAGCGTGCCGAACTTGACTGAAAGTGAGCACTCCCCTTAGCAGATTTCCCCTGGCTCATTTTCAGAGATAAGGCAAGATTTATGTTTTCCTTTCAAGGCTGAAAAGGTGAATTTTTAAATAGATAAATATTTATTTAACCCTTCAATACACTGAAACGAGTATGTATACATAAAATCTATTTTGCTCAGCCAGTATTTACTTTGAGTTCTTTGTGTATGGACAAAAGCCAAAGAAAGACTTCCCTACCCAAAACTCCATAAAAGCTGAAAAAACAAACAAACAAAAAAAAAAGAAAAAAAAAACCTCCATTGACCAGGAGAGGGAGACAAATGAGAACAGCCAAAATCGTGACTGTTGGTGCTCCTCTTAAATGACGCACAATGTATCATAATAAATCTGGTGGCACAGGTCTGTTACAAAATAATCTGTATTCAGTTGCAATGTAAAACGGTTTTCCGATTGCCTAAAATCCTGAAGGTTTCCACTTTCTTTTTTTTTATTTTCCTCTCATCCCTACAGTTACAGATAAAAATCCAAACACTTTCCCTAGAGTATTTCAGAGACAATCTCACCTGCCTTTTCTAAGGAAATCAAGGAGAGAGACCAAGGCAGACAAGTAGAGCAGAGACTTTCCCTTTGTCAGTGGCCTCCCAGAGCCAAGGCCAGGACTGCCAACATCTGAAAGTTATAAACATCGTGTGAAAATGAGGAGATACTTTTGACTACTGAAAAACGTGAGAATGCAAGTATTTTCTGTTGGCATAAGGGCTGGGTGAGTGGGACTTTTCTCCTTATTCTCTTAAATCTTCTCTCTTTTAAGGCTAGGCAGGAACTACTTGTTTTAAGAAGCAGCATTCTTCTATTCCTGGAGCCGGGGGAAATGGATACCTAAAACACAGCGTAACGGCAAACGACCACAGCGTAATGAATTCCACTAAATCCACTTTGTTCAGACTTTACTTGGTAATGTGTATGTATGTGCGTGTGTGTGCACGCAATGCATATGTTTGCACAGGTACATAGTTTTTTTCCAAGGTCATTGCTGCTCTTATTTTAGAGGAAAGCAGTGAGTAGGTGTGTTTCCTTCAGCAGGCAGTGAGGATGATGTGTGAACAGCCTTCTGTAAAACACCCTGCAGCTGGTAAACAGAGCGTGCACGCTGTGGACAGAAAACCGGAAGGGGAGAAGTCAACATGCTCGATGGCTGGGCTGCTGGTGAGTAGCAGTCCCAACAAACTGGAAAAATAAGTCAACAGAAACCTCATAAAACAAAAACAAATGTGAAATTCTGTACCGGGAACAGAACAACTTCAAGAATCTACACAGCTTAGAGGATCAACTAGAAAGCACCTTCCCAAAAAAAAAGGACCTGAGACTCCTGGTAGGCAAGAAGTTAAACATGGCTCAGCAATGCACTTCTGCAGAAATCAAGGCCAACTACTCAACTGCGTTACTCAGAAGCGCATCCAGCAGGTTCAAGGGAATCATTTCCCTCTATTCAGCAAGCAGGAAATCGCACCACTTCAAAGTACCGTGTCTTGGTTTGAGCTCCCAGTGCTAGAATGGTATTTGCAAGCTAGAGCAAGCCCAATGGAAGGCCATCAAGATGGTGTTGGGCCTGAATCAGGTAAGGTAGGAAAAAATACAGACAATGCAGGAAATAATGCTGTGTTACAATGGAACACCCTGTAGGAGGATAAGGTGACTTCATTTTAGAGAAAAACTGGTTTAATTGACTGACTTACACTCAGCCCCAGTGGTCTTGTCAGGCTTGCTTGCAATTACCCTTAAGAGAAGTGATGCCAGCTACCGAGTGCTCTTCAGCTTTCCTGGGTTCATAGCTTTGTGTTGGTGGAGGTTTTTTGGTAGTTTTTAGCAGCTGACACTAATTAGTCTTTCCACCTTCCCATCTCCGTGAGTCATTAGGTTATATTGACAGGTTTTTTGCATTTGGAGAAGTTGCCTGTAGATGTATCCAGATCTTAATGACCTGCCATCAACATGTGCCATTTTATAAACATTTTTTCTGCCATTTCTTCTGGCACCACCACACCCATTCACTCCCCATTAACACTGACCTTAATGTTTCTGTCCTCTACAAGAGAGCTAGGTTTCTTTAAACTGGAAAGGCGGCCATGGGGGAATCAAATTTCTGCCTGCTACTACCAATTGGTAGTTAAAGAGTAAACAGAACTGGACTGTTCTTTGGGGAAATTTTAAGTAAATATAAGGCAAAAAGTCTTCACAGCAATGATGCTCAAATACTACGATAAATTGTCTAGAGAGGATGCAGAATCGCTGTCTTTGGAAACACAAAAAATTTGTCTAGGCAATCCTGAGAGCAGTCTGACAGATCCATGTCGTAGTTTAGCCCTGATCGGGACCAAACTACTGCAGTCTCTCTCTCACTCCCCCCACCCTCTGAGAGAATAGAGAGAGATAATATAAGGAAAAAGGCTCGAGGTTTGAGATAAGGACAGGGAGAAATCCTTAAAGTTACCATCACGGCAAAACAGACTCGACTTGGGGAAAACTATTCGTTTATTACTAAAACTAGCAGGATAATGAGACAAAGAACAAGATAACCTCCTCCACCCCTCCCTCTTCCCAGGCTTAACATTATCTCTACCACCTTCCCCACCCCAAGTGGCGCAGGGGGGGAAGAGGGAATGGGGTCACAGTCAGTTCATCATGCGTTGTTTCATGCTGCTGCTTCATTGTCAGGGGAAGAACTCCCACATTCCTCCCCTGCCCAGGCATGGGGTCCTCCACGGGCTGCAGGTGGATCTCTGCTCCTCTGTGGACCTCCATGGGCTGCAGGGGGACAACCTGCTCCACCATGGGCTGCACCACAGGCTGCAGGGGAATCTTGGCCAGGAGCCACATTACTCCTCCCCCTCCTTCACTGACCTTGGTGTTTGCAGCCGTTCCTCTCATAAGAAAAATTCTTCACAACAGGCAGGCAGATGCCTCTCAGGATCTTTTCACATCTCATCTCCTCTCCACTTCTTGCAGCCAGGCCGGGCCGAGTTGGGCCCAGTCGGCCGCCCGGTGGGAGGCCAGAGGGTGAGGCCTGCAAGGCCCACAAGGCTCACACCTCCCCCTCTCTGCCCCCACTCAGCTTCTTCACATCTCTCTTCTCTTTTTTTTTTACTGTTTTCCCCTTCTTAAATACCTTATTGCAGAGGCATTACCACAGAACATTCTGCTACCAATCAGCTCGGCCTTGGCCAGCAGCAGATCCACCCTAGGCCCGGCCGAGTCCACTGAACAAAGGGGAAACTTCTAGCAGTTTCCTACAGAAGTTACACACACACACACCCCGCCACTGAGCAAAACCAGAACAATCCACAAAACTGCCCTTTTTGGTGGGAGAGGGGTGGAGGATGATGGCCCCAGATAACCTCCAAAGGTCCTTTCCAACTTAATTTATTCTGTGATTCCCATACTGCGGATGTCAAGGTGCTGGCAGTAAGGGGCTGCAGGAGTGGCTTCTGTGAGAAAAGGCCACTGTGCCACACACCGCCAGCTCCACTTGGCTCTAACAGAGGAGGAAGAGAAGGAGGAGTAGTAGGTTGCTCCATGGCAGAACACATACTCCACACAACCCGTGAGCACTGGTGCCAGAGCAGATGAAACAGGTGAGACAAAACGAGTATCAGAGAGAAAGTGCTACACACTGACTGTTAAAACCCCTTCTTGCCCTGCTCTTTTCCTTGCTGAAGGGACTGAGTGTGACCAGCAGTAGTAAGAAGCTGGTAGGACAGGCATCTGGAGAGGAGTGAAGTAAGCCTGGGAAATAGGGGAGGAAAGAAGTTTTCCGATGTGGTTTAGTATTTGTTGTTTTGTTTCCCAACACCTTATCAGCAGTTTTTTATATTTTATATATATATATAAAAACTGGCAATAAATTAATTTCCCCAAGGTGAATCTGTTTTGCTTGCAATTATAATTGGTAAGTGATCTTCCCAACTTTATCTCGACCCAGGAGCTACCTCATTCCCATTCTTCCTATCCTCTCCACCATGTTTCTGTGGATGGGGACCAAGCGACCAGGTGGGTCAGAGCTTGACTGCCAGCTGGGGCCAACCCTCTACAACTCCTTTTACATGAGGACAACCAACCCGTTGCATGTGTATGAACTCTTCTTCCTTTTTTCCGTGGGGAATCTCTACAGTTTGCAAACATTTGTCACAACATACCAACCAGATGACTTCTGCTTACTGCCTATGCCATCCACAAAATCCATAGGAGTTGTACACAGTTATTTTTACATCTAGATGTGGATGCAAATTTCATGTACCTATGGGAGAAGTCTTTACACCCATAGTGCTTATACATCCTAAGGATGATGAATGATTGACTTCCAGAGATACAGATGGAGGTACACATCATCACAGGTAGTTGCCTCTCCTTGTTAAGGAGGAACTGTTCAGGAACAGCTTGATAGTATCAGTGAGACAAATAAACAGCTTGCTGCCACAGCGGGGGTTGTTTACTCCTTTGTCACACCCCACTTGTGTAGCAGATCTACTCTAGAGCTGGCTACAGCATTTCCTGGACTCTTTGATGAGCCAGCTCAACTCATGGATCCAGCAGAACATTTCTCTTGGAGGACGGAGTAGCATCTACCATGTTAGTGAACTAAATTGGCTCAGTGAGGTGTCTGACAAATGCCAGAGCTAACAGAGATGAAAGGGGGGGAACTCCTTCAGCAGCATTCAGCTGTTTGGTCTACTCAGCTGAATCATCAAACCAAACCCAGGGAGTAAAATGGCAAACATATACCTATCCCTCCCCTTTGAGGTGGTGGGAAATGTCCCCCTGGGGTGTGTGGGGTCACTACCTCAATGCCTTCAGAAGCACGGAAGTCTGAAAACAAGGCTTTCACTGAAACTACTGAAAGCGCAGCAGAGCTGGCTAAAGCCCAGGCACATGCACCGCTCTGATTTGGCACAAAACCACACCTGACAAAACCACTCAGCCACAGAGAAGCTGTGCCAACCACTGGCTCCGAGCAGCAGAGCAGCATCCCGCAGCACCCACAGGGCGAGGCGTGCTGTCTCCCTTCTGCTCCAGATACCGCTGGAGGAAATCGGTCCACAGAGGGAAGTCAAACCTCCAGGCAATATCCTCTCAAAATGGAGTCAGGCCGGTTTCCTTTCATCTGCAAGAATGGGGGATGGGCTTAAAAAAAATGCAGTGTCTTCTGCAGTTACAGGGTGACAAAGAAAAAACAGGATGTGCTTATCTTCCTGGTGACTGTGGGGGGCAGAAGGGAGAGGGTAACTCCCTGGTTTCTCCCTGTCTGGTACTGAGAAGGGGTGACTGGGCTGACCGTGACTGAGGGGGAGACAGGCAGGCACGGGGGGCTGGGGGGGTCTCTCTCCGCCATGGCGGTGGCAGGCAACAGAACTGCATTGTTCCTTGCAGGGCTGTGAGGAGGGACAGCACAGCTGGGCTCTCATGTCTTCAGGGAGACATACGCAGGCCGGGAAAGCAAGAAGCTGAGTCCGAGCATGGGGCAGGCAGGGACGGAGAGCGGTGTCTCCCAGCTGCACACAGTTGGGGGGGGGAAGGCACAGGGGACTGTGAGGGGCCCAGGTGCAGCCATGTCCACTGCAGAGAGGTGGCTTTGACCAAAAAGGGCAAAGCTTGCACTGTGCCCATTTCTTCCCTAAGTGGAACAAAGAAAAAAATAAATATGCAGAACATGCAATATTTCCCTGATTATGGAGGAAAGGGAAACGTGGGCAGGAAGCCGGGGCAGAGAGGAAACACGCCGCTTAGACTCCAGGGCTGCAGCAGCGGCCACGGGCACGGGGCGGGAGGAGCGGGCTGTGCCCTGGCTGCGGGGCGGGCCCGGGGCTCGGCTGCGCCCCTCGGCCCGCGGAGGCAGAGTGGGGCCCGGCGTGGGGGAGCACAGGCTGACGATGCTTCTCGGGGGGGAGG
>WHYT01015456.1:72708-110891 GCA_009806455.1 Tetrax tetrax
CCTGCATCCGGGCGGGCGGGACTCTCCGGACTGGATCGCTCAGAGCCTTCGGAGCGGGATTCTGCACCACCTCACTCCGCGCGGCAGCCGCGGGACGGCTCGGCCTGGCCCCGCCGCAGCCCGGAGCTGGAAACGCCTCCTCCAGGAGGAAATCCACTCCTGCCTTTCCGTCTCGCCCCGCGTGGCCCCACCGTGCCGGAGGGGCAGGGAGGCCCCCGGTGTCGGGTTTCAGTGGGACCGGCCGGTTTCGCGGCCGGTGGGGGAGGGGAGCGGCGGGAGGGGGATGGGGCGCCTCAGCGCCCGGGCTGGCCTGGCCTAGGGGCTGCCCGCCGCGGGGAGGGCCCCCCGCGGGCCCAGCCCCCCGCGGGCCCAGCCCGGCCTGGCAGCGCTGCCCCGGGCACTTATCGTCCCTCACAAGGCCCAGCCGCCCCCCGAGGTGCTGCCCCAAACCCCCGGTGCGGGCTCCCGCTGCGCTCAGACCGCTCCTACCCGGCGGGAAACCCGCCACGCCGCGGGAAAACGGGCTGGGCCGCCCCGGGGAGTTACCGGAGAAGCTGCCGGGAGACGCGGGGTGTAGGGCAGTGCCCGTCACGTAGCCCCGGGTGGGAAGCGTTTGGCTCACTGGTCAGGCATGGAGAAAGGGGCTTGGTTTTTCCTGATCACCCTTAAGCGCAGGTTTTTGGACTTAACCTAGAATCTCTCTTAAAACGCCTGCTCAAACCACACCAGTTTTGTGTGTTCTCCTTGCACCCTATTTTCAAATAAATATGGCGTTTCATCTGCCGTGGTACCACCTGAAGTACAAAAAGGAGTCTGAAGCCTTTTGTAGGGAACTGATAAGCTCCCCTGAAATACATTGGTTTTTCCCTCTCATGGCTGATACCATCCCGTTATTAACATGTCCGTCACTGAAGCACAAAGCCACAGGCTCCTGATTTTGGGAAATTATTTCACCTTTTAATACCTTACCTAGTGGAAGGCATTTCTTTGTCCTTCCTCAGCCTAAATTACAGTTTCATTTTATTGTGCTTTCTAGGTCAATCTTCAATGGCCACCTACAGCATCGTAAGTCAATCAGCTTTTAATGAACAGTATACTTTTCACTGGTGCCAGTGACTTGAGTGGAGAGCTGCAATCGCAACAGATTCAATTTCTAGTCTTCATGTTCTTTTGTTCTTTCTGTCACACTGGGCTGGTAATAGCAATGTCAACTGGCCCGTGGTGCTTCGGACTAAGGGCTAACTCAGTCATCTTGTCATTGTACTGAACAGGAAAAGAACAGCCTTGTCCTCTCTCTGTGTGTTAGATCAGATCTCTCCATGTGTCTTTCATCTCCTCAAAGGCATTTGTTCTGCCTCTAGTTTCAGTCTTTCATCTCTACCTCTCTTACAGGGCTATATTGTTCTCCAGATAACCCTGATAAATGGAGGACGCTCCCTGTCTGCCTGCCCATCATCAACAGTGTTTTAACTTTTTTTTGGTGTTGTTCCTCAGGGCGTAACCATGTGTCACTTTTTCACCCTTGGCACAGCTTTGGGAGAGGTGGGAATGGTGGAGCAGACAGTTAGTTATCTGACCCATTTAGAGTCTATGTAGATCCATTTAGAGAGCCTATTGATAAAAACGCTTGTGGCCACACAGATTTTGCCTACAGCAGTATTCTCACAGGTCCTATCAGAAGCAAAGCTGCTCTGATAATTCCAAAGCAGTCGCAGGAGATAATCTAGCTCAGGCAGAACCTAAAGGTATTGGAAGAGATAGGAGCTGTATTTTGTTCTTCAAAAGCCCAAAGGAGTCAGAATATGTCAATGTGGACAAATTGTAGGTTTTTAAGTACTAAACATGGGCAGAGTGACTGGACCAGAGGTATTTGTGTTTCAGATCAATGTTTAGTACTTGGGGTAAAATAGGTATGTTACTTGCTCACATCCTTATTTCCTTTCACGAAGATATGCAAGTAAATATAGCTAGCAGGAGGTACTCTTTCTTTTTGACACAAAAGATAATGTAGCAAGAGAGCTACTTACTATTTATATGGGTTACTACAGTGCAGTCAGCTGTGCTGGTTCGGGTGAGCCAGTTGTGCTGCATTCTTCTGACACTCTGTATTGTCAGAGGATGGCGGTGGGTCCCATCCTGTACTGCAGAAATAAAATTGTATTGAAATGCATGGGACAGTTCATCCTCCTAGTACCAGCTCTTCAAATTTTTTTTTTTTTCTGTTACAATAATAAAATGTGTGCCTATGTCCCATTAGAGCAAGAAAAAGACAAAAAATTCCAACATTTGTGTTCCTTCAGTTCCATGGATATTGTGTCTTGAAGTATTTCTGCACCTGAGAAGTCAGACCCGATTACCTATGACACTGATGTAGGAACTGTAAACTCTTGTTGCAGATAGATTACTTCAGAAGCGTGACTCAATGAGCAAGCAGTTCCCTGCATGTGTTTCTTAAACACTGATGAATATGTGTTGCTTCAGCCAGAGCTGCTACGTTAGTTTCGTTACGCTTGAAAGATATTCCGTTCTTATAAGAAAAATCATTTCTAAATTATAAACCAGCATTTTTCTCTCCTCTATTATCCCAAATGTCTCTCCCAGTGTGTTTATTTGTTATAACATTTTGGCGTAGCTGTAAGAATGTGTGTGAGATATTACAAGCGAGTCAAACATTAAGTAGATTAGTTTAGTTATTTGCATGTTTCAGGTGTCTTGGTTAACACCTTGCGCAGTAAAGTTTATGTTCTTGCAGGTGTGAGAAGCAACATCGTATCGCCTATGTCACAGATCCTTTTATAGGGTAGGTGTGAAAAAAAAACTGCTCACAGAAGCATGAGAATGAGGTGAAGGGAGTTGCTAAAGGTCATTGAAGTCGATTCATGCGCAGGACATCAGTCATCTGGCAGCTAACCACTAGACTGTACTACTCTTCTCAAATTACTGTGGTTTACATTTTTAATAAAATTGAATTGCCACTCATCTTTCACCTGTCTACAAATACTAGAATTGAGGATTCCCTGTCTGTAGGAACAATTGAGAATACTACAGGCATCTAAAGCCATGTTGGGTGTTCAGTGAAATATTTTGCTTTCATTGCTTTTGTCCACTGTTTCCTAGGCAACAACAAACTTTGAATACACATCCTGACAGATAAATGAAAGAGAAATACAGTCTTTTTAGCATAAATACTACATACACAAGCTGTAAAGAGTTGCTTAGTGTAATTGAACGCTATAAATGGCATTTGTTGGTTTAGCCCTCAATTTGCCTGATGTTTTTAATGGAATATAAAACTGGAGGTCTAACAAGGTATTCTTCCAGAAGAGCTTGGAGCATCTTCTTTCTCATCAGTGGCATGAATGTTTGAACCTAATATCTGGACCAAACTCCAATTTGTGTAATTAGGTTTGGTCAGCTCAAGATTCCTCTTGGCTACTCTAAGCTGTTGTGTTGTGTTATACACCGTGTGTGTGCAGAATTACAGAGACACTTGTTCTGCCCCAGACTTGGCTGAATTTTAACTATGCAAACAGACCTCTTTGGGATGACCAGAGGTGATGTCCTGGTTTTATTTAGTGATGAGGGGGCTACAGTGGCAGCTTCTGTAAGAAGCTGCTAGAAGTTTTTTCCCCTTTGTTCAGTGGACTCGGACGGGCCTGGAGTGTACCTGCTGCTGGCCAGGGCCAAGCCACTTGGTAGCAGAACGTTCCTGGATAACGCCTCTGCAATAACATATCTAAGAAGGGGAAAAACAGGAGAAAAAAAAAGAACATGTGAAGAAACTGAAGCAGGGGCAGAGAGGGGGAGGTGTGAGCCTTGTGGGCCTAGCAGGCCTCACCTTCTGGTGGCCTGCCAGGCGGCCAACTGGGGCCGACTTGGCCCAGCCTGGGTGCAAGACGTGGAGAGGAGATGTGAAGAGAGCCTGGCAGGCATCTGCCTGCCGATTATGAAGAATTTAATGTGAGAGGGACAGCTGTAGACACCAAGGTCAGTGAAGAAGGAGGGGGAGGAGTAATGCCGCTCCTGGCCAGAATTCCCCTGCAGCCTGTGGTGATGATCATGGTGAAGCAGGTTGTCCCCCTGCAGCCCATGGAGGAGCAGAGATCCACCTGCAGCCCGTGGAGGACCCCACACCAGAGCAGGTGGATGCCTGAAGGAGGCTGTGGCCCATGAAGGGCCCACTGGGGCAGATGTTCTGGAGGGACTGCACCCTGTAGAAGAGATAGAATCATAGAATCATAGAATGGTTAGGGTTGGAAGGGACCTTCAAAGAGGAAGGCCACGAAGATGATCAGAGGGCTGGAGCACCTTTCCTGCGAGGACAGGCTGAGACAGTTGGGGCTGTTCAGCCTGGAGAAGAGAAGGCTCTGGGGAGACCGTAGAGCAGCCTTCCAGTACCTCAAGGGGGCCTACAGGAAAGATGGGGAGACACTTTTCAGCAGGGCCTGCTGTGATAGGACAAGGGGTAATGGTTTTAAAATAGAAGGAGGTAGATTCAGATTGGACATTAGGAAAAATTTTTTTACACTGAGGGTGGCGGAACACTGGTGCAGGTTGTCCAGAGAGGTGGTGGACGCCCCATCCCTGGAAACATTCAAGGCCAGGTTGGATGAGGCTCTGAGCAACCTGATCTGGTTGGAGATGTCCCTGCTCCTTGCAGGGGGGTTGGACCACATGACCTTTAAAGGTCTCTTCCAACCCTAACTATTCTATGATTCTAAAATGCACCTTAGTTGTAGAAAATAAGCTCAAAATACACAACGGCGAGGTAGAAACAAAAGTGTATAGTTAAGGTTTGCATAACAGTGATGGAACTAAGATTTTGAGGAAGCCATAGATAAAACGGAGTTAAATCAGGGAATTTTGGTACCTACATTTTATACCTGAAAATATCTGGACACAAATACCAAAAGGAAGAAGTGAAGAAGTAAAGCCACCAAACATTGTAGAGGCATATACTCTACCATGATTTCAGCTCATGCAAATGTTGACTTTAAAAGTTAAGTCATGGTCATTCTTCTCCACACAGCTGTGTGCATGCATGTAGCTTCTCCCCCAGCATCCTTCCCAAGATGAAAATGTGGATGTTGGGTGTAATACTGCATTGTGTTGAGAGAGAGAATTGCTCAGGAGTGTATGTGGAAGGCTGCAAATTTAAGATCATATCACTCTTAAAAAAATTCTTCAGGACTAACAGCAGGGATGAAAGAATGGAAATTGAAAATGTCTTTTTAAGGAATCCACTAAACTGAGACCTGAACATTAGAACTGGGTATGTTTGCCAACAAATCTATACCTATAACACAGGAAGCAGTGAATAAAAAAACCCTTATTTTTTTCTAGAAAAAAAACAGTTTTGTTTGTATAAGTGATTCTATCTTATAGGAAGGGCCTAAGAGCACCACCTATTCTTTAAGTTGACTGCACTTCCTATGGTAAACACATTTCCAATTGCAAAGACTTCCATAAAATATTAACCATTCAGGCTAAAACTTTCTGGTCATATGTCTGTTGTTTATATTTAATTTTATTACATTTAAATTTATTTGGAAAATTGCAATCAGAAACATTCCTCTATTTCTGAAAATGAGGTCAAGGAAAAAGAAGAAGCTATTTCCCTCTATTAAGAAATTCTGATGTTCTTTACATTAGGAAGCTCTAGAGTAATTTGCTATTTTGTAGAGAAATGGCCTTTATGCTGGAAATGTGCTTTTTGCTGATCCTATGAAGCTCTGCACACATTTAGCAATTTAAAGCTCTTTTAAAAATCACAGGATGTTCATGCTTTCAGCAAGCATCTTATTTTTTTTATCATCATGAACATCATAATCCCATCCAGCCCTCACTTCGAACCAAGATCCCACTATGCAACACTCTGTACAGACACAAGGTTTTGCCTCAGCAATGTGCTGATCAGGATGCATGGAGTGGGACAACAGATGGATATAGACAGGTCGGTAAAGGAGTTAAAGAATAGGGAGTTAATGAACTACTACTGATCAGTGAAATAAATAGTAGTTTCAGCACACCAGTATATTAATCACTGTCACATTTTTTGCATCCACATCGGGCATAGTACAGCTGAGAACTGACCATGGTCTTTGGTTGTAGCTCTGATGTGTTTGTGGGCTGGACTATGGACAAACAACAGGACTAAAACCAAAATGCCTGTCTCAGTTACTCTACGCCATTGATGCCCAAGCACTGGAAAGAGGGGACCTAACTTAAATGGAAAACGGGCAGGAACTAGATATGGAAGGCAGAAAGTCATGTGAGGTATGGGTATCCCAGGGCTACTACTGGGACAGCAGAAGGAAATAGAGAAAACAGAAAGAGAGACTGATTAATATGGAAGCACACTACAGTGGATGGTCAAGAAAATTGGGTGGCAAATTGGGGAAGAAATGGAGTCTGGGGGTTGTTGAGCTGTTGGGCCTAGGCCTTGGAGAGGGATAATACATGCTATGAAAGTAAGAGTATTAAATCATCTGTCTTGGATCTTGGAGGAGATTGGAGCTGTCCTGGAAGGAAAATGGTAAAAATTTGCATGAGCTTGGCAAGGAAGTATGGGCTAGAAATAGAGGTAAGAGACAGCAAGGATTTGGGAACATGGAAAGACTGAAACAGAAATGGTCATTTTCAAGGGAAAAAGGCAGAGGAACTTAAGACTGATCTACTAGATCTCTGTTTCGGGTCTGGAATAAAATTAATGACTTCTAAATCTCCCCAGTCCTCAGATGTAAGCAAGTAGTAGTGAAGTCCACTCACAAGGGCATGGCACTCAACATAGTGGATGAAAACATACTACCTCAGTTATTTCTTTGCTAGTACAAGTAACAAAAGTCTGTAATTCAGTCTTGTCTAGGACCAAAGTTGCCAGCTGACATCATGTGATTGAGTTGCTAGGGAAGAATAAAAAATAGGTCAATTTTTGTTCATTTTCTGTTAAAAATTACTGGTAGAAATCTTAGTTTAAACCATTGTTAAGGCTGCAAAATCAAGTATTCATTCCAAAAATACCAGAATGGAGGTTGCCCGCGGAACTCCCATTTGTCTCATACTTCCAGTAAGCGTTATGGTCATTCACAAGATCTTTGCCATAAGCAGTGTACAGTGTTGTGGGAAAGCATCAAGATTATGCAATAAAGGAAACATCCACAGAACCTTTGTGTTTCTTGCTGGGGATAGAAGTTGTTTGGTAGGTCACTATTGTTGTCTGAGTTTTTTAACAGTTTACACCTCTGAGAAGTCTCTAGATTTGTTATTAAGTTGGGCCTTGGCTCATAGCTTTTGTTGATTTGAATTGTAAACAAGCCTGATTCATGCTCTTGGTGTGGGCAAGCTTTTAGCTTACTGGTAACACAAAGAAATGTGGGCTCTTTGATGGTTCTTTTCTTTATGACATCTGAACAGTATGTTGTTTCCCTTCCTTTGGGGAGATATTGATCCTGGCTGGTCATCACTTGTTTGACCTTTTTTTACTTCCTCCATCTTCTTAAGAATTCAATGTTATGCATACAAAAATAAACAATTTTTTTTTGTTGCTGTAGCATTTAGGAAATGCTTTGCATCTTGTTAGTGTCGAGGATTTAAATGTAAACAATAGGATCTATGTCTAGGATGAGTAATTGCTTATCTGTTTCTTAATTTTCTGTTGCAATTTATAGAAAAAAGCCTGTGTTAAAACTTTACGTGTAGTTCTTCGATTCTAGTTTAGCTTTCTTTAACAGCTAGGGTAAAAACATTTTCACTTTTTCACTTGCTTTACAGTATTAGAATTACCTCTCACTGAACACTGATGTCCTTTGGAATAAGGGAGACCATAAGCAGTCTAGCTTCAGAGGAAGTTTACTCTTGCTCTAAAATTCTCCAAATCTTTGAGAGCAAGAGAGATTACTTTCCACTTTGGGTTCTTGACCACAGCAATGAGAACCTTGGCAAATAATATATTTAGAGAATAAAATGCTTTCTTCTCCCCTCCCGGGAACTCAAACAAAAAAAAACAAAAAAAAAACCCCAGATCAATTAATTTTGCTTAAAGCATTTCAAAATACTTTCCAGCTCAGATTAAACATGGAAAATTCTCAAGGCTTAATCTGGAAGGCTTAAACACACAAATATTTCAAAAAGTCCCATGTATAAAAAGTTGTTATAATTAGAACTATTGTGAACCCTCAGTTATGATGCACTAGCAAGTGTCGGCTATAATACAAGTAATCATAACTAATGAATGATGGAGACTCACAAGAAATCAATTTTAAAGATAAGGGTTTGGTTTTCTTCTCCAGAGGTCCCATGCTCTAAAACTCCCATTAATATTTTCTGCATTGTGGTTATTGACAACAGGATAGAGTTATTGGAGAGGCTTAGGGGGTCAGTAATATCCTCTTTAATTGTCTAACCTGCAGTTGGTATTGCTTGGTGGTCTCTCTTAGTTACCTAAGAAGGGGAAGCCTGAGCTGCTGCACAAGCACCCAGTTCATTCACATGGTGGGCACATCCAGCCCTGAGCACCTCTGAAAAACTGCTTGAAGAAGGTCAGAGAAGAATCAAGAAGAACTCCCTTTCTGTTGATTTCCTGAGGAAGAGTTTACATTAGCAAGATACTACACATCTCTGTAATTTTAAATGGCAGCATGGTCATTACTGGAATTTTCTTACAGTCTTGAGTATTTTGGTGACTCAGAACCTGATGGGAAGAGGAAGAGAACAGGAAACTATCATCAATCTCTTTTCTTACAGAGAGTAAACATGAAATTAGAAGAGTTAAGGACAGGTCCCATGAGACAGTACCAGAAGAGAAGCAAGTACAGTGAAGAGAATGGGAAGAGAGAACAGGTTGGAAAACTTACACAAGGTGTAGGAGGAGAGGGAAAAGCATTGTAGATTGAAGAAAGACAAAAAGCGATGAAGGGAGGTTGGCGGACATAAGGAATAGAAGGAGGAGATTAAATGAAGAGTAAAACAAACAAACTTACACAAAAATAGGAATTAATTAACAAGTAGATTTGCATCCTTCTTTCCAGAAATCCATCAGAGGTCAAAATATCTCCATGGACCTCAGTATAAGGTCTACATTTTTCGCCCAGATTTATCTTCTAAATCATGTAACGTTGGTGGGGTTTTTTTGGTATAGCGTAGCTTAGATTTCATATGCAGCACAAAAAATTATGTACTTTGGTACAGGAGTGCAGACTATGGATTATAAATGTCTATGTTTACAATTCTTTGAGCTATGAAATAACCAAGTAATTGTGATTCATCTGGTCTTTAGAAGTTATTGGGCTTTGTCTCAAAGCAGGGATAAGCTTATTAATGTGATATTCCTGGAGGGATTTTTTAAATGACATTTACCAGTTGGACAATAACATTTGTCTGAGTTACAGTTCTTATAAATGCAGCTTTCTGATTTCTATAATTTACTCATGGGTGGTGGTGGCGGCTGTTTTAATGAATGTGCACTGTAATACTTCTTTGCCTGCACTAAGGAACTTTCAGCATTAATTTTCCATTAGGGTGGAGGGGTATCTCCCTTCAATTAAGCAATAACTACCTCATTTCAACTAAGATAAGAAAAGTTTGTATTCCTCTATAATGCTAGAGAAAGGTTTCCATCACCAAATATATGCATGTATTGGCAAACAAAACAGGCAAATATCAGACCTGTATGGGGGAAATAAATTTTGCTGGCATTTATCTAAGGAAGTGTTTCCTGTTATTAGACTCCTGCTGATTTCAGGTAATAGTGTTGTGTATAGTTTTTCTGAAGAAGTGGAATTGATCAAAGAGCCTCCTGCTTCCACTGTCATTTTAAATCTACTGAAGGTAATTTATTAGGATGAATTTGAGCAATAACTTGGGTAATTATATAAGATATCCTGCCAGTTCTGGATCACACATTGCCCCATATTTGTATTGTGTATCCTTTGGCTAAAAATAAGGAATATATGTGCTTAAATGCAGTAGATTTCACAAGCATATTTTTAATAGTGCATCTTATCACAGCAATTTATTTGTTAAAACAAGTTATTTCTTGTTTTTCTCTCATTGTTTCTGAGTTCTTTTTCTTTGATGCCAGCGTTTCACAAAGTGTTCAGTGTTGATAGCATAGAGACTAAACTCTCCAAATGTCAGCAGAGGTGGGTAAAAACCTGTTTCCTAGGATGAGAGAAAAAAACCCTGAAAAGTGATAAGATGCTACAGCAGAATTTGAAATAGCACTCATTTATGTCTAGCTGATGGGTGTATATCATAGTTCCAATGTTTTCTTAATATAATTTCAGCAGGACATATTTTCAAGCAAACTGTACATCCATGTGTAAAATTAAAAGGCAGAAGCACTTTGAAGTCTTACCATGAAATGCTCAATGCAATCAGGACTATGAAACCAGTGAAATATAACAAAAAGTGTTTCTCTTCCTTCACACTTACATTAGGATTGCTAAAAAAGGGGAGGGGGGGGGCATGAGAGAGATTTTTTTTTCTTCATCGATCATTCAAATAACTCACATCTGAACAATAGTGCTCTAACCAAAACCCTGTGTCTGGAATGGAAATCCTCTCCCACACCCTTCCAGGCTGACCTGCCCTCCCCCCATCTACCATAGCTCATATTTCAGAGCTGAGCTGGTCGCCAGCAAACTGTACGCTGCCGGGAGGAACGCATTATTTGCTTGAAAGAAAAGCAAAGGCGCAACCATTAACTGTGTCCCATGCCCCACTCCTTACAGAACTAAACATATTTCTACATAAGAGATGAACTTTCTATTCCTCATAGGTACACCAAATCTCATAAAAACCATCACACGTGCCCACCTATATGAGGGCTTTGTCACGATCAAGAGGCTGCATCTCCTCCCAGAAAGCTAAGTAGGTCATGGCAGCTGACCTGTCCCTGTGTTCTCATGTGATCAAGTCCTAGAGCCAAATCCAGATTGTTGTTCTTATGTGATTTAGGCAGTCTGCTCACATCCGGTAGACAAAGAAGGCATGGATCAATAAAAGCAAAGTTTATAAAAGGGCATCAAGATATTACGCTGTTGCTCTTGGGTGTAGGACATTTAACAGCAGCTTGTGCCTCTACTAAGAAATGTTTATTAAGATAGTTACGTGTTTGTCCCAGCAGACTTTGCAAGTGGACATGCATCAGTAGTTGAGTCTTTTTTGCCCATCCTCTGAACAAAAACAAATTGGCAGCAGTGCCCCTTGCACTATAGTTGCATCCATTCTTAGAATTTTTGGCTTTGTGGCTCCGTTAGTCATGGAGACTGGGAGGGCTGAATTTTCTTTAGCTTTCTCAGTCAAATTTTAACAAATTAGGAAGAACGGTGTGAAAATCTTAAATTAAAAATGCTCCAGTTTTACAAAAGTTTTATAAAAGCCAAGAATATCTTTACTTTTCTTCTCTGTTTTTTGTTTGTTTTTTTTTTTTTTTGCAATAAATATTCACTCACTACTAATCATCAACCATAATTACAGCATCTGTGTCAATGTGTGCACACTGTGCTTGGAATATATTTTGATTCCCAGATAGGTTTTACTTTTTACTGCACGAGGACCTTTCCATGGAATTAGACGTGATGAGGCAAGGGAAATCACACAGAAAAATGGCTGGACATAATCAGATGATGGCAATATAACAAAATAAACATTAAGCATTCATAAATAGATGAAGTAATTAAGCCAAATGGCATTGGCTCCTGTACAGGAATTTTTATTCAAATAGGCATTCAAATATGTTTTTTCCCCTGAAATATTTGTATTTGTCCAATAAACATTCTTTATATCATGTCATCATAGAAAGTGCAGAATGGAGAGAATCCTCCCTACCAAAGCTAGGCATTTTAGGGTGACATAGCAAAAAAAAAAAAAAAAAAAAAAAAAAGTCACAATCTGTCTGTATAAAAGAAATTTTGTGAAACAAGTTGGGGTGTGAATTTAAGACCACAACAACTATTCTCACCCCTTCTTAACTAACATGAAGAGTACTCATTTTGTCTTCAGTTTTCTATGTTATATTGGCAGGTAGACAAGCTCTCAGAAATATGTTTTAACAGCACTGCGAAGTTAATGTGAGTTGGAGGAAGCAATGAATTTAAAAGCACGATGGTCACTGTGAAATAACTGCATGGATAGTCTTATGCAGAACAAAAGTATCCACACATGGACTTCATCAGGAAAAGATTCATGTGTAAATGAGTCTTAATAAAGTATGTACTTAGAGACTATGTGACACAATATTACAGTCAAAGAGTGGTGGGTTATTCATACCACTTAGAAGCTATAAAGCTGAATCTAAGCAGGGCTTTTGGATGAGAAACTGGAGCAGACTGTCCCTCAGCTCAGTTTGAGCATTAGGTGGGCAAGGTGTCTGAGAGGAGGTCTGCAAGCCATCTTTCTTTTTTTCCCCTGCATCTGGACCCAGCTTAAAGCCAGACCCATCCATTTTGTGGCTGAAAGAGGTCTAGGGGTGCAGTTAACCATGGACGAGTGATTTTCTAGGCATCAAATAGCCAGAGATCCTGGAGCACATGTCCACGAGCCTTCAAAGAGGCTCCACCCTCTCTAGACGCCTTCTGAAACCAACTGCTGCCCTCCCCCAGGAGGGGTGACTGGTGCTGGAGTGTGAACCTTTGTACACAACCTTTTCCAGTCAGGATGACTAATACTGTCCGCGTGACAGTGCCATGGAAACAGTTGTTAGGAAGACAGTACAGTTGCTGGTGACAAGACCCACGTGCAGGGCTGGTGCAGTGGGCCAGACATAAAGTTCTTCAGGACCTCAAAATCTCATCTGACACAGCTTATGAGAAAATCATAGCATAGTTTGGGTTGGAAAGGACCTTTAGAGGTCATCTAATCCAACCCCCCTGCAAGGAGCAGGGACATCACTGACTAGAGCAGGTTGCTCAGAGCCTCATCCAACCTGGCCTTGAACATTTCCACAGATGGGGCATCCACCACCTCTCTGGGCAACCTGTTCCAGTGTTCCGCCACACTCACTGTAAAAAGAAAAAATTCTTATGTCCATTCTGAATCTACCTCCTTGTATTTGAAAACCATTACCCCTCATCCTATCACAATAGGCCCTGCTAAAGATTTTCTCCCCATCTTTCTTATAAGCCCCTTTTCGGTACTGGAGGCCGCTATAAGGTCTCCCTGGACCCTTCCCTTCTCCAGGCTGAACAGCCCCAACTCTCTCAGCCTGTCCTCATAGGAGAGGTGCTCCAGCTTCTCCCAGCACACCCACAAACAGCCAGCCCTTTAAAGGGAAAGCCAAAGCAGTCCTTCCAAATACTGTTTTCTCAGCATCAGATCCTGACCCACAAGATGTTTATTCCTCCTGCTGCTTTTCCCCTGCTAACACAATTTATCCCTCCTCAGTAAATCAGTACAATGGTGTGTGAAACTGCACTGTTAATTAGGTTATTGAAGAGGTGAGGAAAAAAAAACCCTAGACCTATTTTCCCCCCCGGTAAAGTTACATTTCAAACTGATAATTTCTGTGATACGGTGTAAAGGGGTAAAGGATTTATCAGCACAGTGAAAGGGGTGGCAGATAGCTGAGGGGAGGAGCAAGCAGCTGACCTTTGCAGCCCTGTTAAGGTGAATTCAGCCCCAAAGCCAATCTGTGGTGTGATGGTACAGCTGGTGTCCTCCCCCTCCAGTTGACAGCTAATCATATTAGAATAAGGTACGTTTTCCTGGAGGTGTTTTTGAAGGACAACCTTCTTCCTTGGATAGATCACTGACAGTGAGTCTTTGTCTATCCTCAGAAGAGGTGAGCTGTGGGTAGGAGCATATGAACTTTTACACCCACTCTGCTTCTTCCTTCCCCTTGTGGTTCTTCTCTGAGCCCACGCAACCATTACTAAAGCAAAAAGCAGTTTAGTTTCTGTGCTCTTGCTGTAATAGGCCTTCTAGCAGAGATTGACAACACAAGGACTGATTAGTGCCCTGTGAAGTAGAGGGATAGAATCATAGAATGGTTAGGGTTGGAAGGGACCTTCAAAGGATATACTCCTTCCTCAGAAAATAGCTGTCAGTTCACTTTGTACAGGCCACTGAGAGTCATCAAGCAAATGAATTGGTTTCAGTCACTTCTTGCCTGAGAACAGTTGGAAAAATCTAGGTGATAGAGTCTGTTTTATTGATCCTTTTAGTTTAGGGTTTGTTTTTTTTTTAACACCTGTGACATGCTTATCCTGCCTTTTCACGGTAAGAGCATGATAAAGTACCTTCACTGCTCCTTTTACTTCTTGCTGTTCATTCTCCATGTTCTATTTGTTTTGGTTAGCCAGCTGGGTCCCATTTCCTCCCTGTGCTGTTCTTCACCTTCTTTTCTCCCTTCCCCCACATCTTAATTACCATATATTTCCCTCTAGGTTTTTTAGCACATCCCATCCTCCCAACAGAGCTTGTCTTCACTTGACTTTACCTCAAGGTAACGAATGGCCATTTAACTTGAGGCACCTGGTATTTGTAAAGGTTAAGGTGTGCACTCCTCACACAACTGATCCTGGTTCTAAAAGTTTATTCTTTAATCTAAGATTGTATCTTCATTGATAAAAAGGGGTTGTGCATGTGTGTATTCATGAAATTTCTCCCAGTGAAACTCTACTGGAGGCAAACACATGGACAGTATTTACTTCACTACAGCTAGACAAGGTCAATGTTATGCTGTAAAACAGTCTTTCCACTCAGGCTAGCTGTAGCGTAATACAAACTACAAGGCTCTGAATTTCCTGGGATTTCCTAGCAAGACAATTACTAAAAAGGAAAAACCCCGTAATTCTGTCTGTTAAAACCACAGGCTGCTACTTGCTTTCCCCCTGGAATTTGTCCAGGTTTTTTTTTCCTTCCTTTTTCTCCTATTTAAATATCATTCTTGAATGATGACTCATGGCAGGAAACAGAGCTGCCTTGCGTCCTTGTGCGAGAGCCAGAAAGCATATGTAGGTCAACAGAGCGTGTACAGAATGTCCTGCACACTTGAACGCAATGCACTCCACATTGTAAGTGCTTACATTCGCAAGCATTCATCAGTTGCTAAAGGTAGTGGTGAAACACTGTGTCCTGAAAACCAAAAAGGGAAATCCGGTAGCAAAGAATGGTGTCTGCCAGGAAAGACCTGGATCCATCGTTTTTGAGAAATAAGTAACTTTGTTTCTGATTACTCTTTGCTAAGTTATCTAGAGGTGCAGAAACTAGAGAACACCATGAAGTTTAGGTGATGTGCAAATTCTGATTAAAAATAAATAAATGTTAAAACTAGGCAATGACCCAAATAACTTTTTCCACTGTCCAGCTCTTTCTGTTTCCTTGTATGCCTTCTCTGTATGACAGATAATTATTTCTGATTCATAGAGAGATACAACCTGTATGTGTTGAGAGGTTCTTGACAGACATTAGTCAGAAGCATCTTCCAACAGTATCAGCTGTGATTCATGTGGAAAAGAACATGGAGCCTAACCATGAGGATAAAAATATTTAAGATTTATTCAGCTCCACAGAGCCCAAACAATATAATCTGGTTTGCCGTTTCACTTCCAAAAAGCCCCAACATCCACTTCATGCTACAAGTCATGCATGGGAAACTTAAATAGACTTCTGAGGACTTTACAGATATCTGACATTGGGCTGATTGTAGAGCTGGTTATTACTTTAAAACAACACAGAAAAATTGACATCTATGCAGCCAATTTTTTCCAAGTACTACTCCTACATACGATTTTACTATGTCCATTATTCCAGCTTTTTACAATGAAATTTTCCTGTTTCTCAAATTATCTTTCCATCAGTACAATACTAGGAAAATACAAATTAGGGAGGCTGTGATTCTGACTGTGCATAAAATGTTGAGTTCATAGGTTCAAAATGTATAAATTCACCTGCTAGTAATCTCTCTCAGTTGAGCTGGAAATAAATATAATACCACTTAATTATGGTGATCTTATGCATTACCCTCCCAGCTCTTTAAGCTCTCTTGGGGCTGTTTAGGAAAAATTCTACCCTTTCTACTATGTATTCAGCCCTGTGGTGCCAGCAAATGTAGCTACCCTGAAACTATGAACACTTGTCAGAAATAATTTCTAATCAGAGCGAAATACGTTTTTAAACAATCCTTACACTGCAAGGAACAAAAATCTTATCTGCCTTTCCTCTTGCCATCAAAACTACAAAATATTGCTGGGTAAATTTCAGACTTTGAATTTTTCCACAGTGAGACAAGATGGAAGGCCATCCTGTAACTACGGAGGGCCTACCTCGCATTGCATAGGCACATGTAGCACATGAAGAGTATGAGACTGAACAGAGAATGGAGAGATGGAGCTTCTTGTTTTTCTCCACAAAAATCAATGAGTTTGTAGCTGTTGTGCTTCAATGTACAGGAGTAGAGGAAGTAAAGTTGGAAACGTTGTGAAGAGATGAAGTCTGATTTCACTCTTTTATATGTCAGTTATGGAGAGAGAAAGGTCCAGATTAAAATTATGATGCAGGCTCTTGTTTTACATGTTCAGTATATTTCCCTCACAGCAGCACTGAAAATGTGTTTTTGTTAGAAAATGCCAGTTATCAAATGCACACAATGATCCCAGGAAACATAAGTCACAACCAAAGGTCAGAAGACCTCTATTTAGGCTGCAGATTTTACCTCTCTCATCTGAGGGGATAGGACTGTTTGCTTTGAACTGGAGAGAAGTCACACAGAGAAGGGTTTGAAGAGGGTCAAAACTATGCAGGACTGAAATGAGCTCTGTACTGCAAAGAAAAGATTTCAGCTGGAGTCCTTGGAGAAGATTATCCAACTCAGCTCCTTCACCCTCACCCAGTTAGGCCTCTTCTTGTTCATCAGCCCTGTCAGTGAGAGGCATCGGATCAGTGAATTCCTTTCAGCTGTGTCTTTCTCTTACCCCAGCCGCCTCCTCTGCGGGTTGTGCTTGTGCTGGATGGGAAACAGATTTCATTGCATTGTGTGATGAAAAGGACTTCCATTTGTTTTTCATATTGTACATTCTATGTAGTTACTTTAGCGCAGGCTATCAAATCCATATATCAAATCCATATCAAACAGTGAAAAAGTTTCTGCAAAAGAGACCACAATAGTTATTTTATGTCCACTGCAACAGGGCAAGAAGTAACAAAGTGGAAGGAGAAGGTAGTTTCATATTAAGACTGGTTAACAGTTTTAGAAATATGTTTCTAAATGTTAGGACAGATATGTACTGAATTAATTCCAGTTGCAAGGCTGTGAAATACTTGTCATCTTCACTTGTCAGCTTTCTGGCCATTTTGCTGAGATGGAGATACAAGCTCAGCAAATTTGTCTTTCATCCCTCTCTCTTCCTTGGAGCTTTATCAGGTACTCAGCAGATAACAGCCTCTATCTATTAGGAGTGCAGTATGCAGGTGGAAATAAAGAAGAAAAAAAATGCACAGATCTTTACTGTCCAAATACTAGGCTGAGCACCAGCAAGGATGAAATTTGCTTTCCTTTATCACTTTTTGATGATTCCTGTTCCCAGTTGGAAGTGCACTTGAAAAGGACATTTTTTTTTTTCACTTGCAGCTCATTCCTGCAGCACCCTCAAGCCTATACACAGTTGGTATTTGCTTGGAGAGCATCTGAGGAACCTGCAGCCATGGTTGTAATTGCATGCTCCTACCTGCAGGCTGTCTGGGTGGAAGGTGTTATTTGAGATACCTTTCAGATGGCAGAATGGTCACTGGTCCTTTTCGGAAATATGCATTATGCTGTTTTTAAGGTTGAAATCTCTAGGCTGAATTAGCAAGAACACACTGTGGGCAACCTAGAGAAGATAGATTTGTCCTATGAAGTGTTTGCCAAAGCTTAACACACACACACATGGCAAAGGTATACACAGATATAAGCAAAATACAAATAATTGCAGTGAGTGCCTTCTAATGCATTCAAGGAGATCTACTTTTGCTATTTTGCATTCTAAAATGTGAAAGGTAATTCAAAGGACTGTAAGCAAATTTATTTTTCCTGTTGTATTTTTTCCTGTTTCCACACAGTCAAAGGCTCAGGATATATATCTGGGAAAATTCAGCTCTTTGGTGCACACAAATTTTTATACACAGAGATGTGCAGACAGAAGCTGAGGATGCAGAGAGAAGCTGACTGTTCACAGTGTGAAAGCGCTCAAACACTACGGGGAATGAGGTAGCTTAGCTCTCTCTGTAAAGTCATATCATAACACAGCAGGTAATGCCAGACGAGCTCTGTGTACCAGTTTCAGGCTGGGTCTTCACCAAGTTTCCAGGAGTATCTATAGCATCTGGATCTCTGCTTCTGGGCACACATTGACAGGAACCACCTCATTAGGGGCTGCGTTTGTTTGGATACTTTGTGACACCAACTTCAGACTTTATAGAACCTCTGCTGGGGTTTGCTGATGGCCTTTGCTGTAAACATTGAATTTGTTCCATGTAGCATGGGTGATCATGTCAACAGCATGAACAGAAGCGCTGGTGTTGCCCTTTCCTTACTGCAGTCCTGCTGGTGATCCTTTGCTTTGGAGTGGCCCTAGTCCATGTCCCATAAATACCCTTCCTCCAGTGTTAGGACTGACAACTGCTTGCAGATAGGATTGGATGTGATCCTCTCTCAAGAGAACAGGGATGTATCCGAGGGATCCTGAAAGGGCTATATTGAAGCACACAAGGAGAGAAAAGTATGGCTACGCTAAGGAGGTCTGTACCTTTTTCTGCATGTGCTTGTAAACAAGTTGTAACTGCAAACACTTGTAGTGCGTGGTGCACTTGCATTTAGAACAGGAAGGTGACATCAGGACAAGATGATTTGAGGACAGGAGAAAGCTGTACACAAGTAAACGGAGAAGCTGATCCAGGTGTGGAGGAATGCCGGATGGAGAGCAATAGGCAGCAGAATGGCTTGTCTGGAACTGATTTGGATTCATTGTGACCCTGCTTCCTACAGGGCGCTCACGTGTGCAGTACTGAAACAGGTGAGATGACTCAGTGCCAGCTTCTTGGATATATTTGTCAGTGCTGCTGTGGGAAGCAAGAAGCCAGCAGGAAGGTCACACAGGTCCTTTCTGTGTTGATTTTCAGATGTAATGAGGTCATTCCTTCTCCTCTTCATATAATCTGGCAATGGGTATACGGCCGTTTCCTGAAACTGTGTGAGTCATATTGACTCATTAGTTTTGCTTTGGTTTTCTTTATAAAGAGTAAATGGGTTCTAAGGTGAAGAATAAACACTCCTGAGGCTATTGTACTTTCATTTTGGTCTGTTTTTAAATGTCTTCCAACTCTTTCCTTTGTTAGCCAAGTTAATGTAAGAGAAGTCCATTGATGTTAGATCCCAGGCATCATTACTACCACTGCCTTCCAGAACCAGGTGTGGGGTTTGTTTTGTTTGTTGTTGTTTATGTTTTTGGGTTTTTTTCATGTTATATACATTCAATTATTTCAATGTAGCTATTTTTTTTTAATGGGGAAAAAAATCAAATAATTCTTGCAAAGCACCTTTTTGGAAGGAGATAAATTACATTCATAATATCAAGAGGAAGCTGCTAGCTTTCCCCCAAAAAATAGTTCTAGAAAAAGTTACTTAAGATTCAGGTACATATATAGACAGTGTCACTACATTTCTAGGTTCTTAAACAGATCTCATCTCCTAAACACATACACTTTTTGTTATCTACAGTGTGGCAGTCTCAAAACTTAAAATATCTTGTCATATGTTAGGCTGTTTAAGATCAGAAGGCAAATGCAATATCCAGTGATCAACTGGTAGGATACTTCTGCATTAACATGGAGCAATTTGTCTTTTCATTCCGGTTTCCGTCTTCTCTGCCTCTTGATGTTGGATACTTATAAAAGTGAGCGGTTCATATTTAAGCATCTTATGCTGGGTTTCAAGTTAATCAATGCGCACCATAGCTTGCCTATATAGGAGACCACCAAGGAAAACCCATTTGCTTCATTAAAAAGACTAGATTTTTCCCCCCTATGCTTTTCATTTTAATCAGCTTGATAAAAAAGGACCTTGAAGTACTTTAAAAGAGAGAATGATCATGTGATTGTCCTGCACCATTCCACATCAGACATGGTTCCATTTCAGAATGAGAGTTTACCTGCATTAGAAGTTAGCACTGTAAACATTGGTCTGTGGAGGAAATGAGTTATTACACATTTGTTGTAACATTCCTCAGTAGTCTACGCTGTTCATACCAATAGCATTACGTATTTCTGTATGCCATAATAAAACAGACCCACCTGTGCAATAATTATTACCACATGAAAGTGAGACACTTACTGAAAATTCATGGATTAATATAAATTAATGGATTCATGGATTAATATAAATATGGTGGTATAATGGTCATAAATAGTGCTAAGCCTTGCTTAGTTCAGGTACTTCAAAGATACATGTTTTCACAGGTATATTATCCTGACTTTGTTGTGTGCAGGTAAGATGAGCGCAGTAGTACAGAGGCTTAGGAGTTAATTGTCTGACTAAGCTTGGTAGCTTACAAAGTGAGTCTTATTGAGAAGTCACTAATGAGAGCCTCATTCCATTTAGTACTACCTTGCCATACTGCTGTGCAGGCATGCTGCTGTGGAAGGGATTTGAATCTATAACCCTCCATTTACAGATGCAGTAATAGAATGCAGGAGAGCATGTCGTGCGCAAGGTTGCATTAGCTTTCTTGTCCCTAAAGAGAGGAAGTTGGAAGAACATGCTGTTAAAACTGAACTATCATGACCGATGGGATTTCACGACAAAGATGACGTTTGAAAGGCATCCTGAATGGTAAATGTGTATCTTGACTGACTTAGCCACACATTTCTACTGTAATTATCAAACCTGGAGAAGCAGAATTACAGGGACATTGGCAAATAAGTACTTTTAATCTGAATTCTATTTTCAGCTATAGTTTAGCCTTGCTGTAGCACAAAAATCATTATTTGACACCTTATCAGTGACATAGTTCCCATGCAGTCATCTTCCTCTCCACCGTCACTCAGTGTTCATATGAGGTAAGGGGAAGGATAAACATTTTCCTCTAAGGATTCCACCACAGTTTGGTGTTGGTAGACATAGTCACAGATGTCATTTCAATGGGCTCACTGATGATGTCATTGCACAGTACTATTTATTCTTAACTCTCCTGACTCTGTCTCACTGATGGCTTCCCTTATTGCTCTCACTTCCTTCTTTCATCAACATTGCACTTCCTGCCTCCCATGGTCCTTCACAGCCTCTCATTCTCTTTTTGTTTCCTGCAACCAGTCCATTCCATTTTTCTGCCATATAAAGCAGAGGGACAAAGCCACACCCTGAAATGGAAAAAGTAAGACAGAAATCGTGGAACTAAAAAGATCACTGCTGCTATTTTATCTACCTTTGTCTTTTTTTCTCTTTCGCATTTGTCTGACTCTTTAGATTATAGGCGTTCCTTAGTGTCTGTAGTGAAAGTGTTAGTGCGCTGTAAAAACTTAAATAATAAATATTTTCAACAATTTATTGGGACAACTAATGTGAAATGTGCAGATGAGGAACTGGAACCTTTCATATCTTACTCTTTCTAATAGCTTCAAACTTCTCAGTAGTGACTTCTCAATATTTCTTATAGAAAACTAATATTACAAACCTAAAAGTCTACATCTTAACTATTTTTGAATTATAAAAGTGTAGTTTGGAATCATTTCATCACACTTGGATAATTAAATAATTAAATTTCTAAAAATGTGACATTTCAACACATGAACATTTACAAACAATTGCAAGTAACTAAGATTAGAATGAAGTCGCTATGTCAATGTGTAAAATTATGTGCAATAGGGAGTTAAATTGTTTTGTGTTTTAAGCATATGGGATATCAACATAATCACCCAGCAATTAATTATGGTGTAGTTTCAGTCCAGTTGATACCTGGTTACCGTAAGTTCATGCTTTCTATTGTGATGTCAACTAAAATACGAAGTAATTATACAGGTATTCTGGTTATTCCCATTCTACGCAACACACACACCTGTATTTTGCATCTGAATTCTACATACAAGTACAGACAGACACACAATCACATCTATCTATATGTATGTACATATGTATGTACATGTATCTCAGATTTGTGTTTGTCTCACATTGTGTTCACATTCTAATGATTCCCAGCCATGCTCTTTGTGGTTACGTGAATTAGTGGTAATTGTAGGATAAAAAATTACTGGTGTAACTATGCTATAATTTCAGTGTAATTACAGTTATTGTATTATGAATTTTAACCAAATATTGAGCCTGTACTCCTTCAAAACAGAACATTTAAGTGCAACCATTGTATAAAAAAGCTTCAAACTTCTTTCACTTCCTGAACGTTTCCTCTTTCTCTCCCACAGTACCACCTTTCTTGTTTTTTTAATAATTAAAAAGAAGAATCTGTGAGCAACTGAAAAACTTATATATATGAAATATGCTTGTGTTCTGGTTTTGTTTAGTGAGAGGGGGCCTAATGTGGTAGCTTCTGTAGGAAACTGCTACAAGTTGCTCCCCTTTGTTCAGTGGACTCGGCCAGGGCAGACCACTGCTGGCCAAGGCCGAGCCAATTGGTAGCAGAATGTCCCATGATAACGCCTCAGTGATAACGTATTTAAGAAGGGGAAACAGAAAAAAAAGGAGAGAAGATGTGAAGCAGCTGAGTGGGGGCAGAGAGGGGGAGGCGCGAGCCTTGTGGGCCTCACAGGCCTCACCTTCTGGCCTCCTACTGGGCAGTCGACTGGGCCTGACTAGGCCCAGCCCGGCTGCAAAAAGTGGAGAGGAGATGAGATGTGAATAAAATGTAAAAAGGATCCTGAGAGGTGTCTGCCAGCCTGTTGTGAGGAACGGCTGCAGACGCCAAGGTCAGTGGAGAAGGAGGGGGAGGAGTAATGTGGCTCCCAGCAGAGATTCCCCTGCAGCCTGTGGTGACAACCATGGTGGAGCGGGTTGTCCCCTGCAAGCCCATGGAGGTCCATGGAGGGCCAAAGTTTCACCTGCAGCCCGTGGAGGACCCCACGCCAGGGCAGGTGGAGGCCTGAAGGAGGCTGTGGCCCATGGAGGGCCCGCTGGGGCAGCCATTCTGGAGGGGCTGCACCCCATGGAAGAGATGACCCACGCTGGAGCAGTTTCACGAAGGACTGTGGCCCGTGGGAGGGACCCCATGCTGGAGCAGAGGAGGAATGTGAGGAGTTCTTCCCCCAACGACGAAGTAGCGGCGTGAAACAATGCGTGATGAACTGACCGCGCCCCCCATTCCCTCTTCCCCTGCCATGCCACTCGAGGGGGGGAAGGTAGTAGAGATAATGTTAAGCCCAGGAAGAGGGAGGGGTGGGGGAAGGTTATCTTGTTCCCTGTCTCATTCTCCTGCTAGTTTTAGAAATAAATGAAGGATTTATTTCCCAACTCGGTCCGGCCGCGTCCACTGAACAAAGGGAAGCGAGTTCTAGCAGTTTCCTACAGAAGCTACCACCTTAGGCCCCCCCTCACTAAACAAAACCAGAACACAAGCATATTTCATATATATGAGTTTTCCCCAAGTTGAGTCTGTTTTGCCCGTGACAGTAACTTTAAGGATTTCTCCCCATCCTTACCTCAAACCTCAAGCCGTTTTTCCTTATATCATCTCCCCCTGTTCTCTTGGAGGGTGGGGGAGCAACAGAGAGACTGTGTAGTCTGGTTCCGATCGGAGCTGAAATACGACAGCTTGTCAGAAAAAAATATGGAAAAATAGCCTTTTCCTTCAGTTGCAGACTTGATAATTATTAAATCCTAACTCTATATTTTTTTCTTAAGAGATTTAAAGTAAATCCAACATTTGTTGTAACATATCTTTATAAGATACTATAATAGGATGTTTTCCCCTTTGGATCTTACTTTTAATCAGTATAATTCTAGTATTTATTATTTTCATCTATCACTGTACTGAAGATGCATGCAAGTCACATTCCATCTTGAAACTGAAACTGAAAGAGAAAATAAGGAATATCTCTACACTGGTGTTTGGCCACAAAACTGAGCCAAACACCTTTGCACTTCCAAAAAAAAAACCCCAAATTAAATTATTAATTAGTATAAACAGGGAGGCCTGTTGCTTTTCACATGAAAGAAAGTTATGTGTCCCTAAGAAATAACCCATTAATTTTGCAGCTGAATAGCAAAAACAGCTTTTAATTCCTAAAGTATAGCAACCCACCTTAGGATGCTCAGGAACTACAGCATCATTGGTAGTTGTCTTAGTGCACAGCATGGCAACTATAATTAAAACCCCCAGTAGCTGACATTTTTCTCAAGCACAGGCTTCTCAGCTTCTAAAGACCAGCTGCAATAAACCCTGTCGTTCAAAGAAGATTGTGACACGTTTTCTGTCACACCAAGTTCCCCTTGACAGTCCCATCACAGGCTGCAGCTGGGGAATGTGCTTTTTAGGAAGAACAGCACACTGGGAGACATGTGCCATGGGCACAGCCGGTCATTACAGGCTCTCTCCCACTCATTCAGCACCTGCCACACAGAGCTGGGAAGTATGATGTTGGATGCTGGAGTAAGAGAAGGCAGCAGCACCGCCTCGCCAGTGTGTGAGCTATGGGTGATGTAAAACAAGACAAGAAGCTGTTGAATAACCCTGACGCTTCCCAAATCAGGAATCCATAGCCTGTTTATTCCTGAAATGTTTTATTGTTAGTGCAAATGGCAGATAACAGTGTAAAGATCTCCAGGCTTGCTTGCTCACTACCCTGAAGCTTATGACATCATTTACAAAATCAGAATTATATATTAACAAATCAGTATATCAATACACATAGTAAATTGTGGGGTAGAGGAAACTCACATCTTCATATATAACTGTTTAGCACTGTTAAACAGTAAAAGAGGGCACATACAAAAGTTGGATACATGAAATAAAACACGGTGCTTTCAATAGCACGGTTGACTGTAAAAATGTTACTGTTCTGTGCTTGATGTTAAATGTGTTTTCAGTTTAAACTCAAGGTGTCTTTACAGATGGAATTATTCTCTTCTACATCTACTATAAAGAATAGCATACACTCTTTTCTAATGCAGCAGACCATAATTTGACCAACTGCTACTGATAGCAGTGATAAAGACGGAGATAGAAAGCCAGGGAAATTTGTCACATAAACTAGAAACCAGGAATAAAATTCTACACTTTAGAAATGCTATCACGTGTACTCATGAATCATAAAAAGAACTTAGAGCCACAGTGATGTGTACTTTATAGTAAAATTCTGATGTCTGAAGAATTTGGGATAGTTTGTAGGGGTTTTTTTGCAGCAAAGGAATTGAGGGGTGAGGGGGAACTACATCTGGGACTTCACAAATTTTCCTTCAGCACCACAGCAGTCAGTCGGCCTAGATACTTGCATCTAGCATAGCTGCTCATCAGCTGCTCCTTCACATATCCACTTCACAGTTAGTAGGAAAGTTTATACTAAAACAGAAATTCCAAAATGCTAAACAGAAGGCCTGTAGAATAGGTCTATTTTCAGGAATTCAGACTGCCATGTGGGATTTTAACAACACAATCAGAAAATTCTTTCCCACTACACAGTTTGATAGTAATGGAAAAAGCTCAGAATTGGTTTCTTTTGTGGACGGAAGAGACCCAAGTTTAATGCCTGGAACAGAATGAAACTCAAGAAGATCAAAAGTGGATACATTTTTATTTGTTGTATCTTAGAATACATAATCATGGAATCATAAGATAGCTAGGGTTGGAAGGGACCTTCAAAGGTCATCCAGTCCAACCCCCCTGCAAAGGAGCAGGGACATCTCCAACCAGATCAGGTTGCTCAGAGCCTCATCCAACCTGGCCTTCAATGTTTCCAGGGATGGGGCATCTACCACCTCTCTGGGCAACCTGTTCCAGTGTTCCACCACACTCACTGTATAAAATTTCTTCCTTTTATCTAGTCTGAACTTACTCCCTTTTTGTTTAAAACCATTACCTCTTGTCCTATCACTATAGGCCCTACTAAAAAGGTCTGTCTCCATCTTTCTTATAAGCCCTTTTTAAGTATTGAAAGGCTGCAATAAGGTCTCCCTGGAGTCTTCTCCAGGCTGAACAGCCCCAACTCTCTCAGCCTGTCCTCATAGGAGAGATGCTCCAGCCCTCACATCATCTTTGTGGCCTTTCTCTGGACTCTCTCCAACAGGTCCATGTGCTTCTTATGTTGGGGGCTCCAGAACAGGACCCAGTATTCCAGGTGGGGTCTCAAGAGTGGAGTAGAGGGGCAGAATCCCCTCCCTCGACCTGCTGGCCACGCTTCTTTTGATGCAGCCCAGGATGTGGTTGGCTTTCTGGGCTGCAAGCGCACATTGCCAACGTTGTGCATGTCTGATGAACTTGTAGACCTGGTTTCATATTGTGATGTAGAAATTGAGTATGTTTAACAGTTCAGGTCTGAGTGAAGCTGCAGTAATGATAGGAAAGTGTCATACTGGAGCAATTTCTTTCACATCGGATGGGGTGTGAGCTGCACCGTGTGAGGCAGTTCTGATACAGGGACTACAACCCTGACAGGATTCCTGACTGCTGTGATTTAGGACATCCACAGGGCATGTCTGTCAGTTTTCACAACATGCCCTTGACATGTTTTTTGAAAGGACAAATGGAAAGTCAGCATGAGCCAGTTCTGAATTTTCGTAACACCTAGCACAGAAAAACAAATAAAATCAACTGTCATTATACAGACATCTGGTTGGCTCTGTTAGCTTCCTCTGGACCTCTGTCACTTGTGACCTCTTTTGTTGGGATAAAAAGTCTAGATTTCAGCAAGTCTCTGTAGACATTCTATTTCAAGGAATGGTTTTACCTGTTGGCATTACTAATGCTACTGAGAAATGAAAAGTACTGCCCTGGTGACATGGTTTTAGAAAGCAGCTCTGCTGCATGAGAGCAATACGCTCAATGAGCTCTTTCTGATCTTGGTCTCCACCAAGAAAACCCAAATTGGGGCAGGGATGTTCCGTAACGTCCCTTCATGTCACTGCGCACTCTTCGGCTTGCCCTGGCTGCATTCCCCCCACGCGTAGGAACGAGCAGACCACCAACCTGCAGGACGAGCGGCGGGTGTGGGCAGCCTTCCCCTGGGGTGGCCACAGCCAGGCCCCACGGCGCCAGGCCCATGCCAGCCCGGTTTCCCCGGCCCCTTCCCATGCCTGTGGGGCCTCTCCCGAGCTCAGCCCCATCCCTCGACCCTCTGTTTGCCCGGTTGCGGCCCTGTTTTCAAGGCGGCTTCCAGCTCCCTTCCCCTCCCCCCTCCCCTCCCCACGGGCCCTGTGCCGAACTCTCGAGAGGCGCCTCGTGCCCGGAGCGCCGGTCGCTAGGCAACGCCGCTCACCTCCCGCGCGTTGCCACGGTGACGGCTCCCCGCGCCCCGCCCCCGCCCGGCCGGGCGCCATGGCGGCCCCTGGCCGGGGGGCCCTGCGGGCCCGTGGGATGCCGCGCACCTCCCGGGCGGGCCCCAGCCGCGGAGGAGCCCAGGCCGGCCTCCTCTCCACCTTTTGTCCAGAGGCGCCAGGCCCAGGCGGCACCCTCAGCTCTGCCTCACAAAGTTTGAGGGGCACTTGGCTGCTCCACGGCTCTGAAAAAAAAAAAAAAAAAATGAAAAAGCGTTGTTCACTAAAAGCACAGACTGGGAGTTCAGGGAGGCCGCAGTGCAACCCTTCACGAGCTTTACTGCAGTCACCGTTAAGCTAACGGGCAGACATATTTTGTTTTACTTCCATATACGCCACATGTTAGTGGAAGTAGGTTTCTCCGAAGGTGCCTGAGGGAGTTGAAGAGCGCACATGGCTCAAGCGGAGCCATCATGAAGGGATCATCTCAAGTGGGAAATAGAACCCTAAAAACATTTGGTTTCCTGTTCTAGGGAGCTACTCTTACTACTCTGCTGGTGAACTAGCAAGGAACTAGTAAGTAAAACCATGGTGCTAATCCTTAGCAAGAAGCAGAATGGTATAGTGGAAAACTAAAACCCCTCTCGCAAATGGGATGTTACTTTTGAGTGTCTGCAAGAAGCCATTTTAAAAGTAGAGGGAGCAAGGCCACTAAAAAGAAAAAAAGCCTGCAAAGCGGAAGAAAATTCCTCATCCAAGCAAAACTTGAAACATGGCAAACCTTTTAGCTGTTTGTAACAGGTAGGTTGCTTTCCTGGATGAAGAGTATCAATTAATTTTGAGGAGTGTTGTATAATAATGCCAATCCTCACAACTGAGGTGGATACACAAAGAACAAGTTCGATTTTCTGCTGTTGCTCCAATGCTGCAGCTTACAGGTTTGCTTTACAGGTAGCTATGTAGTTCCTCATCGGTTTCACTGATGGATGACCAAAAATGTGAGTGAACCTGCTCTTTTCTCAACTGATTAGAGAAGCCCTGAAAAATTTCATGTCTCAGGGAGAAGTGAAAGCCACAGACATGCTGGGAAAGGGTAAAGCAAAAGAGATACCAGAGCCTGGACCTGCTGGAACAGGTGAGACAGAAACATCATATGCCCTGTGGACATACCTCAGGAGTGAATGGGCTGGACATTAGCATGAGACTAGTACAAAAGGAAACAGGAAAGTATACAGGAAACTAGAGAGGAATGCATTAAAAACCTCATTAATTTGAAAGGAGCCTACTACTCAGCTGAGGGTTTCATGTCTTTTCCTCAGAGCTTTGTCCCTTCACAGTGAGTCTCTTGACCAGATTCCAATGCAATTCCAAAATACATTTTCGTGGGTCAAGTTTTGAGGACAGGAATGGAAGAGAGATTGTAGAGAGGAGGATGTAAAGAAATAAAAGATACTTGGTTACATTTTATAAGTTAAGCAGCTTTTAATGGATATATTTGGATATATTTGCTGCACACGACCAATATGATCAAGCAAATGCCAATTTATTGTTTATACATCCCGGTTAATATAGCTCTTCTAGTTCCCTATCATGCGCAAGCTCTTTACTAATTGGTTAACTATATCTGTTCACGCGCTCCTAGCTAAAATATGATTCGTTAAGTCTCTTTGTTCACGCGGACGGTCCTCTCCACCTGCATCCTGCTTCACGTTCTGCTTTCAGTCGCGTACACCAGATGTTTCTCCTCTTCTCAAGGTTGCTTCATCACTTTCTCACAGGCGGCCTCCGCGATGTCCTTGTAGCCTGCTGCTCACAAACATAACAATTCCATTCGGTCTGGATCATTCACTAAGTGTCCCTGATTGTCCACATATCCAACATATATTTTTTCAAAATGTAGCAAATATTCAAATGATATTTCTGACAATTAATTCTGTTGTTGGCCAGGTCTATTGTTAATTAAATATTGTGTAGAAAGTGTGTTATTTAAGTGTTGTGAAATATTTACTTCTCTGCTGTTCATCACATTAAAAAAAAATGTATTTTGGTAGCTGACTGTTACTGTCAGATACACTAAAAATGATGCATTCCCCTTAAGTCAGGCAACTCAGCACTAGCATCATGAGGGTGGAGTATTTAACTCTGGTTAGCATGTTCAGTTCTAGAGAGATCTTTTTTTTTTTCTTTAGAGACACAAGACCAGGATACACTGAAGTCACACATTAAGTGTTTATAAATGTAAAATGCCTGAGTTTTGAATTAAATCTATTTCTAGTAGTTTTGACATTTCATTAAGCAGTATTATTAATATAATTGTCGTAGTTTAGCTCTCATTTGGGACTAAGCACTACGCAGCTGATCACTCACCCTCCCCACCCTCTGAGGGAATGGGGTGAGATAATATAAAAAAGGTTCAAGGTTCGAGATAAGGACAGGGAGAGATCATTCAACAGTTAGCATTACTTGACTCGACTTGGGGAAACGAATACAATTTATTAACAATAAAATCAAAGCAGGATAATGAGAGACAGAACCAGATCTTCTCAGAGAGAAGAACACGTTCTCCCCACCCCTCCCCTCTTCCCAGACTTAACTGAATTCCAATGCCCAACTATTTCCACCTCCCCTCCCTGCACTCCCCACCCCCTGCTGCGAGCAGCACAGGGGAAATAGGAAATGGGGGTTGCAGTCAGTTCATGACACGTCATTTTCTGCCACTCACATTCTTCCCCTGCTCCAGCATGAGGCCCCTCTCCCCTCTCCCCTCTCTTCTTTAAGTACATTATCACAGAGGCGTTATCACTGTTGCCAGTTGGCTTGGCCCCAGCCAGTGGTGATTCCATGGAACAAAGGAGAAACTTCTAGCAGCTTCTCACAGAAGCTCACTGTAACCACTCCCTCCAGCTACACAAACCCCCCACAGTAATACAACTTAATATGAAACAAGTTTTTCTTTCAGATTAAATCCTAAAGAGTTATTGGTTGGGTTATGGAAAGTGGGGCTAGTGTGAAAATGCAAAATAAAGAGTGAACTTGCTTAAGGGTGCTCTAACCGTTTAGAACATGCTGTTGACTTTCTTCATGTATCTGTGGATTTTCTGCAGGATCTATTTCTCTTCCTCCTGCTCCAAGAGGGGTATTTTTGCCACAGAAAGAACTTCCTTAGAAACCTGTCCCTACTCCGTCCTAAGGAAGAAACCAAGTATGATGAGAAAATGTTTTGTTTGGATTTTTTTAAAGTTGTTTGCTTCCTTTTGAAACAAACGAGGTACATTTGAAAAGATGATTTTGTTAATAATTAATAATTTGACTTATGCAGTGAGCTACATTGAGAAAATATTAAAATGTCAACTTGTAATACTATAACAGAATAAAACAAAGAAAACAAGAACCAGTAGCAGCTTCTGGTAAAAGGAACAAATGTTTCAGCGTTTTTATCAAAAAACAAAGAATAAAGGAAAATATATGATTTATTACACAATAGGAACTTTTGACTCTTTTTGGTTTGAGATAGAGGAGGGGGGGAAGGTGTTGTTTGAATTTTTGTTTTTATTTCTCTCTACCAAAATCGATTTTAATTGGCAATAAACTAAATTAATGTTTCCCAAGTTGAGTCTGTTTCGCCAGTGGCAGTAACTAATGATTTCACTGTCTTTATCTCAACTACCCTAAGCTTGTCTATCCTATTTTTTCCACCTGTCCTGTTGAAGAGGAGGAGTGAGAGAGCAGCTGCGTGGGCATATGGCTGCTAGACGAGGCTAAGCCACCACAGCCCTTTTTGGTGTCCAACGTGGGGCTGAAGAAATTTGAGATAATGGCAGTAATTGGAAGAAGTAATGGGCAAAACTCAGACAGGACATCGCCAGGGAGTGGAATAATTTGGGGGAGCTTTTATATTGGTGTTGGGAATTTTTGTTGTGGTGAATGGACAAGTGGAGCTTTATTGTGTGTGTATATCGTTCACCCTTGTCAGTGTTGTGATAGTGTTACTTTGATTTTGATGTGGGGAATTTTTTTGTTGATGTTGTAAGTGAAGTTTGTGGAGATGTGTGATGAATGTGTATTTTAATGACAAAAATGTTTTTCACAAAGGCAAGGGGAGGAATGTACTGCATGTAAGTCGCAAGGTTTTAGTAGCAGGGGGGCAGCAGAGGTGGCCTCTCACACCCCTGCCCTGTGCCAGACACAGCTGGTTCCAGCCGGCTTTGCAACAGACCCAGTGCAAGACCCAGCTGAGCCCATCCACCTACCAGGTGGCAGCTCTGGGAAGACACACTTATGAAAGGGTAAAACACTGTGTGTGGCAGTAGGAGTGAGGAATAAAGGTGTGAGAAACAACCCTTTGAACACCAAGACCAAAGAAGGAGAGGGAGGAAGTGCTTCAGGCACTGGTGCAGAGATTCCCCTGCAGCCTGTGGAGACCATGGTGGAGCAGGTATTTCCTGCAGTCTGTGGAGAGGACTGCAGTGGAGCAGATATTCCCTGGAAGCCTGTGAGAGAGACCATGGTGGAAGAAGTATCCACACTGCAGCCCGCGAAGGACCCTACACTGGAGCAGGTGGACGTATCCTGAAGGAACTGTAGTCTGTGGAGGACCCATGCTGAGCAGGTTTATCCTGAAGGACTGCAGCCCATGCAAGGACCTAGGCAGGAGTAGGGGAAAAGTTTGAGGAGGAAGGAGTGACAGAGAGAACTGTTATGTACTGACCATAATCCCCCATCCTCCCTGCACTGCTGGGAAGAGGTTAGATGAGTCAGGAGTGAAGGAGCAAAGTTGAGCCTGAGGGGGAGGGGAGGTATTGTTTAAATTTTTGGTTATGTTTCTCACAATGTAAATGTATTTTAATTGGCAATAAATTAAGTTTCCCAGAATCAAATCTGTTTTGCTTGTGACAGTAACTGGAAAGCCAACTCCATCTTTATCTTGACCCATGAGCTTTTCCAACCAGTTCTCTCCCCCTGTCTGTTGAGGAGGGGAAGAGAGGGGGCAGCTGGGTAGGCATCCGGCTGCTGGCCATGGTGAACCCACCATAGCAGAGCAGCCAGTGCATTCATGTCTTGGATTCTAGGACTAAGATTTTTAAGTATTTCCATAAAGGTTCACTATTAATCACTCCAGTTTGATTTTAATACCATATGCTATTGGAAATTACAGAAAACATAATTATTATGTATATATTTTAGATGGTTATATGGAATAAAACAGCTGCTGTACCTGTTCTGTGGTGACTGTGTTCTTACTACAGCATCAAATCAGGCTTCAGTGGTTATTTTTGTAAATACAATCTTGAGACAATTTTGCAGGATAGTAGGGTAGAACTAACATTATATATTTTCAGCTTTAACTCTCTCCAGTGCGATTTCTGATGAATGGAAACTAGCTATCTGAATAACACGCCCATAACCATGGAAAGGATAAACCCAGTCCATACCAACCCAGTTGTACAAGCAAATGGTGGATGAGCAATTCAGAATAGCCTTTCCCACCTGCTCATGATATTTCAAGTCCAAGCAATGGACTGTACACTTGTAGAGCAGCTACATTTCACAGCTGTTTTCAAAACAAAATGAAAATTTTTGATAAATAGTTGAAATAATGAATCCTCTCCCCTGAGCAATGGAACTGGTTGGGATCAAAGGAAAACAAGCTTTGGTAACATCTGATTCAAGGGTTGCAAGACATGCAGCCCCTGAACTTCAACTGGTAATAGCACTTGCAGATTCTTAGAATCTTAGCACAGTTAAGGAACAAAGGCACACAGAAGACTGCTGGAAGAGGAGAAAGATTAGACAATGAAGAAGTGGAATGGGTGGAAGGAGAGTAGGTTGCAGCTGTGGCAGATGATGAGGACATTAAGGGATGGGGTAAATGGTATGGATGGAGAAGATAAATGTTTGTCAGGTCTACGTTCAGTCCTGCTATTTCTTGTAATCAGCTGGTCCTCTTCCTTTTAATTTCCACTCTTCTCTTGTCATAGGGCAGGTAGCCATCCACTTTTTACAGCCTTCACAGCCACAGGGAATGGCTAGTATAGAAGAGATGCATCTCACACAAAACAGGGAATCAGGAAGTTATTTCAGGTCCCTACATCCTAGGGAATGTCTCTGTGAAAGGGCCTTACTACACTGGTAGAAGGATAAGATTGTTTCTATGTGTGCATGTTAGCCTGTTAGCCAAATTCTAAGAAGGTCTTCTCAAGGGTGGCTCCTTCACATTTGAGGACCATGCCTCCCTGGAGAAAGGGGCAGAAGAGGCAACCTAAGCCTCTTTTCCTTCCTTCCTGCCTTCCTTCCTACCTTCAAGTGTGTATGTGTATATATTTTGATCTGTAGGACCCCTACCTCAAAAATATAAGAGCTCTTTTCTCACTTCCCCAAGTACATCAACATTTGGAGAAATAAAAAAAAAAAAAGTATTCTGCTGAGCCATGGAAATTAAATACGTTATTAAGTAAGATGGTGGTAATTGGCAATGGATAGGTGCTGAGTTCTCCATTTGTTGACTGTAATCAGGATCAGGTAATGTTTTGGTTAGTTACCTGCCTCAGTATTGGAAGAACTGTTTGATATTTTCTAAGCTATATTTATAGAAGAGGTATTGATCTTGTTTTACCACATAATAAAAAGAACATATAGGAGGAAGTAATGAGAAAGTACTCAAATTGTGGTAAAAAATACCAGATGACACCTTCAGTTTGGAAAAAGTTTTAAAGGCAAGATAATGATTTCTAGCAAAAATAATGGGCAACTTAACACTGAGGAAACCCACAACTTCAAAGGGTTCTTTTATTTTTTTTTTTTTTTAGTAAGTATGATTGCTTTTTTAGGTTTGGCATAAATACAGTGAGTTTTAAGTCACCCTTTTCACTTTAAGTCACTGTGGAGAAAATTAAACCCAAACAGGAAGTACAACAATAATAAACCAAACAACAATAAATAGATAAATCCAAACAAGAACATTGTTACATTCCGACCCTTTTCTGACAGCCAAATTTTTATTTACAAAGCCTCCAGCAAGTTAATACAAGGCAAATCACCCATGTTTAAGACAAAAAAAAAAAAAAAAAAAAAAAAAAAAAAAGAGAGAGACCTTTCAAAATACAACTGAGGAGATCATTAAATATTCTTAAGTCCCAATTATCTTGTAATTAACATCTTCTTGAAAAAGTTAAGACTGGCTTAACTGCACCTAAGCCTAAGTATTTTACCTTTTCAAGTTGTTACTAAACCACTCTATTTGATTCTTCACTGGTAATTTCCTGCAGATACACATCATTTATTGAGAAATTTATTACCAGTGTTACCACTTGGACTCATCAACCCGTGAGTCTTCCACTTTCTAGAAAGATCTAAAGTTGGTATTACATTGAAAAAACCCCAAGGTTAGAGCTGAGAAAAAATATGAGAAAAGAAACTGATTCACCCTGAGTGTAAGCCTTCTTAAACAGCATAGAGATTTTTCTTTTAAAGAAAGTATTTCCACTTCTAAACATTCAAAAAGGTCAAGTCAGTAACATGACTACACAAAAACCAGCCCACATTTCAGGTTATCTGCATAGTTCATTTACTGAAGATATCCCATATTTATTACATTTCAGAGTGATGTTCAGATCAATTTCTTCCAACAGATCAAAACATCCTCCCAAGGAAGAAATATATGAAATATTCTTTACATTTCTTCATCAGTTGCTAAAAATACGTACAGGTATTGGGTAAAACTTAATGAGACATGTTAATAAAACTTTAGTTGTGTAATTTGGAGGCCAAGTACCCTGCATCTAAGAAATATTGTGGAAGTTAAAACTGAGTACTAATTTCTAAACCTCTACTGTAATAACAAAGTTACTGCAGTAATATTTTGCATTTTTAGGGGAGGAAAGGCATCTTCCAAACCCTGCTACTTCTAGAGCAACTGTCTCTGAAGTAACAGAAAGACAACTGTCTTCAGGAAGTAAGTTACATAGTCAAAAGACTTGATGAAAACCAGATTGTTCCACAGCCACCACATGAATACTTCTAGTGATTGAAAATAAACTGCAAGAGAAATCACTAAAACTGGAAGAGCTTTTATAGCTTTAAGTTCCTCCAGTATATCACATTCTGTTTTTACAGCTACGTTCCACAACTTTTTCATATCAAAGAATAAGTAGGACAATGGGAGTAAAGCTCTTTTTTACAACAGATTCCTGATTAGTGCTTAGAATTGACTTAACTTTTAGACCCTTTGGAAAAGGGCCTTCATTTAATAGATTCCAATTGTCAATCAGGTCACATTTTGTTAAAATTACTTATTCTTTCAAAGTGTGATAGAGTCTTTAGCTAGATTTTAAGCACAGGAGTTCATGGTGCAGGTGCTACTTGGTTGTATCTCAAAATACTGATAAATTAGTGTAGTAGAAACAAATTTAACAGGCTATAAAAACATGGTCTTGTCACTACTTTTGCATCATTGAACTCCACACTTACCACTGAACTATATCAGTCTTTATGGTAAAAAATACAATTTTAGAATCATAGAATGTTTTGGGTTGGAAAGGACCTTTAAAGGCCATCTAGTCCAACCCTCCAGCAAGAAGCAGGGACATCTCCAACCAGATCAGGTTGCTCAGAGCCTCATCCAACCTGGCCTTGAATGTTTCCAGGGATGGGGCATCCACCACCTCTCTGGGCAACCTGCACCAGTGTTCCACCACCCTCAGTGTAAAAATTTTTTTCCTAATGTCCAGTCTGAATCTACCTCCTTCTATTTTAAAACCATTACCCCTCATCCTATCACAGCAGGCCCTGCTCAAGAGTTTCTCCCCATCTTTCCTGTAGGCTCCCTTGAGGTACTGGAAGGCCGCTCTAAGGTCTCCCCGGAGCCTTCTCTTCTCCAGGCTGAACAGCCCCAACTCTCTCATCCTGTCCTCATAGGAGAGGTGCTCCAGCCCTCTGATCATCTTTGTGGCCCTCCTCTGGACTCGCTCCGGCAGGTCCACTTCCTTCTTAACATAAGAAGGAAGGGCTCCAGAGCCAGACCCAGTACTCCAGGTGGGGTCTCACAAGAGCAGAGTAGAGGGGCAGAATCGCCTCCCTTGACCTGCTGACCTCAGTACTTTTGATGCAGTTGGCTCAATAATTTTCTTACTAAAGCCACAAATAAAATTACATCTAATCTGTTACGGTGGAGGTGGAATGTAGCAAAGGGAGAGGACAACTCAGAGGAAAAATGATTGGTAGATGTTTAACCTAAACATATCTGCTTAGTAAATAAATGAGTTAGTTAATACAGCAAAGTCTCCCCAGAGTAATTTTGATCAGAAAACAGCTGAGCTGCAGAATATATACTTCATGATTAGTAAAGTTTATTTTAAAAAACTATTACATCAGAGAGGAACAGAGTAGATTTCGGAATTTTACCCAAATCCTCTTATTATCCTTAAAGGTAATAGGTAACATTAGCATATTTTACAAAAGTCAAATTACAGGAAAGTACCTAATTTACAGTGAAAAATAATCTAAGTGAACATGCCTTACATCGCTTTAATTCATTACAGTAAAATTTCCTCAAGTGTTTTGGTTACATTTACTATTTTTGTGCTCTTTGTACATTGTTACATTTATGTTTTTCAAAAGTTTAGGAAATGTCTTAAGGTATTTTCATACATTTCTTCCTACTGGCTGTGCTTTAAGTTTCTGTATTTTAAAAAATATGCCCTTATATGAAAAAGGAATTTTTAAAATCTTCTCTGTTTTTCTTCACCAGGAAGGTATCGTGCAATACCTTTTCAGTGACATTTTAAGCCTTCCTAGCGAAATTCTTGCATTCCCAAATGAATAATTAAATCACAGATTATGTTGTCAGATATTTATTGCCAGAAATATTTATGTTAATGAAATTAGTTTCTGGTATTATGGTGGGTTTTTTTGCCCTGCATAGGAACTGTTTATAATCAGAGGAGTCATAATCATTCCATCCTATTATACTATTACTATGCAAGAAATATTTATTAATCTAGTAAATTACCAAGAAAGATTAATGTAAATCTTATTGGTTCAAAAGTGTTGTCCATTTAGTAAGGTGACCTCTTGTAAATATATATTTTCCAGCAATGATTTAAAAATAAAATTACAAATAAAATAACTTTTTTTCCCTATTGCTTACCATTTCTTATGATCATATTTCGATTTCTTTAAAAGTCAGTAGCTTTCTGTATATATAAAGATCATTTTTCATACTGAGAACTATCCTTTTGTGCATCACTTTCCTTTTTTCCTTTTATAACTCCTACTTGTGACTCTGCAATGCCTCCATTAGCAATTATTAAATCACATGGAGAGAGTTAATATTTGGGAAATATTTAAGGTGCTAAGCCTAATTTTTCTAACACAGTTGGACATACAGAAAGAAGGATCATGTAATCAGCTTACTAGTGATATATCGTTCATAGGTTGGGAGCTGTCCTATAACAGTTACTTCGAAATAAGAAAATGAAATGTTATATGCATACTTCAAGACTTAAGTTCAGTGGAGAATTTAAAACATCAAGAAGTTCTCTGTTGCACGTAACATACTTTTTTTTTTTTTAATTTTTGTAAAGTGCATTGGAAACTATTGTTTTTTCCTCTGTATTTATCATTACAATGCCTGAACGTATTAGCAGAGTCCCGAGACAGGAAAGTGAACTACATGGACACCTACTTTTCACTGGTATTACAATTTCCATATCTTGTAAATTTAACTCCAGTGCAGTGCTTGATTTACAAGTCATGTTCACGGCCAAAAAAAAAAAAAAAAAAAAAAAAAAAAAAAAAA
>WHYT01015457.1:14392-26195 GCA_009806455.1 Tetrax tetrax
AAAAAAAAAAAAAAACAAAAAAAAAACCAACAAAAAAAGGGCAAATAAGCCTACGAAAGGTCAGGTAACACAGAAGTAAGTAACACATTATCTTTATGTGAGGCAGAGGCAGGCTGGATTAAAGAGCATAAATAGAGACAGATGAAAGCTGAGGGTGGGGTGTGAAGACATTGTCAGAGGTATGTGTTGGAAAGTGGAAGGAAAGGGGAAAAGCTTGGTCCACAATAGAACAAACATGTTTATACTGATTGTTGTACTCCAGTAGAAAAAATTACAGACTTCTATGCATTAAAAACTTTAGAAAGAGTTAATGATTTAATGGGATATTTAGGGAAAGTAAGAACTGGAATCAATAGAAAGCTCATACTTCTTTTAAGTTTATCACAGTTAAAACCAAAAGTTATTTCCTAAGTGTTGTGTCATTTACTGATCAAATCATGCCTCGTTTCTCTTACTGACATTCTCAGCACCTTTATCCACACATGCCACCAGCAAGTGGACGAAGAGTACCCATTGCTTACTCAAACACTTGAAAAATCACTGTACAGCTTAACAGGAAAATCAAAGACCCACCTCAGTAAGCTGCTGCTGAGGAGACCTGAATTCTACTCCCAGATAAGCAGCCCGTGTGAGGTCCCTTCTTATGGTACCCACAGTGCCTCAGTTCCCTCATTAGTGGACTCAGGGAGGTATATATATGGATGACCGTACCTACCTTTCTTCCTGGAGAGTATACATTCTTACCTGCACGACCACTAAGCAGCATCTCACACCACGACCTACAAAGTCAGTATGGCCTAAATGCCCATTAGAAGTGTTTTTTATTAAAAATCAAAAGTAAAAAATTCAGAAAAAAACACCCTATCAAACAAAGAAAAGCAATCATAGAGGTAGGCAAACTGTAGACAATGGCTTTGTTAAAGGAACATAAGTCTCTGAACAATGGTACTGTTCTTTTTTTCTTCCCAAAATTCAATTTACATGTCACTGGCCTCCTAAAAACCAAGATGGGCTAAACTGAAATACCACCATCCTTAATTCTTACCCTCTCTGTGCAATGATTCAACACTTCCACAGAACTTTTCAATACCCTGCTTCTGCTAATGGAAACATCATTCAGGGAAGAGGACATATAAAAGCCACAACACAATCCAGTGCCTTATCTGGATGGACAAGTGGTGTCCCTCAGGCATCCAATTTGTGACCAGTACTGTTTAATATTTTTATCCACAACATAGTGGGATTGAGTGTACCCTCAGCAAGTCTGCAGATGACACCAAGCTGACTGGTGTGGTTGACGTGCCTGAGGGACAGAATGACATCCAGAGGGATCTGGACAAGCTCGAGAAGTGGACCCATGTGAAACTCATGAGGTTCAGCAAGGCCAAGCGCAAGGTCCTGCACATAGGTCAGGGCAACCCCTGGTATCAATACAGGCTGGGGGACGAAGAGATTGAGAGCAGCTCTGCAGAGAAGAACTTGGGTGTACTGTTGGATGAAAAGCTGGACACGAGCTGATAAAGTGGGCTCACAGCCTAGAAAGCCAAATGTATCCTGGGCTGCATCAAAAGAACTGTGGCCAGCAGGTCAAGGGAGGTGATTCTGCCCCCTTACTCTGCTCTGGTGAGACCCCACCTGGAGTACTGCATCCAGCTCTGGAGCCCCCAACATAAGAAGATGTGGACCTATCTGACTGAGTCCAGAGGAGGGCCACAAAGATGATCAGAGGGCTGAAGCACCCCTCCATACTATGAGGAAAAGCTGAGAGAGTTGGGGGTGTTCAGCCTGGAGAAGAGAAGGCTCTGGGGAGACCTTACTGCAGCCTTTCAGTACTTGAAGGGGGCTTCTAAGAAAGATGGAGAGAGACTTTCTAGTAGGGCCTGTTGTCATAGAACAAAGGTTTTAAACTAGAAGGAAGTAGATTCAGATTAGATACAAGAACTTTTTTTTTTTATTTATTATGAGTATGGTGAAACACTGGAACAAGTTGCTCAGAGAGGCTGTATATGCCCCATCCCTGGAAATATTCAAGGTCACGCTGGAGGAGGCTCTGCACAACCTGATCTAGCTGAGGCTGTGCCAGCTTATCGCATGGGGTTTGGACTAGATGACCTTTAGGGGTCACTTCTAAATCAAACCATTCTATGATTCTATCTATGACATGATATCAATGAGTTTGCCACTGAAATCTATTTATATATTTAAACAAACACCTTCTACATTTGCCTGCCCATGTGATTCTGTGTGTTATATCTTCACGTGCCTTTCATTAAATGTTCTATGTTCCGCCTCCACCTTACAGCTAGGAATTCCCCGGGGGTTTGTGACACCTGCAGGTACTGAGTTAAAACATGTTGAACTCCATTAATTAGAGCTGCACACCTCTTCTGACCAGGTAATATAATTACATTCTCTACACCACAGTACTCTCACACTCCAAAATTTATCCCCAAAACCATTCCTATCAAATATGGTTCTGCTGACTTCTCCAACTCTTCTCTACATGTTTCAGGAGTAAACATGGTCATCGTGATGGCAGGTAACTCCCAGTGATTAGATTCTGTGCTTTCAACATCTGGCTGGAAAGGCTGCACACCTGTATGTATTCTATTATTCTGGGTTTTTTTCAAGTTTCATGCATCATAAAGTCCTGAAAGGCCAAACCAGAAAGATCCCTTAATCTTTCACTAACAATTCTGCAAGAGAATTAACCTTGAAGAACTTTGTCTGTGCTAGTTTAAAAAAAAATAAATCAGTAATTCTTGAAAATAAGCCAAATGAGTGGAGCCGAGGCAGTAACAGACAGCTATTTTCTCCAAAGCACTACTGTTTGGGCCCAATACAGTCAGCAGTGAGATTTAGTTAAGATTTCTTTCACTCAATTCCAAAAGATAACACTGAGACACACACACACACAACATCAGTTGAAGAACCACTTACAATTTCTTACTTGAAAGATAAGGTCTCTTGCTGTCTAGGATTCAGGACACTAACAAAAAGGTGCAGGGGGATTAAGTCTCTATCTCTTTTGTTCTAGATACATCATTCATAAAGTTACTCCTTTGTGTCATTTTCCATACCCTTGTTAAATTCAAGTGATTAAGAATTTGAGAATGGAAAGTCCAATTTTAACTTCCCCCTCAGTTCAGTAAAGCCTTGTGGGCTTTTATCCCCCCCCAGCTTTTAATAATAGGATACAATGTCTGCTAGTAGAAAAAGGTGACAAGGCTACAGATGGATTATGTGCACTTTTGTTTTAATTAGCTTAACAGCCTGAATTTCCTAAGTTTCTTCAGTGTGCTTGTTAGGACGACTAGAGCTTGGCTCTTTTCACACCACCTGATTGGGGTGCGTGGAGCCAAAGAAATGTTTACACACACACACACACACAGAGACCCACCTCCTTAACATATTAAAGTCTCTGAATAACTACATCTCCTATGCAGACTGAGAAATCAATCTTTCCAGCAGGGCATCTCCTTGCAGATATCTAACTATTAAGGAGTTCAACTTGGCTGTAGAGGTCCTGACAGTCACTTCTTTGGGTTTCTTTCCTGCTTAGGCACTAGAGACAACAAATCCTAATGACTACTGTACACATTTGCAAACTGATAAGCATTTTTAACTTTGATCTGCTGCTAAAATCTTTCATATTTCTTCCAATTTAGACCCATCTTCAGGCTGTTAGTCATGCTTACTTCATGTCTCAATGCCTCATGTGTCTCTTCCTCTACTATCACAAATCTAGCAGAAATGAGAGAATAGACATGAGACAGGAAGTATTTTACAATTACTTTCTGACAGCATCCTTCCCTCTTTCACTTCAGGCTCAATTTGACTGCATGCCCTAAACAACGCTACCTCATTCTGCATCATAAAAAGAGGATATCATTACTGCAACTGGCATGGCAACTAACCTGGAGAAACCACAGGTTACAACCGGGAGCAGCAGTCCTGCTCCTCTGAAATCCCTGTCATCTTAGGTGTTCAGAAACTAATCCTTCCCTTTCTTACTTTAACAGTTTTCAACAGATTACTCCCCAAGCTTACTCTGGAGTCAAACTACTAACAGGTCCAACGCAAGGAGGAACAGAGGGGAGACAGATAAGTGCAACGCAATCACCTCAGCAACAGTCCTCAGTTAAGTAGGATTACACAAAATCTCAAAATGCTACACAGCAACGCATGTCCTTGAGAGGTGGAACAAAAGCTCCACCTTCCTCCCAGCCACACACTCTTACTGCTTACTTTGCAACAGTTCTGGGGTATGAAGTCACCTGTGCTATTTTAATGACAACCTATTAATAAAATTAAAATCAAAAGAGAACAAAAACAGGCACGTGTGCTTTTCTGGTGTTTGTTTTTGGTGATTTGAGTTGATTCAGAGTATTAAATGCATGCCAGGGCATGGGATGGGGTAGGACAATATCTGGGAGCAAAGCCTGGGCAGAAGAATGCCTCTGCAGAAGTCAGAGCAGCAAGCTACTGCAGCAGCTCCACTGACTATGGTGTCACAGCATTAGTTTGCTCTTTTCTATCATGGCAAAGTTTTGCTGCTCAAGGCTTTCTGCAGCTGAGTTCCCACTTCTTCTGGTCACGCTTAGCTCATCTGTTTTCATCCAAACATCTTCAGGGTGAGCTAAGGAGAGATGATTAAAAACAAAAAGCCTACTTTATTGTACTCCTCTCCTTTGCTGTTCTTCAGGCATGGAAGGAAACCTTTGTAAAAACATTGCTAGCACTACCTCACTATGCTTCAAGATCCTTGCACAGAAGCTGCCTTTGTTACAAAGCCTGCAAGTTCTCACTGTCCTGAAATTACTGGCTGTCACCCTGACTATGAGACTGTTTCCTTAGGCCTTCCTTCTAGTCATACACAGCTATTATTCTGTATTTGAGAAAGACGTTATTGTTCTGTGCCTGTACCTAGTTACTATAAATAAAGCTTGTTCATTTTTACAAACAACCATCAGATGGGTTTGGGAAAGAAGAAAAATCTTCAGGATCATTTCTTGAGTTATGCATTATCACATTTTTGTATGATATCTTTTTTTTTCCCCTTTAGTCTGCATCATATTTACATATTTAGTGAATTTCCTAGTATGTAAAATGAGTGTATTAGAACAGTCCAGGAAGTATTGTTCTTTGTGAGGCAAAACTAACATAGTTTAAGAAGTAAACTAAATTAACACTCTCTACTAAAACCATCAAGCATTTATCTGTACCTTTGTACCTATCTGTACCTGTAAACTTTTCATTTCTCTCACACTGAATATTCTGCAAGAACAAAATGGTTATGGTACAAGAAAGTGTCTACGAACAGAGGAAATTATTTAAGAACACAGAGGAGGCAGATGCACCTACATACAGACTGCTAGGAGGCCTAGGCTGCAACCCAGGGTCATTCTTTTCTTCCTCTCAGCTAACTCTGATCATCTAATCTTTGGAAAATTTATGAGATGGCACAGCTATCATCTGAGCAGCACAGGCTTACTACGGGTGAAATACCTGTAATTCAGTTGCCTGGTAACTCTCAACTACTTGAGACAGTGGCCCTAATCTCTCTCTCTACTGTATTAGCTACTGGAACCACATAATTCCATTTACTTTCAGAAGGGCTATAGGGTTATTTTTAATAATAAGTTTTTAAAAAAGTCAACTTGAAGTCCGAAAAGTAACTTTCTAAAACTATGGAAATTAGCTTTCATTGTTTCTCCTGTGGAGGGGGAATATAAAGAAAATAAATTCTACAAGAATATAAAATTTTATTTGCTTTTATTGCTGTGTGTTTCTCAGAGTGAAGAATTACAGCAAGATAAGTCACTTCCCGACAAGGGAGATGGAAGATAATGGGGTACAGAAAGAGATGGTCTCAACAAAAATGAGTCACTGTGTGGTTACTGGGGAGTAATGAGCAAGATGAAAACCACACCCCTGTGAGGAAGACCCTACACGTTAATGTCCAGCCACCTTTGTATAACAAACCAACCAATAATCAGGACCTGTGAAGAAGCGCACCAGTTACAAAATTAAAAGCTGACCAATGAGTAAATCTTGTGCAATTTCTCCTATGTTGTAATCTGTATTAAAAAACCTACAAACCTTCCAAAGAGGTGTGCTAGATTTGCCCAGTATTGCCTAGCACCCTTTCCGTACAGAACCGCATTAGGGGTTAGAAGGTGGGTCTCAACTCTGTGCGCTCACCGGCTCTGGCGCACCGGGCACAAACCTATTCCCAGATTAAGGGACAACTACAAAGCTGGGTGTTCAAAATGAAATAGAATCTAATACGGAAATAAACATAAATATATTTTACAAAATGGAAGTATTGCATGTCCAACTCTGAAAACTGACATCCTTCTCTAAAAATAAAATTCCAAACTGACAGGACAGCATTTTCAGGTTAAGTAACCAGTCCTAGCCATTAATTTAAGATGAAAGCCTCAAAATACAAAGATTCAAGAATAAAGCCTCCTGCCTCATTATTTCAATTCTCAAATCATTCCATAATCCACAGCTCCTTTTAATCTCAGCAGGAGGAATTTAAGCTTTCTACGATCTTTTTATAGGAAAAAATAACCGCACTACTACATGATATTGTAAGATGATTAAGTTACTTATATAGCATTCCACACTGCTGAAACACAACTCGTTACGGAACTAAAGTTTTTCCTAAGGGTCTTCTCAATTTGGAATCTATTTTCACACAAGTTTTGTTAAAAATCTTTCAAATCCATCATCCTCCTTATTCTTCAGTTAGTCAGCTTTTACAGTCTTCCCATTCTGTAATGCAACGAGTTGTCCTCTATTTTTATTTGGTTTCAAAAGGTGACTTCTGCAATGTTTGATTCAACTTTCCTTGCTCCATGGACACTGATCACACTGACAGCAGGACTAGTTGTAAAAAGACACATATAAGAGCTGACCTTAGAAACAGTCTATTGCACGTGGAAGACTCAGAAAGCAGTCACTCAAATAACATTCAACTTTTCAAACTGCAGCTGTCAAGCACACACAAAAATTCTTCTGTACCAAACATTAAGAAGTTAAGCTGTAGAACTATCTAGACAATAACAAATACTTACTGTACAGCAGCCAAGGAAAGAAAACACAGATGAGGACAAACAGTTGATCTCAGGTCCCATCCTTCTTCCTCATGTCTATTCTTTACAGATTTAAAATATAAATTTGTCATACATTGTAGTTCTTCAGGAACAAAAAGGCCAGGCAGAAATGTAAACAGAACTTCAACTAAAACCTCTGAAGGTGTCAACAGGAAGTCTGCACATACACACCACAAATGCCACAGTATCCCTAGCAGAGCAAGCCTGAAGGCAAAAACATTCAACCAAGGGAAGCTGTTTGAAACATCATTTGAATAAACAATTGTCAATGGCAGCAGTAGCCTAATAACTTACTTACTTTCTGTCCCAGCAATCCCCACCATAACAACTGAACAAGAATTTGCACATCTTCCCATCAAAATTATAGCAAATCAAACTAAACTACAAGAGGAAGAAAGGAAAAGGCCGAGAAAGATATTCTCAGAACATCTAAATGGCTCTGGTTGTTGGGAACCTGCTTAAGATGATTCCATCACTGGAAAGTCACCTAGTACCTAGCAAACAGCACTAGGAGCAAACTCTTACCCAATGCCGGCTCCCAGACCTTAGACTGAGGACAGCACTCTATATAAAGGCTGCCCACTCAGCATGCAAAACCAAGATAACCTTCCAGGGAGGAAGGTGCCTGAGTGATCATGGTTCTCAGATTTTACTGTGGTGTAAAAAAATTCTACTGTGGTACAGCTGTCCTGCAGGAGCACTGCTCATGTTCTGAATAATGGCCTGGGAGTGTTAGCACAGAAGGCAGGAGACCCAGGTCCCCTGCCTTCTATCTCCCTGATGGAATTAAAATTCTTCAGAGAACATATTAATCACCAGGACCACAGAAAAGTCTGAAAAGACACATGATGCATCCTTCAAATCATACTGGAAAAGCAGAGTCCACTCTCAGCCCAGAAATGAAGAGTTATGAAGCCTAAGAGAATATGACTGACGTAGCAGTTTCTTTATTTCTCAAAAGGAAGTCAAAAGTTCTGGTCTTTGCTAAGGTTATTTCTAATTTTTATTTTTTTTTTACAGCATCCAGTGTACTGGACAAACATGAAGTCAAAGCCAAAACAGTACTCTCCACTTTGCCAAGCATTCTAATATGGCAACTAGCCAAGTCTAAACGGTCAAAACATGAATGTACTAAACAAATTTACACACTTAATGCATTTTACAAACGTTGAACAATTTACTTTCCCAACTATTTTCTTGGACAGAAGGAGTATCAGCTCACAGATAACCCTCTTGAAGTGGGAAGGACGGGAATAAGAAAACATTTAGAGAGAAGGTATTAGAGTGACAGGGAGATATAATGGTTTCAGCCACTGAAAGTTTAAATCAAGAAAAACTTTCCTTTGCAAGATGAAAAATGTCTTAAATGCTTGGGCAAAACAGCACAATAAATCTAGAAAACAGCAGCATAAACCAACATTTGTAACAACTATCTGCTGGAGAAGTGGAGTGTCAAGAAAAGGGAAGAGGTTGGCCTACGAAAAGGAGTAGGAGAAAAACTACCTTCTTTGCAGTAAACAAGTAAATGCAATCTGCAAGAAATTGTCAACACACAAGAATATGAGGTAACGAACACTTCATTGCTCACAACTAACTTTAATTGTATTCTTCACTACTGCTCATCATCACAACCATTCAAAGACCAGCGTTACAGGAGCAGGGTATGGCATTTCCACTAGGTGGCTAACTTCCATCATTTGGCCTAACAATTTTCTGTAATAAAAACCCATAGTTAATGGATGCAATCAGAAAACTGCTATGGTTATCCAGAAACACTTATTTGTACAAACTCCACATGCAGTGTTTATATAAGCTATGGAAAGAAACCCTAGACCCCCTTCAAGCAAAAGTCTATGACACAGCATCACAAAGCTACCATGGTAACGCCTGACTGCCAGGTCTAATTGCATTTCATAAAATAATTCCAAAATGGATTTCAAAATCTGCTACTTAATTACCATCTTCCCCACTGGGAATGCAGGATTATTTCATAGTAATCCCTCACACTTAGAGAGCTCCGCTCATCTGCTGTGAATTAAATTTCACCAAGTGGTCTGTGCACAGGTCTGCGTTCAGGTCACAACCACGAACTTACTCAAAATGCAACGGGAGAGAGTAGTGAAAGGGGCATGAGACAGGGAGTTTCCATCTCAAACAAACAGGATCGAGAAAATATTTTAAAAATCACCATTACATTTACAAACTAAACACTTCTGCTTATAAATGTCTTCCAGCTGTCACCACTATACATACGGAAAGTATTAATCATATTACCTTTATTATTTGTAGCTGAACCCCTTCGTCTGTTTGAGGGCCTTGAAAACAGCCACATATTGTCTCAATAATTCTATCAATTAATTTCTTGCCTGGAGCTGTACTGTCTGGAGCATTCCCTGTCAAGTGCCCATATGCTATAAGTTTCTGGAGAGAAGGAAAAAAAACAACCCATAAACAAAAGCTTAAAAAATAAGTCAGCTTTTCATTATAATAAATAAATCCACTTGATAGCTGTAAATAGCACAGAATAATTAAAACAGTACATTTTACCAAATCTTGTAAAACATCGAGGATTTTTTTTAAAATGTCCTCCAGATTTATTCAATTTTCACTCACTAACTGCAATACAAAGTTTGTCAGCAAGCTTAACATTAAAGCTTTTGTTCATCAGTTAACAATTTTTTAAAACAAATAGGATTCTAGAAATCAACCCACATCACACAAGTCTTCATGTGTAGTCAGTACACAAATGTTTTTAGTACCAGATAAACCAGCTGCAAATGCTTTCTATTTAAGGTACCAGCTAGTCTTCTGTTTTTACTATTATCCCTTTCTCTCTCTAGGTCTTCAATACTTGAAACAGAATTTACTAATAAATTAACAAAATCCTCTTTCGAACACTTCAGGCACGAGAGTATTTGTAAATCTTCACCGCCCAACTACTTAAAAATACACAAATCAGCAAGGCACCATAGCGTGACAGCATGCCAGGCACGCACCTGCCCCTGAATATAAATGTATTAACTGAGTTCACTTCTGGCCTACTCAGGAGAAGCAAATGCCTAAATTCCATGCTGTAGAATTTGCTTTGAAAACATTAAAGGAACCTCTGAGTTTTTTAGAGACTAGACATCTCAAAGTGAAAACAATTCACCGCAATTATAAATAGTATACAATTAATTTGATAATGTTATACCTACTGTGTCAGTTCAACACATAGATATGCATACGAAAATTGGCAGCTGTACAATAACACAATAAAATGGATCCAAACGTGTAACTGTAGTAATACATATAATACACAAATAAACAAATACACTACATAATAATACATACATTCTCTTTTTGTGCGAACTATGTTCAATTTGTAAAATAAAGTAAAATAATAGAAAACCAGTTACATTATTTGTTATATACAACTATATTTCCCCTCCAAATTAAGGTAATTTTATAGTTGACAGTCAAAGCTCATCTTCATACATACCTGTAAACAATCTAGAGATGTACTGACAATCCTGGGGCACTTCGACTGGCACGCCAATTCAAATGGCAGGAAATATTTGTCTGCTTCAATGAAGCTTGTCTTTGATTTCACAGGTGGAAGAGTGCTTGAACCAGGCTTTGCTTCTCCATGAGGGGGACTAAACAGAACGACTGTGTTAAATACTGTAAGCGATCACACAAATAGTTCTCACCACCACAATGTTTACAAATGAAATAACAAGAAAATTAACATTAGGAAAGAGTAACTTCTATGAAGCTAACACAACAGCTAATATGGTAGTATAAACATTCTTAACAACTTTTATACTTCATCTGTCTCCTTTACAGATCAGGCAAATTGATGCATTTGCACACTAAGCAGATATTCAGTGGTCCCTGACGGTTTGAGGGCGTGAAGACTTGTTTCTTCTGAAAATAGGAAAAGACTCCCCTTACTTGGTTGGTGAAGGCAGAGGGGAAGCAGGGAAATCTATTCATTATCATTTCCACATTTAATGAGAACTCAGAGAATTTTAGTCTGTTACTAGTAGAACAGACAAAAATACAGCTTTCCAAAAATTGTAATGACCCTGAAAGTTAAGAATTACTCAACTACTGTATTACAATACAAATTTATTTCGGTACTTTGGAGAAAGTACATCTATTTTGGAATTTAGATCGTATCTGAACTGCTGTCCTGGACATTCTCTGGGGAAAAACAAACGAACACATATCAATGAAAAAGCCCGCAAACTTTGCTTTGTTTGTGTTCAGATGACACCACAGAATTTAAAAGTTCACTGGTTACCAATGTATCACACTTGGGCAATGTATCTGAAATGACTAACTGTAAAAAATTTGAGAAAATTATTAGCTGTTTGAGTTCTATTACTTGCAGTATCTTTAAAAAGGGCATGCTCATTAATACTTAGCTAAAAAGGACAATTAAGAATGGGTAATTTTTCACTAAATTGTGCATATCCATTCAGTTTGCCTTTGACTCAGAGCAAGATGTTAGTATGTTTCATTTCACAGAATTTCTCATCACCTTTATATAAAACATTCCTGACCTTTTCTGTGCACACATCCATATCTTTACACAAAAGGTAAACTACACTGTCTTACACAGACATGATAAGTTGTATTAAAAAAAAAAAAAAAAAAAAAAAAAAAAAAAAAAAAAAAAAAAAAAAAAAAAA
>WHYT01015457.1:26215-59538 GCA_009806455.1 Tetrax tetrax
GAAGAGACCTTTAAAGGTCATCTAGTCCAACCCCCCTGCAAGGCGCAGGGACATCTCCAACCAGATCAGGTTGCTCAGAGCCCCGTCCAGCCTGGCCTTGAATGTTTCCAGGGATGGGGCATCCACCACCTCTCTGGGCAACCTATTCCAGTGTTTCACCACCCCCATTTAAAAAAAAACAAAACAAAACAACAACAAAAAAAAAAAACAAAACCAAAAAACCCCACCTCTTTCTTATTTCTAGTCCAAATCTACTGTCCTTTAGTTTAGAACCATCACTCCTTGTCCTGCGGCTACAGGCCCTGCTAGAAAGTTTGTCTCCCTCATTCTTACAAGCCCCTTTAAGTACTGAAAGGCCATATTAACTTTCTTCCATCGAGGGATTTAGCAAGCATGAGAATTATTAAATATGCTGATATTTACATATTAGCCATAGAAACGGGCTGAGGTATGTATCAAACAATGAATTTTAAAAATTATTTTGGCAGCATTTGCTGTGTAATATTTACATAAATCAGCGTGTCACTTCTATTCCATTCCTCTCCGCCCCACTACCAAACATCAGTTCTGTATAAAAAACAAACAAACAACAAAACAAAAGAAGTCTTTTTCCCTGCAAAATTTCTGGGAGGTGGAAATGATCTATTTTTTTAAATGCATCCCAGGTTAACTGTGGGATCAGTTTCCTTGAACATGGCCCAGAAGAATTTAAATAATTATCATTAGAAGTCCCTTGTTAGGATATTCAAATCTCAATTACAGAAATAAGAAGCTGAAAGTAATTTGATAAACTAAGAGGTTTCTCTGTTCTAAGGCCTAGAAAAACAGTAGTTTCTACTGCACCTAAAAAATTTGACTCTACAGTAAGAACAGGGCAAATCCATTCACAGTTTCCGAGTCCAGCAATGCCTTCATAGCAGCAAAAGGCTACTGTCAAAATACAGTACTGAAGAAAATAAATCAAAATCTATTTAGGAAATGTCCATAGGCAGGTAAGACACACACATTAAACCCCAAAAATCACAACTTCAGATATTAATAGGAGAGAATTTAAGCACCCAAAGTTCAGAAATGACTGAACCATGCTTATATAAATCATTATAATTCAGTGCTCCCATTAGTTTTAGCATGGTATTTAACTATGGGATCAGATATTACTTTTCCTTATCCAACACCCCAGAACAAATAACCTTCACTGATTATTTAACATTAAGCATTTTTTTCTTATAATGCTCCACAACGTGGACTTCTACTTTATTTATACTAGTTTAAGTAAAACCTGTTATAAAATCACATTATTACTTTCTGTCTGAGACTGTCTTGTGGTGCTTGCTGCAACATTTTCTGAATACTACATCTATTTTTACAACCTTACTATAAGCTGATAGTATTGACTTTATTTTGCTGGTGGAAAATGAAGCACAGTGACTCAGTCAGATGCACCCACTAACTCTGATGTGCCCAATTTGACAAGCTGTGTGGCCAAATTGTTCAGCATATCTGATATTAAATTGTCCTTTACATCTTCCGAAACAAAGTTCCCACTGGCTTCCTTTCCAGCTAGAAGTGCTTACACTTTCCAACCCAAAACTTGTAGATTTTAGCTCAGATACCCAGGACATGAAGCAGAAACCATTAGCAGCCAGTTTCGACAGCTGTGGTTTGAATGATTTGCCTAAACCAGAAATTCAGTTACAGGGCAGAACGCAGGTCCCCAAGTAGCACTCATCTGTTTAAGCCATAAGAATACTTTCATCATAAGAACAGTTTCACCCACTGATCCAATTCTTTCAACGAGTGGTATCAACTGTCTTCACCACACAGCCCTGACTCATGGTTAGTAACGTAAACTAAATGAGGAAGAAGATCCTGTGGAACATATAATTAAATATGAAAAACTGATTCCACAATTTACTAATATTTAAAAAAATTTACTTGTTGATAGCAGAAGAGTGCTGAATGTCAATTTCGGCTTCTACCTTCACTTGCAGAGGAATTGCCCCCATAAATCTACACCTATTCCCCAATAAGGTCCTTTTCACACATTATCTTTTCAAGTCATACTAGTCTTCGCCCATTCCCACTTCCTCATCCCAGCCTCCTCCCTTTGCTCACTCAGTTCAAGTCTTTATTTGCATTTCAGGCTCTTCCCCCTCTTCTGAAGCCACTTCAGGATGCTTTTAAGCTCAGGCCCCTCCATCAGTCTTTCTGCACCACCCACAAAGTCCCTTTCTAACCCTCACCCCCGTTCCTACCCTCCCAGGCCAGTATCGGCCTGCTCCCTTGGCTTCTGCCTCTGCCCCGGGGCCCCGTGCCTTGCACTGTAACAGTCAGACACAGACGCAGGACTTGTAGGACGTTTCCCAACACCACAAACCTTACAACATACATTGAAAATGCTTTTCAGAGAGAACCCGTACTCCCAGTGCAGAATAAGTATGATACAGATTTTAAGAAGGTAAAGCACTATTGCTTAATATGATGAACTATCACATACCTTTGCTTTTCTGTTTCAGCCTTTATTTCCTCTGTAAAATGAAACAAAGGCACAGTTATGGAAATGGTACCGTAACTATAAATATAAGATTAAATAATCTAAAATCATTGGAAAGCAAAACAATCTGAAACCAGGATTAGTTCAAAATGGAAAATACATGTTTATAAGCAGTGTCATAAGAGCTTCTACTCTTCGTCTGCATTGGTTGCAAACTGTATCAAAATCACATCACAAATTGATATTCAAAACTTAATACTTAAACATGCATCCAGGCAGGCCAACCAAACACCACATCCTTAGAAAGTTTCTATCAAGACACTACCAAGCGCTTTTCACAGCTCATGTATATAGCGATACTGAGAAAAATGCAAATACTATTAAAACTATTCATCTATCCATAAAGGATACACTGCTTGTTAAAATGGATTACACAGAAAAACAATAAAGAAAACACCACTGCTGACTCTTACATGAAACCTTGATGACTAACAATTATCTTTGGTTTTAAACACTGTTGGACACCACAGTGATGACTAGAGGGGAGGAAAAAGTCTGTAGTGCCTCTATTTCATACTATTAAAAATTTTATTAAAATAGAAAGATTAATAGTTTAATCCTGTTGACAAGACATTCTAAATAACTTTTTACAATACATTTTAGAAGTCATTTTAAATTACTAAAACTAATTTTACAAAACATCTGCAATTTCAAGAGTATTTTTGTCTGTATTCTGTAGTTATTTAGTACACTTACAGGAAGTAAGTCCATAAAGAGGAGGTTTTGCAGTGTTGTAGGAATATAGTCTTGAAATAAAATGTACAGGATCAAGTATGAATATACATCTTTTAAGAAATCATCTCAGGAAATTCATTATAATGTTAAGTCCTGCTCAAACATGCAAGACCACAATCAACTAAACCAACACTTAGGTTTTTGTGTAGGAGCTTTAAACTAGCAGCATGAATCACTTCTGACAGACAGAACTGAGTATTTCTAACTAAGCCCGCATGCAGCAAAAGCTAACTTCATCTATGTCCTATCCCTCATTTACCATTTCACAAAGTTGTACTGATTCACTTACTTAACACAGGTTCCCAAGTTTGATATTTTACCACAAATCATTAATATCAAATATGTTTACTAATAGACTCACTCAATATAAAGAAAAGTTAACATAAGAAGTGCACATCAACCCAAAATTTAAGTGTTATTTCTGGTATGACTGGTGCTCCTGTTTACCCCCAGTAAGACCCAGTGGTTAGCAGGTCACTGGTTCACCCAAGAAACAGCTAGTACAGAAGTGGTTCAAATCTGTTATTCAGGACCATGAAAATAATTCTATATTCCAGATATTCAATATTCCTCAATAAGAAACAATAAACAACAACAGTCTTACAGTCAGCAACATTTCAGGAAAGTATGCCACCCTACCAGGTTATGATGCTTCATCAATTACTCACTTGAAGACAAATACCTGGCCAACGGGAAGGAGAAGAAACTCTCCTCCTCCCTTCCAGCCTCTTCATACCTTTCATTATTTTACCTCCCACCTTAGCATTCATGCCCCAGAACACTCCTGCCCTAGATGCTCTGAAGTCTGTCCAGCAAACAACATTACCAACCAACAGATACAACTGCAGAATTACTTCTGAATTTGAAGTTTCCAACTAAAGCAACAAAACTGAACAGGTCCTTGCCCAATATCCAACCGTTTTGAACACAGAATGAAACATAGTAGACTATAGAAACCAAGAGAATCCTAATGCTCTGCACAGATAGTAGTCTGATTAATAATGGCAATGAAATATTAACAATTTCTTTTTCCTGTAAAATGACAAAAGGTGTGTCATTAAAAAGGGGGAGCAGACACCCAACAAAAAGTACAAATCCTGTCTTACTCAACTTGAATCAGTTCGAGTGAATAAAAAAAGAGTAATACTACCACTCCTTTGAATCCTTTTTGTATGAAGGTCTTGTCTAAAATGATCGACACACAAATTAAATATCTATGATCTTCTATAGAAAACAAAAGTTTGAAAAACTTCTTGTTTTCTTAAAAGAGGAGTGGTAGGAGGAGAAAAAGCAATGACAGGAAAGGTTGACTCATTTAAAAATGATAAATGAAAAAAAAAAAAAAAAACAAACAACCTCACAAGAAATCAAGTGGTCTTTATTCTTCTCCAAAAAGCTCTGCTTCACATCCAGTTCTGACTGCCTTACTCACATTGCACCCTGCCACTGGAATGCTAAATCCCTTAGGCTAACTGTTCACCCTTAGGAAAGCAGCAAATTATTGTGGAATTTGTTCATGGTTCAGAACAGAAGCAGTTATGATTAGTGACTTAGTGTGAAATTGCTTAAGGAAGTACAAGCATACCAGTTCTCTGCTCCTGACCCTCTCCCTTTCCCCATGGACAACATTTTCCCAGTAAAAGACATCATGTGTCCTAAGTGCAAATATTCTTCCAGCACTATTTACAGATGTGGCAGCAGGTGAGTGTTCAGGCACCTCAGTCAGCTTTACAAGTTCCAAAACAGCGGTTAAACTGTATATTTAAGCAAATTTCTTCAGCTGAAAGCACTGCATGAACCAAGCCAGTCCCAGAAAAATATAAACATTAAACAACATTCAGGAAAAGAAAGGTCAGAAACAGTGGTTCCACTCTGCACAAACTCATTTTATTCCTGAACTAAAAGAATGCAGCAAACCCAGCTAGCTGTCATCTTACTGCTGCATTAGATTATCTCTGAATTTATTCTCTGCTCTGTCAACTGTAACAGTACTTGCAAAGATTACTGAAATAATAAAAAAAAACCCAATCAGAGCTACTTAAGAGCCCTCACTGTGCTGCTGATTTTCTACCAAATTATCACTATTCTTTCTTAAAACATTACAAGAAATCATCTTCAGAACAGGCCACAACTCACATCAGAAAATAAAATTTTCTGTCATGGAAGAAAATATACTACAATTACAAGGAAAGATCTTATGCAAATGTCAATCTAATTAAATGTTACTGCCATTTTGAGCAGCACTGCATCAGTCCATTAGTGCGAAAGTATAGATTTTATAACCTTTGTTAAATAAAAAGAAAGCTTCATACAGTGGCCGACAAAAATTATTTTAGGAGACTAGAAGGTTTTAAATGGCAGATAAGGACATGATATGATACCATTAGTATGAATGAGGTAGACAGCAGACTTAAACTTTACTTTTACCCCTGAGAGCTGTGAAAATCTAATTTCCTTCGCTGTCTGATTGCTCCCTCTGCTCTCCGAGCCAAAACACAAGTTAATCACAGTACAATTTCATGGTCACGTAACAACCACATCCAGCAGGAAGCATATAAAAATTCAAGAAGCATTATCAGAAGAAAAACAGATTATAATAAAGGTAACCAACGATTCTCACACTAGATAAATAATCTGTTAAAGACAGAAATCGAAATATTGACTGATTAAAAAAAAAAAATCAGCATTCTTTTACATGGGTAAAAGTAATCCCTGCAAAACTAAGGGTTAGCTAGAAAAGGGACATGAAGTCAGGCTTGAAAACATAGGCTGCTTCATTGTTTCGCTCTCCACACCCAAAACCACAAAGGAGAGGACTCAAGGGCTGGAAAAGCTTATCGTCTCAGCTTTACCATTCCTTTTGGGAAGGAAGAGTAAGAGAGGATGTAAGATGCTGGAACAGAGGAAGACGACTGTAGAAAAGGACTACAGCTTCCAGAGCTTTCCTCTGAATATCTGGGATGTAAACACAGAATTACTATGCAAAACAGCTCAGATTATTATTCTATGGCACTGAAAGGATGATTTGTCCTAAACCAGAGCTAACTGGGATATATTTAGTACTGTTAAATAAAGTGCAGCAGAAATAACAAAATAAATCCCTCCTGAACTCTCACACACAGCTCCAGAAGATGACTTCTTTACAGAGTTCTATCACAGAATTAATGGAAATACACGTGGCTTTTGCACACAGAAGATGGCACTGATCAGCAAGATGCATTATTTTGCAATTTTACAATGGCACACATCAACTGTTTCACAAAGCAGGTAAAATTAGTTATGCACGTCAGTGTCAACATACTTTTAAGTTTCATCTACACTTGTACATAATTTCAAAGATATCTCTGACCTCTGTTATACAGCTGTACCGCTTTCATCTGGGACAGAGCTAATTTTTTTCATAGTAGCTAGCATAGGGGCTATGTTTTGGATTTGTGTTGGAAACAGCATGGAGAATACAGGGATGTTTTAGTTACTGCTGAGCAGTGCTTACACAGAGTCAAGGCCTTTTCTGCTTCTCACACCACCCCACCAGCAAGTAGGCTGGGGTGCACAAGAAGCTGGGAGGGGACAGAGCGGGGACAGCTGACCCCAACTGACAAAAGGGATATCCCGTACCGTATGGCGTTGTGCTCAGCAACAAAAACTTGGGAGTGGGGGAACTTGCCTGCTGCTGCTTGGGCAATGGCTGGGCATGGGTCACTTGGTGATAAGCCATTGCTTTTAGTTTTGTTTTTCTTTGTTGTCGTGTCCCTCTCTCTCTCTCTCCTCTCTCTTTTTTTTTTTTCTTCTTTATTAACCTGTCTTTATCTGAACCCAAAGTTTTTGCACTTTTACCCTTCTGGTTCTCTCCCCAGTATCAGCCAGCAAGCAGCTGCAGGTGCTTAGCTGCCGTCCGGAGGTAAACCACCGCAACAGGTATCCGTAATTCCATCCTCACCTCTCCAACTTTAATTCACTATTCCAGCATGTCGTTTGAACATTTTTCCTTGCCCTCTTCAGATTACTCACAGTTTCTAGTACGAAAAAAAACTAAACTACTTTCTAGTTCTCTTTTTCTCCCTTTAACACCTTATAACCAGCAAATACAATTTGCGACTATAAAATTAACAACCCTCTCTGTAATGACAACAGGTAACACCCAAGCAGCAAGGTCAAAATGGGCCAAGTAGGTCAAGCAGGTGCTGTGGGCAATACTGTCTTATCTGGTCTATAATGCTGATCAAACTCCAACTTAGAACTAATTCACTGTTTGCCCTGCTAATCCGATTCAAAGGATGATTTAAACCTTCACCACACTGAAGGGTATTTCTAATTCCCACTTTAAATTTGTTCACGACGAGATTATTCCCCTGGCTTCTATGCCAACATCTGAAACAGACCCTCTTCTCTAGGTTACCTTCAGGCAATGGTTCCTTCTGCTTACTGAATACACCATAATGTCACGTAAAGTATAACTATTCTATGGTTATACTTTAGCAGAAGTAAAGGATAACTTTCTCATAAGGTAAGGGGTAACTAAATGGTTACCTTCAGGAATCGTACACAGAGCTAAGTTCTACTGTATCAGCTCAACTTCAGGTCATACGTTAGATTACAGGGAAGAAAAGTTCTTACAAAACTTGCTATTGGAAAAAGAGCAAACTATTTACCTCGAAAAGGAAAAACACTTTACAAGTTCATTAGACAGTATGATGAAAAACTCCACATACTTACAAGCACTTAATACATATTTTATGTTTTATTTTTCCATTCTCGCATCATAATTGTGTCAAAAAAAAAAAAAAAAAGAGAGCAGATATTTCCACATTACTGTATTCCAAACAACTGACATTGCCTGCCAGAGAAGCACACGCATAAGTCTCAATTCTATAAAGGATCTGCACATCTGAAGACTCATATTCAGAGTAAATGTCACAATTAAAGTTTACTTACCTAAATGAAACTAAGTCTTTTGGAACAGAAAACATCCTGCATTTTCACTGGACAAAAAATAATTACCTCATAAAAATTACATAGAAAATATGTAACCCTGTCCCTCTCACTGGGCGAGAGAGCAGAAGAAGCTACGCTTCCACTTAGTATTGAAAAAAAAATTGTATTTTCCAGCTGTTCTTAATGCGAAAAACATATCCAGATGACTAAAAATCACAACCATATTACAACTTAAAAAAAAAATAAAGGAGTATTAAATATATAATGAATTCAAGCTAGTAGGCAGAGGCCTTTTAAAGAATTGTAACAACGCTGGGTAATCAGAAGGTAGAATCAGTCAAAGCAGCATAGGATGCAATACTATTCAGGAAACAAGTCAATGTTTGGAGCTCACATTACTTACACCATAGAAGACTACTTTCAATTTTCAGCAATTTGAATTTAATTATTTCGAGTCAAAGCAGATGGATGAGATCCAAAGAACATGCATTGAAGAGGAATTTAAACTATATCAATTTTTAAAAAATGTTAAAGCCTATTAGAATCTTAAAGGTTTTGCTTGAATTGACTTGGCTTGCTTCCTTTCATCCAAGTACTCTACTGTTTCCAATATCACTGTGGCAACAAATGGATTAAAACCCTCAAATTTTTCATCATTAACGATACTGAAACTGTCCTTCGGTCCCTTGCATTCAGACAACGATGATCCAGAGATAATCTCTATGGGTAACTTCTGCCAAGTCAGTATGTCCTAAAAAAACAAAAAAAAAACCAAAAAAAAACCCCACCCAGCAAGTTTATGTAAAAATACATGCTGCAGATTTGGCACTGTTCTTACCTGAACAGTGTTTCTAATATCTAAACGCCTTACAGGTCTTCCACAAAGCTGAGGATTTGCTAAGAGACAAACAGTGTCAAGCGCACATACTGCACAGACATTGTCTCCAGGCTTCCAGCTGACCACTCTTCCTCCTCTGACAGAGCCTCTGCCTCACTCACTGCGTCTAAACTGTCAACTGCTCCAGCTTCGGTACGCTTTCTTGTGCTGAAGGTGTATGGAGAAGAGGAACTGGCAAATTTAGATTATGGTATTTTCCTCTCCCATTTCTGTTTTAACTGTAGCAGCATAATTAACTTTCAATAATTTTTAACGTATCTGTCATCAACATTAATCCATATCAGTGTATATAAACAACAAACTGATAAAAAAATGAAAGCTTTATAAAAAGCCTCACTGGGATCTCAAATTACCAGAGAATATTTAAACAGTTTAGTTCAATACTGTTATTCCCCTAGATTATCAAATCAGGTTGACTTGCCTAAAACTGGTTACAGCGTATGTACATTCACTATAGGAAGATAGTACTGAAATGATCCGTACTTTAGGAACCCTGCAGAAAAAAAAAAAAAAACAAACAAAAAAAACCCCAAAAACCAAAAAAACCAAAACACATTCACTTTGAAAGCTGAAATTGTTCCTCAAATGGAATTCCCAAGATACATATCACGGCACAGTGTCTTCCTGAAAACCCTATGAACAGCTTTATCCATCACACCTTCTAGGATGCAGAGAGATCTATTCTCCCTTCCCTCAAATCCTCCTGAACACAGTGACTCTAAGATGGACAAAAAAAAAAATCCTATTTGTGGGAGTCCAAGAAGAGGCTGACAGCAGCACTGGGCCTTCGAGGGTGCAGGTTTTGTTCTTTGTTTTAATCCAGAAAGCTAACCTAAAGAGAAACAGGATTGGAAGAAATACAAATGCGAGCACAAGTACATATAAGCAAAGTGTGAATTTCACCTAGGTACATTCTCCCTGTCGAAGAATATCATGAGTGCTTCTTTCCCCTCAAAATTCCTGAGCCCAGACTTCAGCACAGACCTTCAGTTATGGTTTATTTACACACTGGATCTTATGACTGCTGTTATTTGCTGGGGTCAATTAACCTTTCATTCTACTTAGCTTCCTCTGTCTGCAAGATTATCGCTCACAAAGCCTTGGCTCACGGATGGAAAAGAGCAAAGCTCCATGCAGATTTAAAAAAGTCACTGCTGTGGTCTTCACATAGTATTTACATAATAGCAAATAATTCTTGTACAGACAAACAAAACAGCCTTAAGAGGATATTTGGACACTTCCACTTGCTTTCCATTCCAATGTATTATGCTGCTGCAACTTCATGTTTACCGGTGTCGAAGGAATAACTAAGGAAGCACAGACTAATCACAGTATTTAAGAAGCGTTCCAAACAAACAGCCGTTATATTCTGACAACTCTTGATGAAATTCTGTGCAGATCCTCCTCGCTGTGCTTCACAAAACCCTGAAACCCTCTAATCAACTGAAATACCAAGTCACATTTCATTACCTTTAAAAAACCACATAGCAACCTTTGAAGCGTGTAGAGAAATATTTATGTGTATATATACACAAAGTAAAAAACCAAATGCCACAAATACAGACTTTGTACAGGTGAGGTGCTTCAATTTTAGATTACACTAATCCTCTGAAGAGAGTGCTAACATAAGAAAGAAACATTATATGTTGTTACTTCCCATGCCCTATTTTCTGATATGGTAAAGATTTGCAGCAAGTACTATTAAAGTATTTCTCTACTTTTATATCTGCAGTTCAAAAGACAATAGCTATATGTCTGATGATCCCTGTTGGGCTTTTTATCTCTGAAGCATTCTTCTCACTTATTCTTCATTTTCTTTTTAGACAGTCATTTATACAGAGCTACAGCTTCTCCCTACCCCTGCTCACAATGTAATATCATTTGGGGATACACAACTCCAGTGTAAATTCAGAAACTTAAATGCACAACCTGTCTCCACTCAGCCAACCTCACTACCTGCTCCTTCAGCTCATTAGGTATGACATTTTCAAACAGAGAATCATTGGCAAATCTACTCAAAAGAAGAAACTACTCTACTGGCCTCATTCTGCTTAAAATTAATTCAGAATCATTCAGTCCAAAGGGGTTTTATGACTACATTTTCTGTAATAATCTTTCTGCTTACTAAATCAAGTCGAGACTACTGTCAAGGTGGTTCACTGACTACCTGGGAAGAAGAGGAGGAGTGATACACATAAAGGTCACATTGCCAAGGACAACTGAACTGCAGTCATTATTGGTAGCATTTATATTCTAACATTTGGCTGAAAAGCTCATTTTCTGCAGCAGTAAATCCCTCTGCTTCCCCTCAGTATATGGGTCTCCATCCTTTATTAAATCTTCAACAACTCCCAACAGTATTCAAACTTGTGTCTTCACTCCTTAAAGACATTTCTTATACTTAGATCAAAATCAAAGAATGGAAATAGACTTTTTATCTACATCTTTAAACACAGTTGCAAGAAGAGGACAGCTATGTACATTTATTTTAATCAAGCATGGCATACCTTTCAAATGCCTTCTTCCAGCCTTTTTTATACCTCCTCCCACTACCCCTGTGTATTGGTTTCACTCTCAGAACTCATGGCACAAGGTGCTGAAAAGCTGCATTAGTATACAAGCAATTTGGTTGCTTACCAATGGACAGCCACCTAACCAGATTATAGAAAGGATCTTGCCTAGAGGTACTGTTTTCCAATATGCTTTAATCCAGTCCAGCTGAGGGTGATCACAGAAAAAAAAAAGTAGTTCCTCCTGTATCACGTGTCTCTCCGTGCTTATTTGCACACTCCTTACACAATCGGTGCCAAGGCACAAAGTTTCAACACCCTGATAATATTAGCTTTCACCGGGTCAGCGAGCCATGTCAGCTCACTGTAGAGCTGCATGATGAGGAGCGGCCACACCTCATGTCTGTCACGTGTTTTGGGCAGGAAGAGCTGGAACAGAACTGCCCATATTAATGCTGTATTTTTTGTAATGAAGTAACTTTTGCAAGGACAATAATGTTTCTTCATCAGGTGAGGTGCGGGGGCGCGGGGGAAGCTTGCAGCTGTATATTCCTCTTCATTTTCACAAAGTATGTAGTGTTTTCTGACCCCTCTTTCTTACGTCCTATGTTGAAATTCTCCTGAGTCGTGTGAATCCTGATCCTAGAGGCTAAAACCCCAACATATAAACACAGCAACAGCTATCCAAATAAAGAGGCAGGTAGCATAACATTTTGAAAACAGCATAAACTACCTTCACTGAGATATTTTCATTGCTGCTTTTTTGTATTTTTTGCTGCTTAAAGAACGTAAGTGGCATATACATCCTTTTCAGACAGATGAGTCAACTACTACTCAGAACAAAGACTACTCAGCAAGAAAAAAGAATGCCGTTCAACGTGTTAAATGGTACAAAGCTTTTCGCTGTTTAACATCCTTTTCCTCCTGACTGCATCATCCATCTATATTATGCCAGTACAACTGTCTGTGCGTGCCTACTGTAAAACTGCAGAGGGACGGACGTTACCAATTGAACAGTCACAAAGTAACACTGGATTAAGAAAGTAAAAGTTGACGTTTTTAACTTAAAGCTTAGAATATTTTTTAAAAAGTACGGATCAGTTCCTCCAGTTTTACTATGTGGGGGAAAAAAGCAAACGCTTTAGCCAGGTTTACTGCTACTGCTAGGGTGTTAATTATAACAGACTGGAATCACAGAAAGAACAGAAAATTAAATTCAACATGGAAACATGAAAATACGTGTCAAGGAAGGTAATACTAAAGAATATGGTAGGACGAAACACTGCAGAGAAACAACAAAATTAAGACAGACCCCCCAGAACAGTCTGATCAAAGGATACGCAACACTTACTCAGATCAGAATAACTGTGAGGTACCAAAAAAGCAATTTTACCAACAGAGTACAACGGTATACAGTATACAGATCTGTATACAAAAGGGTTGTTGCCAACTGTCTCTCATGAAAATACCAACAGGCTGGACCAAGAAAAGCATCACAAGTCTTTGGAGACAAAAAACTCAAGTTTTTCTGCCTCACTAACTGATTTTTCAAACGTTCTTGCCAAGAATCATAACTGACATCTAAGAAACCCATAACAAGGTAAAAGAAACTAATTACCAATTACAAATTCCATAATACAGGGATTACAACCAGCATAATTCTTTACAGAAGTGAGACTTTGTATTCACATCCCATCTGTCATTGCGACCCAACATTACTAAGTACTCTATGTGTGTGAAGTTCCTGGGACTACCTGTATCTCCCCTTGAAAGAGTCAAAAATCTACTAATTGAATGAGGTTTCCAGCTGAAGGGAGAGGGGAGGAGGTAAGCCTTGCGGCATGATAAATCGTAATGGTTTGAAATAATATGCAACTCCTCCGGTTTCTCTAGAATAGTTTGTGCAAGATAACTGGACTTTTCCCACCCCTCTCATGTTGTTTACCTGATTCAACCAACGTCACACATTAGTTTCTCAGCATATTAATCAAAGAGAAAACTGTGAAAAATCAGGACAGGCAAAAATTCTCAATAGGCTGTACTGAGGAGAGACTCAATACACCCCGTCCTCCTTTCTCTCAATTTTCTCAAACATTCACTAGTTTATTGAGTGAATATTTGCTTCAGACAGAATTGTAGCTTCTACAGCATGTAAGAGCAGGACTGCAGACATTGAGCATGGTGGGCTTACTCTTCCTCAAAGCCACAAGGAAACCAGTAGCTCTGTTGTTTAAGACGGTGAAATGTGTTTGCCTAGTTCTAGAGATGATGAATCAATAACTCTTAATTTGCCACAGCAGCTTGATACGTTCCTCTCTGAAATTCAGAGAAGTCAAAAGCAGCCTCAGTTCTTCCACAACATTAAAAAAATTAACTTGGATCCATGTCTCTTTATTTTTCCCTTTGAGCACTAAATATAATGTAGCTATTTCATATTCATAGTAGACAGTAGAAATTTAAGACTATGCATCTCTCAAAAATATTTTTATATATATATATATATATATATGTATTCATATGTGCACACACAGAGAACATCTCCACAGACAACGTGATCTAATCTATAGTGATCCTATAGCGATCTAGTCTATAGATTAGATCTAGGGATTAGATCATGTTAACTTGAAGGGGAAGTTTTAACTCAGTAGAACATAGGAAACACCACAAGCATTTAACTAATCAGAACACAGGTCATGACTGAAACGGCAGTCAGAATACTAACACATTTCCAGCGTCTACCACCATTTCAGACATCCTGATAAGAGTACTTCTTATGAAAAGTTCTATCTACTCAAACACAACATGGATTCTTCTTAAAATCAAAGCTCATTAATACAGGCGAATAAAATAATTGATTACATACAATATTTCTGGTGAAAATGATCAGATATGAAAGAAGTGTGGCATAAATTCTTACAAAGAAGGCAAGCTGGTGATAATGCACATTGTCCCTCTTCACGCCAAGTTGGGCCTCCCCCCTCTCCCCATAACAGAGTAGGTTAGTTTCCCTAATTTTTAAGATCAGAAACTCAAGAACATCCCTCATACTCTGCTTGGAAAAGTGTGAGTTTCTGCCAAAATACAAAGACGACAGATGCAAAACCAAATTTTTCAGTCACAAAATTACATCTGAAATAAGGAAAGCATTTTCAGTCAAATAATTTTCATCTACCTGAAAAAGCATATCTGAAATTAAATCTATCCAGAACAAAATCCTGCAATTTGCTAACTCATGTGAAAGGACACAATGAGCTTCTCTCTGAAGATCATCTTTAAGTCTGACCTTTAAGTTCAAAGCAGGCAAACATGAGCAGCCTGACTACCAAAGACCTGATAGCAAGAAATTGTCTCACCCCTCTGCAATATAATTGCTGGATTCTTCCACCGTATCCATCCCTGTAAGAGAGAAGATTCTGGACAGTCTGATGTGCTGCTGCCTATTTACTACCTTTGGTAATAGCTAAACAAGGAACAGGCCACCCACAGAAGTGCTAGAATCTGCCTCACTGGACTTACTCACACTGCTGTTTGACAGGGCTCTCAGCCTCACCTGAGGCCCTGCTTCCAACAGATGATCTCCAGAGGCCCCATTCAATCTGGACTTCTCCTGACTTAACTTTATGCATTTCCAAAAGACTTAGAATCATAGAATCACATGGTTGGATGGGACCTATAAGATCCTCTAGTCCAACCGTCTTCCCACTACCATTGCTGCCAGAGCTACTAAACCATATCTTGTAGCTCCTCATCAAGCCGCCTCTTGAACACTGCCAGGGACGGCGACTCCACCACCTCCCTGGGCAGGCCATTCCAGTGCCTGACCACTCTTTGGGAGAAAAAGTTTTTCCTCACGTCCAACCTAAACCTCCTCTGACTTCCATTACAGAAGAACATCTCTTCGGTATTCATTTGCAGTCAAACAATGTAATAAATAAAAGGCTTAAAGAAAAAAGTCTCTGAAGTGTCTGAGCAGCTCTTAAAATTTAATTAACATTTTTAATTGTTTTCACTGACAACTAAAAAAGCACCCGAACATTCAACAGAACCAAAATCTAGACACAAAATGTCACACTCAAGGTAGGATTCAGTTTGATATATAAGAACATTTCAACCTTTGTGTTTTCAGGCATGCTACCTGCCTGACCTCTTGTAACTGCAAGTTGTCAACGCAACCAAAGGAGGAAGCTGTGCAGCAGGCCAGCCGGGAGGTGTACTGCAGGACTTGCTCAGGCAGAGAGCCCATCAATAAAATCAGTGGAACAGAAGAGATGCGATACATATAAAGGCCTCTAACCTTAGGCATCTTACTCTGGGTCCTGTTTCCAGAGTTTATGCTCCCGTGATAGAAGCAACAACGTAGTAACAGAAGAACAAGTGACAGATAACATGAATTTAAGTCACAACGCCAGTTTCTCAGTTTTTCCTCAGCACCAATACTCTCATATTTTAACAACAGTATTACAGATGTAAACAAAGTGTTGTATTTACATAATTTTTGACAGAAACTCAAAGAAAAAAAAGACAATATTTTCACTCGTGCACTTGGATTATTTATGAATCAAATTTTTAAGGCCTAACCAAATGTAAACTGGAAAAGCAAGCTGCAGCATATTTTGCAGCAGTTGAGCTCTCCTCATGTTATACAAGCATTCTGTTCTTCCTACTTCAGATACAACACAGCTTTTTACACCTACATGCAAAGTTTGGTTTCAAAATTAGTGTATCTTCAGTTCATGATGCCATTCTCAGAAAACCAGTATTTTCATGATCATTTCATGTCATATGATACAGATTTGCGTGCAGTAGCTCTAGTCCATTTAGTTAAGAAAACAAACTTCTTTTTTACTTTGTAGTTAAACATGCATTTTAAGAAATTAAATTTAAAAACCCAAAGATAATTTAGTACATACATTTTTTAACTTTTGCACTACTCAGCTCAAAAGCTATTTCGCCACAGACTGCAGACATAATGGAAATAAATGAAAATAAATCTCAAAACAGGAGGAACGAAGGCAACTAATCAAGCCTGACAGATAATGAATGCTTCATGAAATACATAAGCAGATCAGTGTCCAAAGACGCAAATAAAACCAGAGCATTCCCACCCCAGATTTTTAAACACAGTTCATGTAGACTTTGAGAACTGGGGAACAAGCCCAGAAACCAAACTTAAAAACGTCAGACTTTACTGGGCAAAAAGATACAAGAATGGCAAATTTTGCTTAAAACTTTGATATCTAGCCTGTATTTTGCTTTCACAAGTGGCCAAAAGCATACACTTAAGTAAATGCAGATTATAAAAGCAGAGCAAGAATGCTGCAACAGTCTCCTCCTCCCAGCATCTAGCCATCTGTGGCTGATAATTCCTCCTGTACAAAGTCTCTTCCTGCAGGTTTGACAACACTCGCTAAATTTTCATTTAATCACTTTTTAAACCATTTAAACTTTTGGGATCAATGTAGTTATAAGCAGCAGGAAATTATATTTTTTGCTTTATTTTAAATAAGCTGAATTCTTTACAAGATCTCTAGATCTTTATTATGAGAAATTACAATCAATTATTCTTTCTTCATGCCTATGCCATTCAGAATCTTACAAACTTCCTTTACTTCCATCTTCCTCATTCCCCCCCTTCTCAGGGAACAGGAGGCATAGTCTGCTTGATCTCTTCTAGAAGACACTCTACTTTTCAATCATCATTTCTGACTTCCAATGCATCTGTTCTAAGCCCACGGTCTCTTTGAGAGGCAGCAGAGAACCAAACTGCACATGGAATACATATCTTTATAAAGTAGTGCAAGAGCTTCATTTTTTTCTGAATTGTTTTCTTATTTTTTTTTTTGACAAAGGAATCAATATTTTGATGGAATCATTCACTGTAACTCCAATTCGTCTCACTCCGATGGATAAACATCTTACTTCGAGCCCATGGCTTAGTTTGCCTTTATCAACACTGAATATCTGCCGTTTTGTCAAGAAGTGGGTCAGTATACCACAACTGAGGATCTTAGCAGGTTGTTTTCACTCTGTCAAGTATTTTCTTTTGTCAATCTTTGTCACCTCACAATTCACCCCAAAATATCATGAACCTCTACAGAACTGAAATATTTCTTAGCTGGGAAAGCAGAACACGTACTCCTTGACATCTCAGTACCTTCAGGAACTTTGGGTGAGCACCATGGTTGAGGTTTACTGTAAAACTGGATTACCATATACTTATCTACGCAATCATCGACTCCGCCTTACAGATTTGCAACGGTAAGTTTCCCCTCTGCAAATACCGATTCTTTCTTACCACAGAACACACATCCATTCTGTTCTCTACTAGCTTTACTTTTCAGACCTACCAGTCCGAAGTTTTTGAGATTTCTCCGTATCTTATACCCTTGGCACATTTTTGTTTTTAAAAAAAATCAAACAAAAATTCCAATGCTACCCACACTTACTACCTTCTGTTCCTTTGTTAGCAATCGATGAAATTTTAATATTACATGCTCTATTAAACAGTTCAGCCATTTCAGATTAGAGACTCTTTAAAAACTCCTAATCCTAACAAGTTAGTATGAACTTTGACTGAAACTTCAAATTGGGAATTCTTTTCTGACACATTCCTTGTAATTCCACTGTAAGAAACTTCCTCAGCTTCCATATACATCAAAAAGGCAAATAAAGTATTTTGGTCTCCTTCAATACCTTTACACTCCCCAAATGCTTCTGTGATATCACTACCATCTACAAGCCATACTGATGAGCGTGTTTTCTTCTTTGCTATTTGTTCATACCGACTTTGTCACAGGTTTTTCCATGTTCCATGTCAACAGCTGGTACACAGTGTAACTGTTAAGAAAACACGTGACAAAGAATGACCACGTTACTTCCAAGCATAGCACTCCCTTCAAAGCATCCTCAATCCTGTATTACTTTTTTTGAAATTTAAAAAAAAAAAAAAATAAAAAAGTGCTTTAACAAGTCTTCTCCATGACTATTATGAAGCTGAATTTAAGCATATGTTTGAGCAGCTAATAATGAGAATGCTCACTAGTACAGATCAGCTCTTCAGTTTCTACAGCTTAAACCAGTTCCTAGGTAGTGCTCGAGATGGACTCAAGAGCTGCTCAGTACATCTTCATTGAATGTTACTTGTCAACATAGTTGATTGATTTAGCTAACATGGCTAAGCTTTCTGTAAAGAACAGCTAATAAAACATTCATACCTGCACAGTTAATGCTATGGAATTAAGACTTTTCCGCAGATTATCCCTCCTCGCTCCTGGCCTCAACAGGCAGCATTCTCATTTTAAAACCACTGATATTTCATCTCACCATCTGTAAAGACTTCCAGCATTTCTGTATAAGCAAGCATACTTTGTTTTTGATGTAGTTACCTACTGATTAAACTATTTCTTGAGACTTCTCTGTTATTTTCTACTATGTTCTGCTTGCTCATTTGTTTTGCTGGTGACAACAACTGAAGACTGGAGGTGTTTTACTAATGCTTTGTATTTACTCTGGCAAGGACAGGCTGCTGCAGAACAAGACTGTCATCACGTTTCCCAGTCTTGTTTCTGGATCATTTGGCAGTACGCACAAAAGCTACGCGTCCACTTTTCACACAGCCCACCTCTTCAGTAATATTTTCTCATGTAATGTGGTCCTTCAAACATTCTTATTTTTCCTTAGAAGTTTTTTTTCAGGAGTAAGCACACATGCGTAGCACTGATGTTGCATCCATATTCCATACTTTTTAAAGTATAACCAGATACTACAAACTCCTATTACATACATCGAAGTCACTCAAGTTTTGTGGTTTACTCACTGTGAGAAAAGCAATTACACCTCTGCTGTCCCCCCCATTAACACAAGCATATGATATATTCAATAGATGTGATACACACACAGAACAGACTCATGGAATAAAATAAATTCTGGTATATAATGATGATTATTCTAAGCCAGGCATGTGAGCATATTATCTCAAAGTAGGTGTTTACTTTGACTGCTACAACCGTTTGGTTTTTTTTGTTAAATAGAATCCAGAGTTAAAACTGACTGAATTATGTATTACATAGTAACCCTTCCCATACCCTGTAAAAAAGGAACCTTCATGTTTTTTTATTATCATCCTGACAACAGGGGCAATCACTTGCTATAAAATTTTCAGTATCTATGAGAAGGTTTCATATACATTTTTGTTCAGTAATCAGTACTGTGAATTGTCAAAGACTAGATACAAATGAGGACAATAAGCTCTTACACAGTGCGAAGCTCTAAGAACAGAATTAGATCAAAAGATGCCTTGTAATATGTGAAAATCTACATTTTTTAAGCTACATCCTTGCTGTAGATACCTGACTGCAATTAATTTTTTTTGTCCTTTTGGAAATGGGTATTTTAAAAGGTAATTTAAAAATTGGAAACTACTAAGCTTTATTTCAGACTTAAATACAAGATCCTTGTAAGTTCACGATACCTCGAGAAACACGATACCTCCTGCCATATTCCGATTAAGTAGCCTGCTCACTACAGTAGCCTCAAAAGCAATCTGCAAGTGTTGATGAAAAAATAAGCAGCAAAACACATGACATTGCAAGACTCTCACCTATTTCAAGCACCAAAATTTAAAAGGTCACATGTAAGTCTATACATGAATTACACTGCTGGTAATCTTCTAATTAAGAAAGCATTATGCCACTTCCCTCTTGCCGTAGCTCTGAATCCTAAGAAAATCATAATCTTTTACAGATATAATATAGCCAGGAGACTACAATTCAATGATTGTCTATAAAATTCATCAAGCTACACTTAAAAAAAAAAAAAAAAAAAAAAAAAAAAAAAAAAAAAAAAAAAAAAAAAAAAAAAAAAAAAAAAAAAAAAAAGCAAACAACACTGGATAACAAAAAAATACGGACTTGTTTATTTTTGTGTCTATGGTATGCCCCCCAAAAAGGTTACAATCATATCAACTTCGTAATTTTCACTCAAACTTGTATTTGTAATTGAAAGCTCAAACTTTAAATCAGACGTCCTGATGCAAGATCTTCCAAATGCAACTTGCAAAGTGATCACACACTAAAGTCCTGATTTCTTCACTAGATTCTGATACAGCAAGGAGCTCCAACTAAGATGTTTGAATGAACACAAGAAGTAAGAGAATGACTATTACAGTACTCTGAAAGCTCCAGTGTGGCTGCCCTCATTACAGCACTAAGGCATCAGATTATTAACACAACGAAACCTTTCTTTTCCATTTCCCATCTTTTATTCATACTCAAATATTTCTGACAGTTCAGACTGCTTAAATTGAGACAACCACTCAAGTGACTACTACTCTTTCTCTTCTGAGATGCTGATCAGGAGACGAGTGGAAGACTACTTAAAAAGGTGACAATTGCACCCATGTTGTTAACTCCACCCGCGTTGCACACCGTCTTACCAGGAAGTGTCTCCTTTCCCATTGCTTACAAAAGCTGTGGAGAACAAGATAATTAAGGTATTCAGTTCAGTATATACGGGATCCATGAGTCCATAATAAACCATTATGAGAAAGTATACTTGCATTGACTACGCAAATAGTTCATATATACACACACACAATTTTTATTTAACAGCAATTACTTACACTTTCTACTGCACTGAGATCATGCCCCTCCTATTTCTTCATTAAAAGTATTTTAGGACATGTGATTAAATAGATGCTGTTACTAACTACAACAGTCAAAGAACTCTCAAAATTACCTTCTTTGTTATAAAAGGATACTTGGCTTTCTAACTTATTATCAAAGTAATAGAAGTTTCTTTATATTTCAGAATCCAGTGTACAACTCTGTGGCTATTTCTAGGCAATCTATTTGTGATCAAATGCAAACACCTTCCACCACCAGCTAGTGCTCAACAGGCATCTATTAAATTACGTCTAATACACCTAATCTGTGCTATTCAAGGCTTTTATTATTATTATTAATAGTTTTATTTAAGTCTTCGGTATATAAAACTACTTTGGCCATATCTACCTCTATGGAGGTCAGAGTAAGAAATCTATGTAAATTAGTGTTATGAATCATTAGTGCATGTACTGCCACAGGCACAAGCCGTATAAGAAAATAAAATTCTGAAGTTACACGTATCATTTAAGTTTTATAGATATTGGCAATAAATAGCAAAAGAGTCTCCAACTTTGTTTTAAAAAGGTCCTCAAAGCGACACTTCATTGTTCTTTAAAAAAGACATTTAAAACCCATCTGTTCCTTGTGAGGGAGGGTATTTCACCCTGGGCCAGTCCTCTCTCTGGTCCAGTTTCTGACAGCAGCTTTAGGCAGGGGTAAGGGGGATTTTTGGTTTGGTGGGGGATGTTTTTAAGCAAACTCTACAAAGAAGCACAAAAGAAACAACCACCCAAAGGGCGGAGTTAAGAAACAGTGCCATGCCACCTGCCTCCAGTTCATCACTGAAAGGCCTGGAAAGCAACCAAGCAGACAAACAGCAGCTTCTGCTTTTATGTGAAAAGGAGGCAATCAAGGAAAGAAAGGCCCAAGTGCTGTTCTACCTTCAATGTAAAAGATAGTGTTAATAATTCAAACTCAGAATTTTGTCTTGAGCTTAAGAGTACAATGTAAGACTCGGGGATAGATGTCAAACCTATCCACTCTTTCTTTCTGCCTCTAAGATAAAAACCTAAGGCTCCTCCAGACATTGCTAACTATCACATTCCATTTTTCCCACAGTGTTAGAGACAATTTCAAAGAAGAAAACTATTTCTCTTTATAGCAAAATCTGTAAGCATTTGAGATCTATTTATACACGTAATTATGCACACATAATCACACCAAATAAAGTGTCATGTCTTAAATCACAAGTGGAAAACATCCAAGTCTCTTATTTCACTGCAGGTGAAGAGAATTTTAATCATACTTCTCAGGCACTTAGGCAGTCTTTATCCAGCTTTCAAACTTTTATGCAAATACAGCTGTCCTATTCTAGCAATTTTACTTACTGCTGTTACAAAGCTCTGTTTCCATTTCAGGATAATAAAAACAGAGGTTAATTTATTCCTATCCACTTTCTCATGCACTGCACAACATCCAGCTTGGCATTCTTATAGACGTCACAGTCCATCAGCCAAATGAAGCGAGCAGAGTTAGGACTCTCTATTTTCCAGCTTTCCTGAGTTACAGAAAAAAATTGTGATTTTACGCCAGCTGCTGCACTCCCAGTCCATGCAACAGTACCACCTAGACCTTTATGTACCCTGCTATAATCTGCGATGTTGCTTGCCAGGCATTGGCAGGTGTGTTAGTTTTACACACGACAGAACGATGCCTTTGGAAAAAAAAACATCTTCATTTGAAAGCGCATTCCCATTACTCTCGGCTTATGACCTGCATTAAAAGTACACTGTTTTGTGCAAGTATATCTGTGTTAATTTGTAGCACAGTTTTAAAATTAAAGTATGATGGGGAGCTACCAAAGAAATCAAACCAGTGCCACAGTACTTACATTTAATGTACAAATCTGAAACTTTTAGGTGTACCTCGCCCTACAGAACTAGACAGCTGAGCCCTGTAGTATAAAATACTATTTAACATCTATAGTAAAACCCAACATTTTAATCTCAATTTCAAAGTCTAAAAATACCTCTTCCTCAGTTTCTCTCAAACTGCCAAGCTGCACATTGCAATGCTGAAGCATGTTGGTCATTCAAACATTCCTGACGACTAACTGCAACATAAATTGATGCTCAAGAGTCCCACATTTCAGTCGAGTAAAAACACAAAGTAGTAAAACACGCCTGTATCCAACACTGAGTAAAATCTCTTGACATGAAATATTTGCAAACCTATTTCTAAATTAAAAGAAAGAATAAGATTACAAAATCTGCTACAATTATTAGAACAGCAAGTGCTAAAGACAGTGAGTACAGAATTTGTATTATTAATGGATCATCTGTTTTAAACCTATCTCCCTCTGTGTTTAAGAGCAGACAGAAAAGAGGGCTTGAAAAAACACATTTATCTCAAGGGTGGATATTTTCAGTTATCTTTAAAATATCTTCAAGAAATACATGAAATGCAAAAAGGCCGAAAAGCACTGCACAGCAGACACTACTCATTTGAACAAACCCAAGCATTAAATAGTATAACATCAATAACCATGTAATCTCCTGCCATATTAGCATACCTGATACACAGAGTTACAGAAATGCTGAGCGGAAAAAAACAGAACCAAAACAGAACTGAAATCAACAATTTAAAAAAAATAAAATTAAAAAAGCTCACAGTAATCATGCCCTAGACACCCTTGTCCCTAAACTGGAGAGACGTGGATTTGACAGACGGACACTCGGTGGATAAGGAGTTGGCTGGGTGGCCGCACTCAGAGAGTGGTGGTCAACGGCTCAATGTCCAAGTGGAGACCGGTCACCAGTGGCGTCCCTCAGGGGTCCGTGTTGGGCCCAGCCCTGTTCAACATCTTTGTCGTCGACATGGACAGTGCGATAGAGTGCACCTTCGGCAAGTTCACCGATGACACCAAGCTGTGTGGTGCTGTCGACACACTGGAAGGGAGGGATGCCATCCAGAGGGACCTGGACAGGCTGGAGAGGTGGGCCCGTGCCAACCTCATGAAGTTCAACCAGGCCAAGTGCAAGGTCCTGCACATGTGTTGGGGCAATCCCAAGCACAAATACAGACTGGGCAGAGAATGGATTGAGAGCAGCCCCGAGGAGAAGGACTTGGGAGTGCTGGTGGACGAGATGCCCAACGTAAGCCAGCAATGTACACTGGAAGCCCAGAAAGCCAACCACATCCTGGGCTGCATCCAAAGAGGCGTGGCCAGCAGGTCGAGGGAGGTGATTCTGCCCCTCTACTCTACTCTCCTGAAACCTCACCTGGAGTACCTCATCCAGCTCTGGAGCCCCCAACATAAGAAGGACATGGACCAGCTGGAGAAGGTCCAGAGGAGGGCCACGAAGATGATCAGAGGGCTGGAGCACCTCTCCTATGAGGACAGGCTGAGAGAGTTGGGGCTGTTCAACCTGGAGAAGAGGAGGCTCCAGGGAGACCGTATAGCGGTCTTCCAGTACCTCAAGGGGGCCTACAGGAAAGTTGGGGAGAGACTCTTCAGTAGGACCTGTTGTGATAGGACGAGGGATAATCGTTTCAAAATAGAGGGAGGGAGATTCAGATTGGATACAAGGAAATCACTTTTACACTGAGGGTGGTAAAACACTGGAACAGGTTCTCCAGAGAGGTGGTAGATGCCCCATCCCTGGAAACATTCAAGGCCAGGTTGGACAGGGCTCTGAGCAACCTGATCTGGTTGGCGATGTCCCTGCTCCTTGCAGGGGGTTTGGACTAGACAGCCTTTAAAGGTCCCTTCCAACCCAAACTATTCTATGTCTTAATAAAAGACTCTCTCAATTTTGGTAAAATTTAGTTAAGCTGCTAGCGTGTGTATACAATTTTGAAATAAAAAGCTGAGGTAAAAAGACAAAAACCACAACCAAGTATGACAAAACAGCTAGTTAATAATGCAATTACAATGAAACCTGTTCAGCAGAAAAATTAAATCATACTAGAACAGAGCAAGAACAGTATGCCTGCAAAAAACAGAATCTGAGCTGGTGAAACAGCCAGCCATGTGAGTTTATCAAACTAGAGAAGGGCTAATGTCCACTACTTTGGTCAAGTGTAAATCTGCTTCAGGGACCGGTTTGTCTTCTTATTTTAAAATCTACCTGAGATGATACTGAAAAAAACATTCTTTGTTCAAGCTCAAAAAAATCACAGGATGAAAAAAAAAGCTTAAAACAATGGAACAGAAAGATATTTTGGGAATCTAATCAAACATTGCAATCAAATATATTACTGCTTTGGGATGAGTACATTTGGTCACAGATTAAAGAAAAGCTAGAAGTAGCCCTCTCAGAAAATAAGCACCATCAGAAAGCAGCAATGATCACTCGGTTCAGGAAGTTTTGGTGATTCACCATTCCTGAAGGGGCGGGGGGGGAATCCAAAAAACAGTGGCCAGGTGACCAACGTGGAGGAATCGAAATTCCCTCTCAAAATGAAAGCTCTATTTGTCATTTTTGGGTTTCTCACGCACACACAAACAGCACTTCCACAACATATTAAGTACACAAGCTTCTTGGTATAAAGTTTAGAAGTACAAGCATAGTTGCACTTACAATTCCCACAAAATCAAATGTGACTCTTTTTATTAAAGAGAAAGGAATTTCCAAAATAGAATCATCCCTTTTGCTGTTTAAGAGGAAACATCCAGTGTGACTGACTCCCTTTTACAAACTCCTGAAAAGCACAGCCAGATATAAGACATCTCTGAAACAATTTCTGCTTTAATTAAAACATATTTTGGAAAATTTCAAAGGAGCGATATGAAGATTTGCAGCATCTGAGAATAAACCAGCCCATTGTTTTTCTACTTGTGTCTAAACAGAAGCAGCAGACTTAATCTTGATTCTTGTGCTACTTTTTTCATTCTCTAATTAGCATGGCTCTTCAAGCGTGTCTCTCTGATAATAAAACCCATACACTCCTGAAACCAGGGGTAACATTACTCTGAAAGTTTTATCAGGTCTAGAGTTAGTATAACCTTCACATTGCCTACCTAAGCGTCAAAGCTGCTCTTGACTACAGCATTATACTAAGAGATCAGATTCCTCAAGACTTCAAGTTCTTTTAAGAGCTCCCGCTTCCCAACTAAAACCTCATAATCTATTATTACATTCACACTGAAAACTAAAAAGTAAGACGTCAAATTAAAGAAAAACAACAACCAATATAAAACCCAGAAACTCCCAAAGAAACCCAAGTAAAACCTCCAAAACCAAGAATACCTAAAAGCTAAGACCATGGACACAGTGGAAAGAAGCGACGTGAAAAATGGGTGGAAAAAACCTCCCAAATTTGTCAGTATTTATCAATTCAAATGAAATTTTATCATGCCTTTTCCTACCAGTTTGGCAGTTTTTACTTCTAGTTGTGTAAAATTAACAACTGAAGAATGCAGGAGTTACAGAAGACTAAAATGTGGGGGAAATGCCCTATAATCTATACCAGAAACTTTAAAAAATAAAAATAAAATAATAAATAATCTTTCTCAAATCTTTGCTGACTGGCATTTTTGTTCTCACTCACATCCTGTATCAGCTGCTCTACTACCTTACCTGGGATCCACATTAGGCCAATACACTAGTAATTATGTAGGTCAACCTATTCATCCTTGTAACAATGTTGGCACAGTAGCAGATGTCTTCCAGTCCTTTGGAATTTTCTCAGTGTTCTAAGATTGATTAGAAATCAATAATGGAGTTCTGCCAGGTATTTCAAACTCTTGGGACTTGACAGGTCTATTTTTAGCAGGTCTTTTACATTTATACTCAAAATGGGAAGTATCATATAACAAGTATCATCTACCTTGTCCCTCAAAACACATATTTTTATTTAACACTTAGCTGCATTCCATTAAGATATCTATAAAATATATATGCTGCAGTTTTTCTGCACAGGTTGTTTTGTTCTGTTTTTCTTAATTTTAAGTTCTGACATTAGGTGGTTTTCCTAGAGACAAAACACACTAGCTACCATTTGTTCAACTGTCCTTGTACAATATTCTCTTTCTGTAAAATCCCACAAAACTATTTTGTGTTTTCCCTGGTTGTTTGGAGACTTCTCATATGTATGTGATTTTTCTTAAACGTTTGGTTTGCCTAACAGTAACCTATAGTTTCTTCTAATATTTACTCAGGGAAAGGACATGGTAATAACTGCCAACTATGCATAAATACTTCTGCATAAAAACCATCTGACCAGCACAGCTAGATCACATATTTTTGGCCTTCAGACACACACAACAGAGTTCTTTCTCCTCTAAACGATAAAAACTATAATGCTTCTTACTCAATTCTATTTCCTTGACACCTTCCTCCTTCCTCGAAATTTGCAGTTGTGTTTCCCAAACCACTTCAGCCTCTGATGCTCCACTGACAGTAGCTATCTTTCCCAGGCAAAAAATATTTTCTCTCGGCAAACCACCAATTTACACATCACACAGGAAAGCTCTCTGGCTTGATGCAGAAAACACGAAATTCCCTTCCCCCTGTCTATTTCAGGTACTGAACCACTGTTGGCTGTTGCAAAACTGAATGAGAATCATGTACAAGTTTGCTGGTCTTGTTTGCCAGGCTCCTGGCAGCGCTTGTTTACTTTAATTAGTTTACTAACTAATCAGTAACTTCATAAAAACATCAACAACAATTAAAAAAAATCCAGAACTGACAGGTAGGTGCCCCAAAAGAAGACAAGGCTTCCTCATCTAGTTCTTTTTGAGTCCATGATTTCAGCTAGGAGTTTCACCAAGAACAGGGAATGACAGAATGACCAGATCACCACTGGCTGATGCTTCCCTCTCTGTGTCCCACCCACGCCACAATCCTCCCTAAAAACTAAGTAAGTTAGCATATTTAACAACATATTATCAAAATACTAGCTCAATATCAATTATTCTCTGAAAGACTCCAGAAAAAGTCTAGAATGCACATCTGACATCAACTGCCAAGATAATTTTTTCCAATTGTATACGAAGAAGATGCGCAAGTATAGATAGTGCTGTTGTCCTGAAAAAAATGAAACAGTAGTTAACTGGAGGCAGGAACCAAGACGAGAGAGAAAAAAATTACAATTACAGGAATAATAAACTGGAAGAGGCTACAGAAAAGATAAACTAGAACAAAACCCCACAAAACAGTAAAGATGTTCCATTATAAGACCCAGATACACTCTGGTTACAAGGCAACAACTTTTCGTTTTAAGCTTCAACATACCAATCTCTAAAATACACAGCAGAACAGAGATCTTTAAAAGTCGCTCTGTGTCGCAAATATGCATTGAAGTGTTTCAAGATTAGATATTTTTAAATACTGAAAATCAAAGTTAAAAGTTTCAAAATATCAAAGGCTTTAACTGAGGACATACTTCAGGACAAAGTCAATGTTCCACCTGAAAAAAAAAATAATCTTTTTTTTTTTCCTTCCAAGACAAAAAGCAAATATTTGATACTCATTCTCCATTAACTTTTTTTCCAACCCAAACACAATCTACCTTGTTTTCTACAAAAGTGTTTTTATGTGCACCCTGCCAACCATCCCCTTTCTCAAGGGAGATTAAAGCTCATCAGTGTTGCCATTCTACACAGCCAAGAACTGATTACATTTAAAACAAAAATTCCCACTATACACAACTTCTCTTAAATTAGCTCCATAAATTTGACATAAACACTATTTTACACCTCAAATGCAAAAGGCAACTGGGAAAGCTGTTTATAGGGCCAACCAAACCTTAGTGTTACCAAGCCAAGTTTTAAATCTTTGCAAGCAAAGTAGATGAGAACTTAACCACACTGTAACCCTGCTAGGTAAAGTCCAAGTTTAGCAAAATAAGCAAGAGGAGGTAAGGGCAGCTCCAACTTTTAGGGACATTTTTTTTTAATACATCTTGGTTTGTGCTAGCAACAAATCACCGTCTATCCTGCTTGCTTTCTTTGAAACAAGTGTTCAGAAAAGCAATTAAAACCAGAAAATAAATACTGTATGGACAATGGTGACTTGTATATTGTTAAAATAAGTGCCTATAGTACATGCAGACCACAAACAATGGTACAATACCAATCTCTATGTATTTAGCATAGAAAAGACTCCAGAAATTCTAGGTTTCAGCTTCCAAAAAAGGACAACTAATTCTGATGAAAGACAGAAGGCAGTCCACCAAGAACAGCATTATCCAAAATACAAACAGAAATTTAGCTCATCCAACACTTCTCCAGTAAAATTAATTCCAAAAGAGCAGCATGATAATGGTCTTCAAAATGCATTTTTAACTCTTCCCAATAGTTTAGGAAGGGTTTGTTTTTTTTTTTTTCAGTGCATCCAGCATTTGCAAAACAAACATGCATTTCTGTATTGACTGTTACCCTAGCTTACTCTGATAATAAAACACAACTATCTATATACGTAAAGGACACCAGAAAATGAAACCAGGAACAGTAAAAAGACAGACAGAAAAAATTAGGCAGGTGAGACTTTCCCAGGCCATTTTCAAATCTGCATAGGTAAAGATTCAGATGAATCTTCCCACCTCTGAGGTGAGTCCTACTCCAAATGCTACCTGTTTTCAGAAAAACTACAATTCAATGCTTCATTATATCCCGCTGCTTCACTACCCTATGTGTGCATGTAACGGCAGCACAAACTGCAGGGAGCTGTTACTTTCACGTTGCAGGAGACCTACATCATCCAGCAGGATCTTTGCATGACAGACGAAACAATTCAAGGAGCACTGAAGAACCTTTTAAAAAGGAGTTTCAGCCCTCTTCAGTCAGTACTTCCAGAGTTCCAAGCAGCATATGCATGCTTTTCCTTTAAGCACGTACTAGGTACATATCTGTATCATTTTACGTTATTTGCGGTTTGGAGTTTTAAAGAAGAGATGCTTGACTCCGGATCTCCAGTTGAACCAGCAGCCTTTATGCAAGCAGGGAATTCTGGTTTGCTCAGCTTGGTTTTCTACAAACTGCTTTTCCAGGCTGATAAATCCACACCCTGAATTCTGACACAACGCACTAACAGTTTTTGTTAGTCTATTAAAATCTTTACATTCAGATGAGGAGTGTTTTTCTTTCCCCAAGGCCCTTTATGGACTATGCATGATGCAGTATATTTACTGCAAAGTTTCCTAGACTGTACTACGGCTGAAAAATCAACACAGAACCAGCAATGCAGGAACTGACTGGGAAGGGAACCTGTAAATCTAATCCTGCTGTCAGTTTGCGCTCGCTCTCTCTGCAAGTGGACGATTTTAAAGATATTCCTTGCATAGATTAAGAGTAGCTGCTATGCAAGTAAACAACACAAAGTTCTAAATCAGCTGTATTTCATTAGGTGACTACAGAAAGAAATGTTACAATTTTACAAACAGACAATGTCTTTCCGAAGGACAATGTTACATGAAAAAAATACATTAAACTCGGAGTCAACTACTCTGTATGAATCCAAACACAACCTGGTGAATCATTACATGCAGGATGTGAGTATTAGGCTTAATTTCATCCCTGTTAAAAATCAAATAATATCTATAATTCAAGTTGCAATATTTAATTCATATTTTGCTTTCTTAACTTTGAATAGCCCAGGAAAATGGGCATACTAGAAGGACCTCATCTTAACACCTGTTCAGAGGTCAGAGTGCCCCAGTAACATATACCAAGAACGTTGTGGGTTTTTCCTCCCTCAGAACATGCAGATCAAAAATAGATGAAGTATAATCTTAACGGAATGCAACAGCACAAGCTTATAAGAAAATATATAGAGATTTAAAATGACAAAAGGATATTCCTAAAGATTCTTACAATACTAGTTGTCAACCTGAATCTAAAAACCAGAGTTTAAATTTGTTTGCCTAGTGTGTATAGGAATACCAAATTTCTGGTCATTGATTGCTTGTTTCTGAAATACTTCAGTAGCAGCTCATCTTATATGAACAACGTAAAACAATGTAAATACTGAATTTAGGGGGAAAAAAAGAGAAAATATTTTAAAAAATAAAACAAAAAAAAAAGAGTCTGAATTAGCAACAACTACTAGTTAGAGTATTTGATACACTAATAGTAAGCAACATTTTGCTAGTCATGCAGTTGGGAAAAAGAGATCTTAATAGCAGAGTTTTGTATTATGTCAGATAATTTCAGTGAAAACCAAGCAATTAAATATTCAGACTTAGAAAATAATGATGTTGATTTGAGGATGTCCTATTACTGCCATGATTTTCAAAAGCTACTTTTTATTTAACAATCATTTAAAAAAAAAAAAAAAACAATAGAACTTTAAAGTTAGACTTTGACAGAGTTAACTCAAAACTGAAGTTAACTCTAAATTACTATTTTCTCATTAATGCTGTTGCTCTCTGAAATAAACCAATTTCTCAGGAATAAGAATTATGTACTCCTTGCTTAAGGCAGCAAAGCAGCATCCAGTTGAAGAGTATTTTCCAACAGACGAAGAGCTAGATGGAGAGAGCACAACATGTGCATCCTGTGTCCAATTCTGCTATGAAAAATCACAGCTCAGCTTTAACACCCAGTTGCACTACATGTGAAATAAAGAGGATATTTACTTTTCTCTGAAAAGCTTTTTTACAGTTAGATGCAAGCACTACTCAAGAGTTATATATTGCCACTTTTGAATTAGGAGTCTGTCACACACAAAACGAAAAAACAGCCCATACTGTATTTACAATTACCAACTACATTTCATTGTGTCGCAACCTAAAAAAAAAATTCAGTAAGGCTCTATGATAATTAACATGTCTGATATTTTTCAAGTTGATGAAACCCTCCTATGTATATTAGCTGATACATACGGTCTTGTACTTCTTTTTTCTCGCTTTACTGGCTTTTATACCCACACACCATATCATTTTCCTATTTAATCCCCAATCACACAATCAGATCCACAGAATGTTTCAATGAAGCTGTAGCATAGAAATGACTGGGATGTGTGCTTGGGGGTCTCCTTGCACAAACCAGTTTATAAGATAAGAGATGCAGGCTGTACAGTCTAGAGGACTTGCTTTAGAATCTCTGTAACACAATGGAGTCATGCTTGGAGGGATCTGGAGGATACTTAAGAGAGATTGAGCTACTGAAATAAAGTACAGCAGAAACATAAGATTAATACCAGTATCTGATTCCATGGATGATACACAGGCTGGATATAAATTCAGCTTAATAATAAGAAAACACGTCTCTCTTATTTCTAACCTGAATATGCAATCTGAAGTCAATGGAAGGGCCGAAGGGATATCAGTTTAATCCTATCTGCCTAAATCACAAGACTATTATTAATAATTCTAGTGATAAATGAGAAATGCAAGTAAAAACTCCTTCCAATCTATCAGAATTATGAAATAAATAGTTCAACTACCACTATCTCTCCCCCTCCATTTGTCAGGATCTTTCACAGACAAAGAAAACAAGAAAATTATTCATTTTGTTTTTTAAACTATAAGTATTATAAAAGATGAATGGAATGACAAAAGAACAGAGAGCTTGAAATTACTTATATTCATTTTTAAAACAAATAAGTTTCAGATCTCTTCAAACAAATCCATTTAAACAGATGTTATTACTGCACAAAGTCAAGATAATTATCTCCAAAACCAGGAACAATTACACAAGAATGGGAGGGACATAATCCATTTATGTATTATTTAAATAAAGCAGGCCTTCTTCCAGAAGTCTCAGTAAACACGACAATATTTTGCCACATAGGTTCAAACCCTGCCTGTACTCTTCGTGCCAGAATTTTAAAGCCCAAGTTCTCCTTTTACGCCGCCTCTTACTGAAGGTGTACGCGTGTGCTTTGTACCACCCAGCCCCGGTACCTCCCTCACGCTTCTGGAGGAGGTGGTGTTGACACAGCTGCACTACAAACCCAACACCCCTGTTCAGCCCCAAGCAGGCAAACATCCCCACGTCCTCCAGCTCTGCCACGCAAAGAGGAAGCTCCCTTCCCCATCAGCTGTTTCTCCGCCAGTAAGGACCCGGCGAAGGCTCTCTCTTGCACATCCCCTGGATCATCCTCTCCCTCTCTAGCCCTCCTCCCTACAGGACAGCGTCCCGA
>WHYT01015458.1:0-11653 GCA_009806455.1 Tetrax tetrax
AGATCGTGCCTGACCAATTTGGTGGCCTTCTATGACGGGGTAACAGCATCGGTGGACAAGGGACGGGCAACAGATATCATCTACCTGGACTTGTGCAAAGCTTTTGACACTGTCCCGCACGACATCCTTCTCTCTAAACTAGAGAGGCATGGGTTCGATGGATGGACCACTCGGTGGATAAGGAGTTGGCTGGATGGCCGCACTCAGAGAGTGGTGGTCAACGGCTCAACGTTCAAGTGGAGACCGGTCACCAGTGGCGTCCCTCAGGGGTCCGTGTTGGGCCCGGCCCTGTTCAACATCTTTGTCAGCGACATGGACAGTGGGATAGAGTGCACCCTCAGCAAGTTCGCCGATGACACCAAGCTATGTGGTGCCGTTGACACGCTGGAAGGGAGGGATGCCATCCAGAGGGACCTGGACAGGCTGGAGAGCTGGGCCCGTGCCAACCTCATGAAGTTCAACCAGGCCAAGTGCAAGGTCCTGCACATGGGTCGTGGCAATCCCAGGCACAAATACAGGCTGAGCAGAGAATGGATTGAGAGCAGCCCTGAGGAGAAAGACTTGGGAGTGCTGGTGTACGAGAGGCTCAACATGAGCCGGCAATGCGCCCTTGTGGCTCAGAAGGCCAACCGCATCCTGGGCTGCATCAAGAGGAGCGTGGCCAGCAGGTCAAGGGAGGCGATTCTCCCCCTCTACTCTGCCCTGGTAAGACAGAGTAGAGGGGGAGTACTGCATCCAGTTCTGGAGTCCCCAACATAAGAAGGACATGGACCAGTTGGAGAGGGTCCAGAGGTGGGCCACAAAGATGATCAGAGGGCTGGAGCACCTTTCCTATGAGGACAGGCTGAGAGAGTTGGGGCTGTTCAGCCTGGAGAAGAGGAGGCTCCAGGGAGACCTGATAGCGGTCTTCCAATACCTAAAGGGGGCCTACAGGAAAGATGGGGAGAGGCTGTTCAGTAGGGCCTGTTGTGATAGGACTAGATGACCTTTGAAGGTCCCTTCCAACTCTAACCATTCTATGATTCTATGATTCTATGATCCTGCCTGTATCCAGCCCCAGTTCCTTTTCTCCTACCCAATGCACAGGGGCTGCCTCTAAGGCTGGGAGCTTGTCACAGCTTGTTAAGAGTCCCCAAAAGCTACACACTCATCTGCTTAAAAGTGGCAGTGCACCTCTTCAGAGTCCCCTATGGAAATTTGGTCTCTTTTGACCAAAGACTTTCTTCAGCACGCTGAAAATTTAAAAAACCAGTCACGGTATTCAGCAAGGTGGGCATTCAACAAGGTGGGGTTTTTTTCCCACCAAGCAGGAAAATAGTAGCGGTCAAGAAAGAGTGGTTTCGAATTTCTGTAATATAATTTAAACTGGATTTAGCTGCAGCAAAATGAATTCTCAAGAACCCAAATAAATTGAACTTCAGCAGTTTTTGAGAATAACATGAATCATTTGCTGTCTTTTTATTTTACAATATCTGATCATGTTCTCCTTTTCCTTTTTTTTTCTCTTATTTCAGAACAGTATTATTCTCTGTATATATATTTAAAGTATTTCATGTCATGTATAGAGTCCAATAAATTAGTCACCAGTATCTGATAATAAAACCTCTGCCTACGTCTCTTGGCTGTCACTTGCCCCATGCTAGACAGAGACTTCTCCTTCTAAATGAGTTCAGCACAATGAGTCAATGCAAGAGTCAAGAAATTGAGAAAAGATCTAAGGGCCATTTTATCATTTACATGTTGCATGATGTTTCAACTCTATTAAATATAGCTCAGGACCAGAAAATACAATTGCAAGTATCATTAGCTGTATTAAAACAAATTATATTTGAGTTATTGAAAAGACTGTGCACTGCTGGTGGAACGTAAATGGATTGTCTGACTCATTCAGGCTGAAGGTTAATCCCAAAGGTTTCAGAAACCAAATGGAATGAAAAGAAAAAAAATCCCCACAATGTCACTGAAGAACATTGCATTAATTATATGCACTCTTATGTAGCTCCCAAACTTGAGACAAATGCTTCATAAAGAAAAATAAGGTGACAGTCTAGATTATAAAGTTTTTTTCTATGCCATGCAGTGCAGGATTGTGTGGAGATACTCAGCTAGGTCTGGAAGCAGCAGTAGCAGAGTCGTGCCAAGCCTGCTGGGACAGAGCAGTACCTGATGTGGTCACTGCACTGCAATTATAGGTAACAGTCCTTCCCGCAGCTACGCTCGTGGCACAAACCTATCAGACATCCCTAACATGCCATGGCTTTGCATCGGCTGGCTTGTACAACACTGGCTATGAAGGAGCAGAGCAGGATAGCAAGAACTGAGGATGGAACAGATGTTATGAAAGACAAGTGTCACAGTGATTAGATCACAGGTAGGGTCTTCTACATTTCATTACTATACTGACATTATATGCCACGCTCCAGCTATGTCTTAATTTGAGATGAGACCTGAATGATAGCTCCTCTTTACTGTCTTTTCCTCCTCTCCTCTCAAGGTGCAGCAGTCTCCTTTCACATGAAGGCTGGGAAGAAGCTGTGTTGTATTTAAGGAGATGCTCTAACATAAGAGACTAGGAGATGAGGGCTGTTGAAGCGTGCACACATCCCAAGATCAGGATTTTGGCATCTAGCACTGACGGCACTGTGCTGGTTTTGTACAGCAAGGGGGACTCTCTCTGTCCTTATCTCAAACCTTGAGGTTTTTGTTTTCTTATCTCTCCCTCATTCTCTCGGAGGGTGAGGAGAGTGAGTGAAAAACTGCGTAGCTTGGTCCCAAGCAGGGCTAAACTACGACAGGCATGCATCCTGCAGGCATCCAGAGCTTAGCTTCATCTATTCCAATATCTTTTTCAAGAGCAGCAAGTAGGAGATTAAAGAGAAAAATGTCTGGATTTCCTTCACGAACACCTTTGTCCTCAACTTTTTCTAAGCTTATGCCCTTAAACACGAAGAGATGTATCCCTCTTATCCTCTCTCAGAGAATAATCATTGATGTTCTTTGGAATTTTATTAACTTATTTTGATATAATATACTGTGGTGATTACTTCAACAAATAATTTATTAAGTAAAGTATGTTTCTTTTTATTAATTTTGAATTACTTTTTTATAATTCTATTACTATGTCATTTCTTTTTTAGTATTATTTGAAAGAGTAAGTGCAACTTCATACACATGTGGTCAACTTCTGTTGACCATATTGCAGTTCTCAAGTTACATCTTCCTCGGAAGTATTTAATCTGCAAAATGAATTGTCTTAATCAACTAATTACTTTGTAAAATCATTACCCTGTGTGTCAAAACACTTCTCTAAAATGTCTCCCTATTCATATTCTCGAAGAAGAACTAAACACATTCAAGCAAGCAGGTATTGTCTGACCTGTTCCATTCTTTCTATGGCTCAAATGTTTATTTCTTATTGTATACTGAACAAATGTTTTCCTTATGTTGTCTAACATGATCTCTAGCTCTCTGCAAAGACTGCTACTGAAAGAAAGCAACACACACTTCTATTCCAATTAATCTTCCTAGTGTACCTTTCCTTTCACTTCATAACGCTCAAATTTGACTGCCTTTAAGCTGCCAATTAATTTATCTTTGGGTTTGCTCCTAGGTAATTTTCTTTGCTCTATTTCTTTACATTTAATTCAGAGTGTTCCTATTTTTATTACAGCTAATTTCTGTTAGGTGTAATATCAGTTTTTCTGTGTACCACACCTTACCAGGAGCCGTCTGGCACGCTGGTGACTGAAGGAGGACAGAAGCAGACCAGAGGCAGTTGTGTCTCCCCATGGTAAGAACCTGCATCTCTGACTGCCTGTCAGAAGTCAAATCTTAACAAATTTTACAGCACTCTGAAAGGCTGTTTTGTTCACTCAGCCTGCAGAAGGCACATTATTTGACTCTTCTTTTCCACCTTCCTTTATTCTGGTTAGTGTCACGCCCAAGGCCATTGAACATTTTATAAAAGCAAGACTTCTGAACTAATTTTATGCTTTGTTTTTAGAAATTATTTATAGAACTCCAATCCTTTTGTGACAAAACAGTAAGTAAATACACTGATATTAATGAAAATAAGAACATAAATTACTAGCTCTCAGAATAATAGCAGTAGTTAAGTATTTAAATTCATTGTGACTCCATACTGAAATCTATTTTTTTCAAATGGTCTTCTGGAGTTACATGCTTATCATATTTTAGTGCACACTAATGCAAATCTCTTCAAAGACCAGCAAAAAAGATTTCTGAAGCTGCAAGTCAGACTAGTGTCAGCAAACAAAACGAAAAAATGGCTCATAGCTAATAATTCTAGTATGAAGCAAAAGAGCTTTAGCTGCATTAAGCATAATATACATATATATGCCTCTCATCTTAGAGTCATCTTATCTCTAAAACTGTGTATTTAGTGAATTCAGTAATTACATTACTTGAAAACCAAAATATGAATGGTGAAATGAAAAAAAAAAAGAAGTTATGAATTGTTCTGTGACAAACATTTAATGAAACACGATTTCCTACAGATTTGAGTCCTACTTCTCTCACATCACTTAACCAAAACAATTTCAGCTGCTCTCCCACCACATGTACTTCCTGAGGTCTTTTCTGGCCAGACAGAGAACCTGCAGTGCTTTGCCTGGAGGTATGTATATGTTGATTGCAGCCAAGGAGAATATAGAACAGCTTCTCACTCAGTAGGGCACTGATTTCAGTTTTTCCTTTTTACTGAGCCACGGCCATCATAAAACTTGTAAGAACTTAATTATCTTCAAGACTCACAGAAGACTTCCTTCCCGTGTTGTGAGAGCTAGATCAGCAGTTCAAAACCTGATGCAGAGGGCTGACAGACAGAAAATGATTGCACAATCCTCGTTTCCTTAGGAAACAGCAAAATCTTACACCAAATTAAAGTTCTGTTACACTAGTGGTGCTGGAAACACATTCTCTATAAGAATTTCAGCAGCTTATTAAATTTATTGAGGTATGTAACATAAGTGACTAGCAAAATATAGTTAAACATACATTATATGTATATTTTTAAATATATATTTTGAATTTTATATGTACCCTATACACTGTAGTTTTTATATATAATGTGTATATGTGCATGGAACTATATATGAAGTGTGAAATATAAAGTCTTTGAATTGTATTGATGATTTTTTTTTTGTTTTTAACTGTAGGTCCTCACCAAAATGGAAACAAATCTAAATGGGTGATGAGATACATCTGATCCTCACACACCTCAGCAGCTTGAGTACCTGCTGATGGATGCTGCTACCACAGATACTTCTGAGCACAGCCCCAGGACTCCGCCTAAATGAGGCGAGCAAGGAGCTGGAGTGGTTCACAAGACAGCTGCAAGAGTCGCCTCATTAGCTACTTGGCAATGAGTCTCTTCATGGGTTTTACTTCTTTCTTTAAATTTATGATGAATACAACAAGCTTTAGTTTTACTTTGTATTGAAAGCAAAGGCCAAATAGGATTTGTGTCTTGCCCACCCTACTGCTGTCTGTCCCATGCCTTTCCCCAGGGATGGACTGGCTTTGACCTGAATTGCAAATCTCTGAAATCCTGCTCATTGAAGACCCAGAGTTGCTTAAATATTTTCTTCCTAAAACCCACATAACTGTTTATTCCTTTCTTAGTTATACCTTTGAGGAATAACTAGTCCAGGGCTTGGTTTGAGCACTTTCGACAGACAACTCTCCTTGTTAGCCTCTTTTGGCTTCCAGTCAGGGAAAACCTCTGAAAAACCCTCCGATACCCTTCTGGTCCCTGTGCTCCTCACGGGGAATTTCCTTGCTCCCCCTCCAGCCCTGCTCTGAGAGGTGTTCAGAGTCGAGCAGTATTGCCAGCAACCAGCTGCTTGTTTTACCCGTAAAGTCATCCACAGTGTGATTGCTCCTGTCACAACTTCCCAGATGTAGTTTGGCTATTACATGCAAATGCCTCTTATGAAATGCATATACAAAGCTAAATGAAAGCCTCCTGTCAAAACAGAGGTGGTGATAAAGATGCTGCTCACAGAACCGACGCCAAATTCACACAGACGTATTCCCAGCCTGCACAAACATCACTCACTTTGAAAAGTATGGTTTTCCACTGTTCTACAAAACAAGGGGAAGAGAGCTCAGAAATACACAGGTGGCTTCCCACACCTTAAATACAATCCTCAAAACTATTTTGTGAGAATTGGTTATCGGGAGTGAAGTAACTGACAGCAAGCTAATGCATCTCAGTAACATACTGTAACAACTCACACGTGGTCTACTAGAGCACCTAAGCTGATGTGTTACTTTAATGCTTGATTTTTTTTTTTAACAATAGGCCTGAAATGTCAGTACCATGCATACTACTCTTCAAGGACTTTTGCATACAAGAATGTGATCAGTTGGTTCAGTATTGCTCAGTTGAATTTCACTACAAAAAAAAAAAATGATAAAAGGAATTTTGTCACGTAGTGCTGCAAGCACAAAAATGCACGCACAGACACGCACAGCCGGAACATACGTAAAACATGCACACGGCCACAAAAGGGAGCAAAGTTTAGTAGCCAAAGAAAGACGTAGACTTCAACTATAAGCTGCAGCTTTCACCCGAGTTTGAACTTCAAAATATATGTGAAAGAGAAATAAAGCCGAATCTCCTTAACCACCATAAAACAAAACATACACCACTGTTGTAGTTTTCTATTACTTTTTAATTTAAGATTAAATTCTTTATTAACTCCGATGCATGCTGTGGCTATAGAAGAATAATTTCATTTAGAAGAATATTTTTCTCTTCATTTTTCTCTGTCATGAAACAGAAGAAGGAACATTTTCAAGATGCAATCTGGTGTGTGGCCATAAAGCAATGTGCTGTCTTCTGCTGCCATTTTCTCTTCTCCCTGCGCTCACCTGGTAGAGAGATGGGGTAGCTGCTGAGCTCGTCACCATCAGAGCTTCATGCGTGTGACTTTTTATACAGGAAAACTACTCGTTGCTTATAGGATCACTACATTAAGCATTTTTTTTTTTTGCTAGGGTTATGAACAGGCTGGTAGAAACCCGCAAGAACTGGAAGGGGCAGATGTGGTAGACTGGGGAAGACTGTAAGTCTTCCTTACTTTCTTTAGCAAGCCTAAGAGAAGAGAATAATTGCTGGTGGGAGGGACAAGAAAGATTCTGCCTAAAATCCTATTTCTAATGTCAGGTTAATGAGCATTGGATTTCTATTGGAGAAAATACTCCAGAAGGAAGGAAACGGTGAGAGAGAGAAAAATTGACCTAAGAAAAATGGGGTATTATGGGAAGGAGGAAAATGAAAAAAAATTCCCAATAGAAAAATAGAGATAGGAAACACATGTACCATCTAGACCAGTTTGTATCCCACAGCAGTACACATACATCATCTTGCACAATTTCATACTTTGAATATTTATTTTTGACAAAGCTCTAGAAATAAATTTATCTTTTGGAATGAAGTTATATCTACTAAAACCAAGCAGTCCCTGCAGGCCACTGCCCCTCATGCTTCTGCAGAGAAAAGACCACTTCTAACAACATTTCTTTATCCAAGCATATTTCTTTTGCCAGTACTCAGATAAAAAATGTGTCCAGCTCTCCAGAAATGCTCTGCAGTTAGAGTCTCTGGTGATGACTCAAGTCTATCAAGAACACCAGATGATTCAGCTAACACAAGTCTCACCTACAGCTGTGGAAGCCACCTTTCTGATCCCTAACTACCCCTTAGCCGATCTCCTGGAGAACAAACAGCTGACTCAGCTGCTGCCAAAACAGATTCACTGCTTTCCCATCAGCTATTAACACAGTTCTTCTCACCAGGAGAACAGCACAGAGTAGACAGCAGATGGCCCCTCTCCTGTCCACACCTGATGGGCATCCAGAAGCTGAACTCATAACACCATTATTCAAACTAATATTAGATTTTTCTATGTTACTTCAGCAACAGCAGAGTGATTCCTAATCTAATTTGCAGAAGTCATCACTGAAATTTTAATGTTGTTTTGGCATTTGAAATGCTCTACCCTTAAAGAGAGATGATAGTAAGTTATACACCATCTGCAAAATCAGGGAGGGTGTAGCAGTACTGAGGCATGTTAATAAACTGCAGTGGTAACCACATTAAAACATGTACGTAGCTGCAAACACAAACTTTAAATAGAAAAATTAATTGTTGATGGCACTCAGTGCTACCTACTTCACAGTAAAATGAGTTGAAAACAGAAATACACTTGAATCCAGTGATCTTAGTTAGACATACCTTATCTTTTCACAGTCCCTACTTTGTCGAGCACCAGAGGAAATTACAACCTTGAACAAAACTTTCTGAACAGAAAAATGGCAAGATAAATTACCTGAGCTGTCACAGTGTATCATTGTATCAATCAATAACATATTCTCTGAAATTTGCAACAGTTTTAATAGATACTGCTGTGCATAGTGCTATTGCATATTAAAAAAAAAATCTGTTTTTTTTTTTTTAAATAAAATTCTCAAAAGCACGATTAACTACACTTGGGAAAGCTGGTGCATATCCAGAACAGCTCACAGGTGAAGACCTTTCAGGAAGACAATGCTACACATTTACATTTCTGCCAGTTGCACTGGCTGCTCTGTGAAGAGGAGCGGATCACTCCAACAATACAGCTCAAGGATAAGAATGAGGAGCAGCAGGAGCCAAGGCAGTTGAGTAATTCATCTCTCTTGAGAGGAGCAAGACACGATTGCACTCTCTGTACCGGCTGGCACAAACTCTTCAACAACAATCCACTATGTGGAAAACAGACTGGCCTTTGTACTTTGTTTATGCCTTTAACAAGAGCATTTCTCTTAAAATACTTCAGTAATTAAAAAATAATGCCTCCGATATAAAAGGCAGCTGCATAGTTACAGAAATTAATGTATAATAAGCAGAACGTATCCTTTGAACGCCTTTCCAGGAAAACGTTGATTTGATCTGCCTCTCCTCATTCTAACACACTCAAATTGAATTCTGCAAGATTTTTGACAAGTATTTAGTCTGAAGCAACAGTTACATCCAAACACAGATCTAACTTTCATACTTTGGGGCATTACGATGCTTACTTTTAATGGGAAGAGACTGCATTGCGTCATGAAAAAACAACAATATATGGAAGGCATTACTTTAGAATGTCTGGATATTCAATTAGCTGACAGCATACTTCAAAGAGCTTTGTTAGATGAGATGGTACAACTTATGCAATAATTATCAGAGCACAACATCATTACTCCTGCTGAATACCCACTGGATAATATACTTGTCTCTCAACTTTCTCTTCGAATAGATGGCAGTCATCGTGCCTGGTCACATCACAGAATCACGTCTTTGAATCACATCGCGGGAGAGGCAAACAACAGGCACCTTGTGCCGCTTGCCTACCGCCAAGGGGTGTCCTTCCAAGTGCCGAGTCCTAGCAGAGAGCACTCCTCTGCCGCAGCTCAGCATGGCTCAGCATCTCTCCCAGTCCCGAACCAGAACAACTGGCAGGTCCTACACATGGCTGTCGAATCCCGTAAGGTCAGAGAGTAAAAGGGAGGCTGCAATGTCGCATTACGGCTGCACTGCCCTCCCCTTGGCCTGTCATTTTACATGACAGGCACTGTTGAAAGGTGGTGATCTGTCCTGGTTCTGGCTAGGATAGAGTTAATACTCACCTGAGCTGGGTGGAGAACTGAAGCTGGTAGCCCCTATGGCTGGGATAATTAATTAATTAGCTAACAGCTGGGTTTAATTTACCCAAATTAGCCAAAGGGCTATTCCATCCCATCTAACATCATGCTCAGTATATAAGTGAGGAGGGTGCTGAAAGGAGTCTCCTCTTACTTGGAAGAAACTAGGCGTGGAGATTTGTTGTAAGGCATTGTATTGTATTTATATTCCATCACTGTTTTGTTTTCTTTTGTCATTGCTGTTAAATTTACTTTTTGTTCAATCTCAATCCACGTGGTTTTTGTTTGTTTGTTTACCAATTCTCCCCCAGTTCTCTTGGAGGGTGGGGGGGAGTGGGAGAGAGACTGCGTAGTCTGGTCCCGATCGGGGCTGAACTACGACATGATCAGAGCTATACAATTAGCAGGTGGCCTGCTCCCTCTCCGCATCCCAGCAGCTCGTGGGAGTGCTGTGCAGGAGACATGCAGCTTACTCCCAGCTGTTTCCTTCCCCAAACAAAAGTACTGGATGAGGAATTGCACAGAAGACATTACTGCTGACCTGCGGGCTTGCTGCAGCGGCACAGACCCCCCGTGCTACCTGACGGACTCGCAGGCAGGTGTCCTGTTCCAGCAGGAGAATACACGATGCTATCTGCCACGGCAGGGAAGTGCAGACTCCTGCACTCCCACCTCCCACTCCTCCGTAAGGACCTTAGACCTTCATTTTGCCTTTTTCTTCAGCCAAAGAATAAATGTAATATTAATATTTACTGATGGTAGTTATAAATTAGAAACGGCAGGAGACTCGGCCATTCTGAATGAAGACAAAAAGCATCAGGTATATCCAGCTGCTCCCGGGATTATGAGCTCATCTGTACAGAACAATAGGCAGGGGAATGGTCCAGGGGAATGGTCATTCTCTAATAAGAGAGTAATAGCGTGTACCATGTCAATTATGGAGTTATTGGTAAGGAAACTAGGACGACATGCACATAAGAAATTGAGCGTGAGGAACGGTGCAACGAAGGCGGATATCTCCCTTAAACAGAAAAGGTGCAGAATGATTTGATAGACTTCATCTCAGACAGAAAACAGGATTCAGGAATATGTCTCATGAACACCTGTCCCAAGGTGAAAAAAAAAGATGATAAGGTGTGTTTATACGCACAGAGGACAGAACCACTACAAAAGTCTGCTTGCAGCAGCATGCATTGCTACAGGCTTGAGAAGCACACTCTCCTCCTGCATCACCACACAGAGCCAGCTACTAGCTCTGTCAGATCTGGCTGATAAGAAGCTTCACCTACACCTGTAAATTAAAGTAAGAGCCTAAGCAGTTTCTGTAAGGACCAGAACTATTACAGTCTGGTACGATGCTAAGCACAGTGCAACAGTATCCCATACTCAGTAAGGTGTGAGCTTTATCCCATACTCATCAGCCAAATGGAAGGACACCCGCTGACTTCCAGGAACTCTGATCAGGCAACTGGAATCGCAAGTAACCACTAATGAGCTCCACTTATGTCTTCGTTAGTGTAGACATCAGCTTTCTAGAACATACATAAAACCAACTGAACAGAAGAGCTAGTTCTTGCCAGAGATTATATGATAAATCAAGGTCCAAAGACATTATCGGAAAAAACAGTATTTCTAAGGGTAGAAAATATCTGGTCTGAAATCCTGCCGACAACATATGCCATTTCGCTAGCACAGAACAATGAAATATACAAAAAGTCATGTCACTGTAATTTGTAAACAGACAAAACAGCCAAACAAATATTTGATTCTATAAGAATTAGATAAACAGTTTTACTGTTTAGCAGAGATTTGGGGCTATTTTTCACATAGGTTAGCTAACAATGACTACAAAATTAAGTCTGATCTACATTAATTTGTTCATTAAATTAAAATTAGCTGAAGCAGTACATAAAGTAGAAATGCAAGAAGGTATTTAAAAAAGAAAAAAAAAAAAAAAAAA
>WHYT01015458.1:13017-37668 GCA_009806455.1 Tetrax tetrax
CCTTTGTACTTTGTTTATGCCTTTAACAAGAGCATTTCTCTTAAAATACTTCAGTAATTAAAAAATAATGCCTCCGATATAAAAGGCAGCTGCATAGTTACAGAAATTAATGTATAATAAGCAGAATGTATCCTTTGAACGCCTTTCCAGGAAAACGTTGATTTGATCTGCCTCTCCTCATTCTAACACACTCAAATTGAATTCTGCAAGATTTCTGACAAGTATTTAGTCTGAAGCAACAGTTACATCCAAACACAGATCTAACTTTCATACTTTGGGGCATTACGATGCTTACTTTTAATGGGAAGAGACTGCATTGCATCATGAAAAAACAACAATATATGGAAGGCATTACTTTAGAATGTCTGGATATTTAATTAGCTGACAGCATACTTCGAAGAGCTTTGTTAGATGAGATGGTACAACTTATGCAATAATTAACAGAGCACAACATCATTACTCCTGCTGAATACCCACTGGATAATATACTTGTCTCTCAACTTTCTCTTCGAATAGATGGCAGTCATCGTGCCTGGTCACATCACAGAATCACGTCTTTGAATCACATCGCGGGAGAGGCAAACAACGGGCACCTTGTGCCGCTTGCCTACCGCCAAGGGGTGTCCTTCCAAGTGCCGAGTCCTAGCAGAGAGCACTCCTCTGCCGCAGCTCAGCATGGCTCAGCATCTCTCCCAGTCCCGAACCAGACACAAACAACTGGCAGGTCCTACACATGGCTGTCGAATCCCGTAAGGTCAGAGAGTAAAAGGGAGGCTGCAATGTCGCATTACGGCTGCGCTGCCCTCCCCTTGGCCTGTCATTTTACATGACAGGCACTGTTGAAAGGTGGTGATCAGAGCTATACAATTAGCAGGTGGCCTGCTCCCTCTCCGCATCCCAGCAGCTCGTGGGAGTGCCGTGCAGGAGACATGCAGCTTACTCCCAGCTGTTTCCTTCCCCAAACAAAAGTACCGGATGAGGAATTGCACAGAAGACATTACTGCTGACCTGCGGGCTTGCTGCAGCGGCACAGACCCCCCGTGCTACCTGACGGACTCGCAGGCAGGTGTCCTGTTCCAGCAGGAGAATACACGATGCTATCTGCCACGGCAGGGAAGTGCAGACTCCTGCACTTCCACCTCCCACTCCTCCATAAGGACCTTAGACCTTCATTTTGCCTTTTTCTTCAGCCAAAGAATAAATGTAATATTAATATTTACTGATGGTAGTTATAAATTAGAAACGGCAGGAGACTGCGGCCATTCTGAATGAAGACAAAAAGCATCAGGTATATCCAGCTGCTCCCGGGATTATGAGCTCATCTGTACAGAACAATAGGCAGGGAAATGGTCCAGGGGAATGGTCATTCTCTAATAAGAGAGTAATAACGTGTACCATGTCAATTATGGAGTTATTGGTAAGGAAACTAGGACAACATGCACATAAGAAATTGAGCGTGAGGAACGGTGCAACAAAGGCAGATAAAATTTCCCTCAAACAGAAAAGGTGCAGGAGAATGATTTGATAGACTTCATCTCAGACAGAAAACAGGATTCAGGAATGAAAGATATGTCTCATGAACACCTGTCCCAAGGTGAAAAAAAAAGATGATAAGGTGTATTTATATGCACAGAGGACAGAACCACTACAAAAGTCTGCTTGCAGCAGCATGCATTGTTACAGGCTTGAGAAGCACACTCTCCTCCTGCATCACCACACAGAGCCAGCTACTAGCTCTGTCAGATCTGGCTGATAAGAAGCTTCACCTACACCTGTAAATCAAAGTAAGAGCCTAAGCAGTTTCTGTAAGGACCACAACTATTACAGTCTGGTACGATGTTAAGCACAGTGCAACAGTATCCCATACTCAGTAAGGTGTGAGCTTTATCCCATATTCATCAGCCAAATGGAAGGACACCCGCTGACTTCCAGGAACTCTGATCAGGCAACTGGAATCGCAAGTAACCACTAATGAGCTCCACTTATGTCTTCGTTAGTGTAGACATCAGCTTTCTAGAACGTACATAAAACCAGCTGAACGGAAGAGCTAGTTCTTGCCAGAGATTATATGATAAATCAAGGTCCAAAGACATTATCGGAAAAAACAGTATTTCTAAGGGTAGAAAATATCTGGTCTGAAATCCTGCCGACAACATATGCCATCTCGCTAGCACAGAACAATGAAATATACAAAAAGTCATGTCACTGTAATTTGTAAACAGACAAAACAGCCAAACAAATATTTGATTCTATAAGAATTAGATAAACAGTAAAAGCAGAGATTTGGGGCTATTTTTCACAGAGACTAGCTAACAATGACTACAAAATTAAGTCTGATCTACATTAATTTGTTCATTAAATTAAAATTAGCTGAAGCAGTACATAAAGTAGAAACGCAAGAAGGTATTTAAAAAAGAAAAAAAAAAAACAAACCCACCACAATGCATAAGAAGAATTCCTGTTATTTGCTCCTATTGCCCAGATCCCTTGGGTTCAGTATTAATATCGACAAATATTCAACAAAACAGTTTGTCAATGTATCAGTCAAAGACAGTAAGGTTCACGCTCCCAGAAGGATCTGGGCTAGCAGCAGGTACCTACAGGGTGTACTGCAGCACTGCTCTGAGCTGGTGCCTTCCTTGTCCGGAAGCAGAAAATTAATGAAGTTACAGAAGGTAAAAGATGCGTAAGTTAAACATGTTAGTTCTAAATAACTTTAAGCCAAAGAACCATGTTTTGCCATGACTTCCTCTGGTCTTGTTCTACAACAGAACAGTGGATTTCACTTCAGGCATTTCAAACAATATGCTGAAAACCGTTTCCAAAATTGTCTTTGATTTATGTTTTTGTTTGAATGATAGTCTTAGGAATATACATTAACTTAAAGCAATCTTAAAGTGATCTTCAGGGGGGAAAAATCATACCTGTATACCTCTAACAAAAATCTAAGCATACTCCTATAGGTAGCGAGATGGAGTAGAAATCACTACGTCCAACTGAGCTGCCACTGTTATTTCAACTGTCCATCCCACCAGACTAGCTTCATCAGAGGCACGCAATGTTCCTTATTGCAGTGTACTGCACCTTCATATAGTGAATACAGTTACCACTGAGTGATGGGCTTCCTATTGCCCAGCATTATGTCTATACAGGGCCAGGCCAGGATGGGCTTTAGCCTGCTGTAACCTGATCACCAGGTATCACCTTCCATGTTTCAAACATATATACATTGTAGAATCCAATAAATAATTTCTGAATAGTCAATTCAAACCAGAGAAGTATTTCAATCAAAAAATCTTGACATTAGACCAAATGCTAAAATGCTACATTTCAATATAGCTAACATTTAAAAACTAATGACGATGAGGTCAAAACCACAACACTGCTTCCGTGCATTAGTTCAGCATAAATTTCTGAATTAACAATGTTTTTAACACTTTTTCCATTGCACTGGGACTAATTATTCGCTACTAAGAAGCTTGTATCTTTCACTTCATTACTTAAACATAGTAATAAATAATGATTTTAAAACTGGATGTAAGAACTAAAAAAAGAAAAGTCACTGACCTCTATTAGGTGGCTCTGTTCCAATGCAGATCCAGAGGCAGTATCTAGAATTGAATAAAGACAGGGTTCAGTTGTTTGCTGAACTCTCCATTTTTCAATTACCAGTTCCGTTAGAATTTGTTGTGCATACTTTCATAACATTCTCTTACAGTCAGCTTTTCACAGATGTTTCTTGCAATTTATAAATATATGGGTTTCCAGCTAGTCACTTTCTTGCATAAAGATAAGACATATTAAATCCTACCAAAATTAAACTTTAAAAGCAGGGTGAGCTAGTGTGGGTTTATTTTTCCTGATTACTTGATATACAAGCTATTGCAGACTGCCTTTAAAAATAAGCTTGGGTGCATATTTAGTTATTTTTAAAGTCACTAATAACTTATCACAAAAACTTGATCCTAGAGCTCTCTCCTGCAGTAAATTACACTGAGATGCCTCCTCAGATACATGCTGGTACAGTATCATCAAATTCCTGCTTTCTCTAACACATTTCATTTTTCCCTTTATTGGATCTTTTCTCATCCCTCCTTATATTTGTCTCCATTCAGAAAATTTTGCCAGGCCTTTCCAGAACAATTAAAAAATCTTTACTTAAATTCTGCTTTGATTTCTTCTTCCCAAACCTTCTCTGATTCACAGCTGCAGATACTGTCAAGCTACCTCCAACTCTCTACTTCCTCTCTTAGCAGTTTGGGTATAATATCCACTATGTCTGGATCAGTGGAGCCAAGGTAGGAGCTACACTACACTGGCACTACTTGCAGTTTTTCAAATGCTTCCAAGATCTAATGCAACCATAACACATCATGGAATACAGGGTAGTCACTTCAGGAGTTGGCTCCCTAAACTAACAGATTTTCAGCTCACTCCCACACCTGCATTTCCTTTTGTAACTGTAGTTCATCCCTACTATACAAAGGATTTTAAAGTTGTGTTATTAGCCAAATGGGCAATGATTTAAGTACATGAGTGTCAGGTAAGGAGTTTTTCAGAAATATAAAGTCCAATGCTAATTCCATTGGTGACATAAAAGTCCCAAGCACTCAGGCTCCAAAGGTATACTACTTCGAAGGTGGCTTAGTAGACAGTGTGCTCGCTACTCTGTTCCTTTTGTGCTGTGATTTACCACAAAATCAGATCTGCCCTTCAGTGATTTGATGACCAGTGATTAGAAACATAATAATTTCTCATAAGGCTTCATTAAGTTATGTAATTCTACTTCTTTCCACATGCTGCATGTCTGTGTAAAGAGACACAGCTTCCTCGTGGCACCTCATCACTAGAAGTTCAATGTCACAGTCTTTTCACTGTGCCGAGAGAAGGAGAAAGATGGTGACTGCACCTCTAGTCTCATCCCTTCTCCCTCCTATAAAGTAAATATACGTGTTAAGACATCGGGGTTTAATCCCTCTGCTCCTGCTGACCTGGATAGAATATCAGAATATTCCCCATCTATAATGAACACTTCCATTATTTTAACCTCCTTGTAAACTACTCCTGAGAGTCTGTGGACAAAAACCGTTCGAACTAATCTTACAGAGCCACATACACAAAAAGACTCATGTTTAAATTTTAGTCTCCATTTGATCCCTGTAAAGTACATATTTGCATGGTCATAAGTAACTCTGAAAAGTGATTTTCCAACCAACACATTTATTTCATTCAAGGCCAGGTTGGTCAGGGCTCTGAGCAACCTGATCTGGTTGGAGATGTCCCTGCTCCTTGCAGGGGAGTTGGACTAGATGATTTTTAAAGGTCCCTTCCAATCCAAACCATTCTGTAATTCTATGATTCTATCTCCAGTAGGAAGTTTCTGAAGTAACAAAGTATTGAGTACATCATCAGAATAACACAATATATTCTGTCATTATTCCAACACTTACTATGAAGGTTTACATGTTTGCTCCATAATTTATCAGATGGGGTGGAAAACAAACTAGAACATAGAAAAAACAACTTCAAGGTTCTGAGCAGTTTTCTGAAATGACAAGCATTTAAATAATGTTAATTTCTCATTACAGTTCCCTCAGTTAACAACACATTTTTCTAAAGTAAAGGCTTGAGAACTATTCCCCACCATAGTCAGTGAAACACCCTAACTGTACTACGCAATAGTCTTCCTATAACTTTCTAGATACTATTTTCCAAGATCCATTTGTGTTACATCAAACTCTGCACTTGTTGTTAATAGCTTTACATTTATCACTTTCAACTGAAGCTTACAACTGCTGTGCAATGTAAGAAGCAAATAAATGTTAAAGAAATCAACAGACATTCATTTCCTCCTCAACAGGGCAATACTTGGTTAGAAGTAAACTGTGGCAGCTGTTAACACCTTCCTTCCCTTTCATCAGTAACTCTGGATATTGATTGCTATTCATCACTTGTGAGCATTTTGCCTCTGGAAGTTTTAACCCTGCCTTTAGTAACCTACATTTTATGGAAAAGCCTGTCAAACCAAGGCAGTTGCTAAAATAAAAAGTCAGACTGTGGATGCATTTTCCAAGTGTGAAATGCAGGACTACAGAAAAAACAGCAAGAACTGTGTGGTTTTGATTTAAAACAAAACACAAGAGTATCTAGAATGATGCTGTTACTGGGGGAAAAGATGAGATTTCCAGGAATAGTCTGGGAAACTGCCAATTAAAAATGGGTCCCCTTCCAAGTTTAGAACAGAAGACACATCTTTCTCACTTACATAGTTAGCATACAACCACCATGATTCTTAAACTAATCTGCTGAAGAATACAGCACACACAGACACAGGGTGAGAGGAGGGGTCCCTCTAGCTCGGTGTATCAACCTGGGCAATGGCGAGCACTGGATGCTTATGGACAAAACATAGGAAAAGGGATGGGGGATTCTTGCTCTGCTTTACTTGACATGACTTAAACGAGAGAGAAGAAAACACAGATTCAGAGAAGTCTAAAAGTGAAAGAGCTCTGTAGGCCTGTAGCTCACAAATATAAGGCCTATAAACTTGAGTGTTTTTCTGTCTTTTATCCTCCAGAAAGATAATTTGTTGACACCTATTAAAAACCCCTTTCAACAAACCAGGCAAGTACTGGCAGTTTGAATGTGCCCAGGTAAAACCCAGGCCCGGAGTTCAGTGACATCCCCGGGGATGTCCTGTCTTGCTCTTGGGTGGCAGGTCACGCTGCTCAGATGACACCACTCAGCAGGGCTCTGCTTGCCGTGGGCACAAGGGAAGGAAGGAGATGCTCCAGCAGGATTCACTCCTGATAATAAAATAAGCCATCTTCCATAGACTACTCTGGGAACCTTCACAGTACGCTCCTCTTTCGTATTTAAGCAATGACACTGAAACTATCATAATTTGTATCTCTTGGGACCTGAATTAAGCTACTAAGTCAGCTGGGAAAGCGGTGGTACTTCCACCTGATTTTTTCATTTTACAAGAACAGACAGACAATATTGCATCAGGTGTTATGAAAACGTGATTTGACTATTTCAGTTCACAACATAACAAAGACAGACAGAAGATTATTTTTTTCAATTTTTTCCCACTTCTCCCATTCACAGTGGGCTGTAAAAGATAATGAAGTAATTTGCTTGAATTTCCATACATGAACATTTATAGACAGCTACACAGAATTTTAGATGATCTTTGCAGATCTAAATTCACTTCTTCAGCCCCAATCACAGTGTGAGGCAAGAGAGAGAGCTGCAATGGAGAAAGATTACTGCTGAACTCAATAATGCCCAAGCCATCTTGAGTAGTTCTCAAAAAAGCCACTTTCAGCCTTTGCTAATCAGAAGGACCCATCAGTTCAGCATTAGGCACTGGACATGCAGAGCAATGGGAAAAAAGGGTCATTATAAATTAACTTTCACTCACAGAAAAGCTTTTTTGTAATACTTATTATATATATGAATCCACTGCAAAGGACACTACAGGAGGAGCATGTCATGCAAAACATCACCCACGGAAGAGAAATATGGGGAAAATAAGAACTTTACCAAACTGAAAGATTACTCTTTTTTTTTTTTTTTATATCAGTGTCCCAGTTTCAGCTGGGATGGAGCTAGTTTTCCTATCAGTAGCTCCTGTGTTTTGCATTTGGTACTTGAGAAATTATGATAATACACTGATGTTATTAGTTGTTGCTAAGAAATCAAGGACTTTTTCAGCTTCCCAGATTTTGCTAGTGTGTAGCTGCAGAAAGCTGGGAGGGGTATAGCCAGCACAGTTGACCCAAACTGGCCAAAGGAAGTATTCCATACCATAGACTTAATACTCAGTGTATAGGAGGGTGTAGCCAGCGGGCAGCTCTCTCTCTCTCTCTCCCCCCCTCTCGGGATTGTCCTCAGATCTCTCTCCATTTTGTTCTATGATTGCCGTGTGGGACAGGCTGTATCAGTCGTCACGTGGTGAGAAATTGTGCATTTGTGTATTTTATTATCCTTTTAGTTTACCATTATATCATCATTATTATTATTGCTAACACTACTATATATATATTATTATTATTATTATGTTTTCCTTTGCTGTCCTAGAAAATAGAAGTCAGTCCACGAGTTCTTCCTTGCTTTCCATTCCTCTTCCATCCCCACGGGGAGGGGGAGCGAGCAGCTGCCTGGTACCTGGCTGCCGACTGTAGTTAAACCACAACAATCAGAAAGATACCTCTATATCTATTATCTACTTAGGAACAGCTTCGGGATGAGAATACAGTATGCTGAGTCCTGCAATAAAAAAAAAAAAGCGCAATGTTTTTTGTACATGTCAAGGAGCTTAGATTTTCCACACTCCAAAGAGATACGAAGCTTTTATCTACCTAGAGATACTGAGGTTCATTTGAAAATCAATATGCTAGCTTGTCGCACTAAAAAAATGACCCCAATACTAACCATTAGATGAAGCACTTCTAAAAGCATAAATTGCGTTAAGATTTAAGTTCTGACTCTGAACAGTAAGGACTTCTGACATTTTTCTAGTAGCTTTTGTCAAAGCTCCTAGCGATAATTTGCCTCCTCTCCATAAAACCTTCCCCTGCATTTTCACCTAATCCGTTTAAGTTTCTGTTTTCATGTTCCGATGCATATGGCCTTTTCCACAAGTCCTTCACAAATAAAAACGCTTGAAAACTGCAAAAAAGATTATGCAGCTTAGCTCCTTCTACAGCCTGTTATCATAATAGCTAGAAAGTTCAACTTGCTCTTACTACTTATGACAGAAAATGAAGTTAACAAAAAGCTCAGAAATTACAGTGAATGACAAGTATTCAAAAATGTATACAAGTTCTTCCTTATCTTTCAAAAAAAAGGTAGAGCAAATTCTTGCACTCTCTAGGCAATACTAAAGAACAGAAGCTATAATGAGTATTCCTTGACCTACACAAACACAAAGCAAGAACATAGTTTCATGGTGCCAGCAAGAATATAGATCCAGTACAATACAGAAGATACAATCAATATAGAAATGATACAAACCACAAAATGAGAGATCCAGTTTTGTGGCTTGAAAACAGAAACACAGCAGTTATTAATAAATCTTCCTTTTCTGTGCTCTTTAGTTACAGTTTGGGCAGTAATGTCAAAGCTACACCTGAAAAATTGTAGGTGCCACATTAGAAAGACACCAGTTAAAAAGCACACATAAATTCATCTCACATTGCTGGAAAATTATAAATTAAATGGTTGGTTTAGATACTAATTGAATTTTACATCAGCTGTCTAACTTTAGTTCCCATCCTTTAAGCAATCTGTAATGCCACCTCAGAGCTTATTCCTCTTTTATTCTTTTTCTTTCCCTTTTTTGTTTTTTAAATTCATATGCTAGAAAGCTACTTTGGCAAATGCTTTCCTCACATAAAAGAAAAAAAAAATACAAAATACAGAACACACAGATTCCTACTGTCCCTGACCTTTCGATGAGGGTGGTAGAACACTGGAACAGGTTGCCCAGAGAGGTGGTTGATGCTCCCTCTCTGGAAACATTCAAGGCCAGGTTGGATGGGGTTCTAAACAACCTGATCTGGTTGGAGATGTCCCTGCTCCTTGCAGTGGAGTTGGGCTAGATGACCCTTGAAAGTCCCTTCGATTCCAAACTACTCTATGATCTTATGATTCTATTTCTGGGAATGCTACAGCGGTAGCACTGGAAAACTCAAAGTAGGTCTCCCTATCAGACCGAGAGCCTGCAAACCCATCAGCGCACTCTCCCAGTCAAATCCCAACTCCAGAAGGACAGGGAGGCAGCAGTCTTAAAGTGGTGGGGCAGGAGATGGAACGAACCAGTGAAGCACACCTTTCCTAAACCATCACCCCAAGCACTGGGCCACCTCCTCTTTCCTCCTTCCTCATCCTATACCTCTCTGCAGGAGCTTCTCCAGCTTTCCAGAGAAAAGAGGCACAGCTCCCACACTGCAGGCAGCAGAGCCCCGGCCCCTCAGAGAACATTTCTGTCCACTCGCTGTCACTGCACAGGCAACCACAACAGATGCTTTCTAACTGTGAACTGCCTCATTCTGCTGCCTAAACTACCTTCTTCTAACACAGTATTTGTGCACAAGTAATTTCTCATACGTTAATTTAGGTTTTTACTGGAGGCTGGTGAATTTATAACGGTTATACATCCACTTGTCATAAAAAACTCAAAACAACCTTTTGCAATGCTGCTCCATGGCGGCTGCGTGTCTTAAAGGGCAATTTCAGAATTTGCTGAAGAACAACAGGAACAGGGACATGAAAAAAGTCTCTTGGCCCTGTCAAAGGAAATGAATCTGCAAATGATTTCACTGATAGCAGGGTTTCTTGTATGGAGGTTTTGTTTGGAACAAGCAAGCAGTGACTCTTCCAGAAAAATCAGGCAAGTCGAGGAGGACAGCAAAGTTGGAAATTTAACCAAGTTGGCTCCCAAAGGTCTCATTCAGTTTTTCCAGGAAGTTCTGGAAACTTCTGTTTCTTAGAAAATCTTCTTTTCAATCTTTAAATACTTATATGTTCTTCTAAAATGTCTGAAATTGCATTTTGATAATCTATCTAATATGCACACAAGTCCAATTTATGCAATCCCTCGTACTGAATCCTCCATTCATTTACAATAAACGTGAGCTTGTAAACTGACTATTGTCATCAGTTAAAAAAAAAAAAAAGACAGAAAAAGGAAGTACTACTTTAATTCAGAAGATTTTTCCTGAAAGTTTCAAAAATCAGTTCCTCAAACTCAACAGTTGTTTAAGAGGCTACGGCATACTCTGCTATGCACTTGATTAAAGGGTCTATTATTTCAAATCAGAAATCTTGAAGCTGCTAGAAGTCACATGTATGTTCCTAACATGTCATTCCCATACATGTATATTTTCACTGACATAGTCACAGTGCAATCAGGGTTTCCCTACACTAAAAAGGGACAGGAGGTCCAGCAGATGCAAAATTTTTATGAAGAAAAAAATGCACACCAAAAAAAAAAGAAAACAGTTGGTCAACTGGTGTATACAATTCTTAGAATACTGAAGTTATTTCCATTTCACCATCAGCATTTCAAAAACAGTATTTCTTTAAGAAACCTTAATAGAGCTATAAATGTAGGTTGGTGATCCAGACACAGAGCTGAGGGCGCCCACCTCACCTCCCCCAGGCAACCTGTAATGCTCACAGAGCACCCATTTCATTTAGGATCTATTTACCACAGACATGCCCTAGCTTGGATGGATCCCTAAGATGACAGAGAGGACCGGGTACTGGTTCCCTGTTAACTAACTTAAAACACAGGCTGTCACCAGGGGAGACTCCCAAACTTGTCTGATGCCTTTGCTTTTCCTGCCTCTGCAGTCTGTCACAGCTGCACGGAGCAGACGGGGCTTAGTTCAAAAAGCTCTCACACAAATTAGTGTAGTATGCCTGCTGGGCAGAAGACCTCACCATCAAGTCTCCTTCAGGCTGGGGCTATTGTAAAAATCACACCAGCTCTCCTTAAGCCGTGATATTAACCTAACTAAGCTCAACTGCTAGAAGCCAGGCTTAGATTCATATTTTAAAAAGGTGCACTCACAGGAAAGTTGGCTGTGGTATAAAAAAATTCAGTTAATCAGATGCAAGCTCAATATTCAGAAAGCTCTTTTATTCCAAATTTCCTTACAATCTCCAAGGGTTATAAAAAAAAAAAAAAAAACACCAACTTTTGCATAAACTATCAACTGTAGGGTCATGGAAAAATCACAAAACTATCTACAAGCCTAGAATAAAACCAAATCTGGCACAGTGGCGATACAGGAAAATACCAGAGACATCAGCCTGCAAATACAGATCAGAGTGTAAAGGAATGAGTCAGGCAAAACCAGTTTAAGCAGCAGCAAACAGAAAAGTATAACATGGGACTGGAAACCAATGAAGAAAGCACATGTAAGCCAACTGTGCTAGAAAACTTGTAAAAATAACTCGAAGTGGATTTACGAGGAGGCTGTAAGGGACCCCCACCACTAGCATGAAACTCATCCTAGTGCCAGCGTGCTGAAGACCCATCGTAACCTCACTCTTCTGCACCTCCAGTTCTCCTTTAGAGGTGTCGGCACCACCAGCCTGCGGACTCAGAGGATGCTGAAAGGGTGAGGGTAACACCAGAAATGGAAACAGGTACTAGAAAGACCACGCCTTAACTATATAATTAACTGTAACGATGCAGCTGGACGAACATAACAGCTGTATTTGGATTAGAAAATTAAGACTGGCCTAAAAATAAACTCTCAGCTCACTGCTCCCTCCCTCCCTGTAACAGGAGCACAACACCTGCAGCCCCAGGCTGAGCACCAGAGCCCCGCATTGATCTGAGCTACTGCAACAGACAGAAGAAACTACACTTCCAGCTGTCACCACGGAGTTACGAGCTTAAACAGCTTTTAAAATTGCTCTGGTTGATCAACATCTCATCATCTTCTGCTACCTGTAAGCTGTTTCATTGGATCTTGAGGTCTGCAAATAGGGGGAATGAGATCTGTGAGCAGCGGAGAACCAAGCTGTTGCCTTTCTACAGGCAAGTCCATTGCAAACCCAGGCTGTAAACAAGGCAACTTCCCAGTGCAAAAGAGAACACTAGCCATGTGCTAAGAGCCTCTGCAACGCTTGCTCCCCATTTGTTCTGGATTTAACTCCCGGCTGGAGCTGGAGTCACTGCTTTCGCAAGAAATTAAAATTGAGTATTATTAGTTATGCATTCATACTGGGGGTGCATCACAAAGCAGAGAGATATCTATGGCTCCTGCCCTAGAAATTACAAAGGCTCTTATCCTGAAAACATTTACATATAAGAAATTCTATTCATGCAAGTAATCCTGCAGGACTGGGATCTTATTTAGTCTTTCTTCAGAAACTGAGCGTATACGAACAGCACGTAGATAATGCCTCCACTTCCAATGGCAAGTCATTCATTTTATATCACTGTTCTGCCACTAATTTAGCTGTAGTGTTGCTAAGAGGATTTCCAACATACTAAAATACTGGAATTATTAAAATAATATACACAATTTGCATTTGAACAGCATGTTGTCTAGTCCAAAAAACACAGCAGGAGATCCTGTCCATGTACATGGAAATCTCTAACTTACCACTATCAGGCAATAATGTTACCCAGCGGAGACCATGAAATTCTGTTCAAAATCTCCTTCATAAACCGTTCCTTATATGTGAGAGAAATTGATTCTGGCAAGGCCAAAAAGAGGTGCCTGTGGCAAGCTAAGTATACATATGAATTTCTGTTGCTATAAATATTTTAAAAAAGGTTTTAAAAAAAGGAAAAACAAATATGCTTGCTATTTGATAAAGACACAAAGAAAGTATTTCTTCTTTTTTATTAAATCACACTTTGTTCTAGAGAATCTTCAAGTTGTTTTTGCTAGTGTTGTTCCAGAAATCACATGATAACATAAATTTTATCTAGGTAAGTCATCATCCTACCACACACTACAGCACTAGAAAACATTAAAAGTCTCTTTGTAACTGCCTATGCATGTGAGATGCATTACTCCAGCAAATGTTTTAGCAGGGATCAGGTTAGCAGCACTCTAAACTGCAAGCTCCCTCATTTCTACATGACTTTAATGCTGATCAAATATCAGAAAAACCAAGAAAATAATTTCTTTCATAGCTACCCTCACCACCAGCATACCATTTATTGACAGTCAGGCAATTAAATAAGCTTCTCTAAAAAATGAGGGTATTTAAATGGCAACCAATATTTGGAAGGAATTAGTAAATTTTATTCCACATTCAACATCAAGACTTTCCCACTCTGCCATTCATTGATAAGTGATTTTTTCAAGCTCTGACATTACTGACATTTGGTGCATCTTTACACTGTCTGTTCACTAAAGGACAAAAATAGATCCTTGGTTACTGGATTTCAGTGATCCAGGGAGCATGTTTGGACAGCACAGATTTTGTCTACACATTATGCTTGGAGCATTTGATGCAGCAGATTTTGTAGGGTCTCCCTGTTACAGCCGTGTCTGGTTTGGTCCCAACCTCAAATGACTCAGACTTGTGTGAATGGATGGATTTCCTTCACATAAGCAGTGAGACAAGTGAAAACACTTTGTAGGCTATTATAAGTGTATCTCAATAAATAATTAGGTGGTATTTCAGTGAGGTACCAGTACTGCAGCTCAGGGTGGTATTCCTAGTATTCATTACAGAGGATGTTCTTCACTCCTGACCAGAGCAATTGCTAGCTCAGTTAAGGCTAGATATTAAAAGTGCTTTTCTGTTTCAGACAAAACATGTCAGGAAGTGGAAAAAATCAAATGTTTACTGACTCCCTCATTCTCATGTATTGTGTAGCGCTACTATATTTGCTCAGAAAGATAATTTGACAGTTTGAAAAAATGGCTGCAATAGAAGCATTTGCCGAAATGAAAAACATCAAATCAAAAAGGTTTGCCAGAGTAGATCAAGCTCAAATGATTTATCAAGGGCCTCCAAGTTTAGTTTTGTCAAAGACCTGTAAAATATTTCTGTTAGTAAGAGAAAGAAATCATCTTTTACCCTTGAGGATAATGTTAGCAAAATGTATTCAACCCGCTCCGGCAGAGTTATGATAAAAACCCCATTCACCTCTGGACATCGAGACCTTCAATCTGTCACTGTAGAATTTGATAAAAATGTTCCGAGAACTGCCAGAAGGTTCAGATTTAATTATCAGTGGAATCAACAGAAAGAAAGATTGCAGAAAATTACGAGTTCTACATCATTTAAGTTTTCTGATTGCTGACTTCTGGGCTTCAGAGGCAGCCTGCATTACCTTTTAACTCTAATTCATCTGGTCTAGAAAGAGTAATTCATTTCTGTTCCAGAGAACATAAAACTGTCACCACTTCAAAGCATGTTCCACAGGCCTGGATTTACTGGGGAGAGCAAGGAGTTGCATCTGCCCTTGTTTCTATCATGCAGAACACCAATTAAATGAATGATGTGATTCTTCATTACAGGATTTTCAGCTAGTCAGTGCATGCCCAGGAACCAAAAAGAGATCTGGATTTAGCTCTAGTTATGAAATGAGAAAGCACATTATATCTCCTCCTTGGGATCAATCAAACAATTTTTCGTCATGCCTTGGATATAAATGGAGTAGGATTGCCTTAAATTTTCTGCCAGGTAGCAGGATGATAAATAGCTTATTCAGTCTGAGAACTCAAACTGGAAGACGCAAAGAAAAATCACTAGTAAGTCTGAAATCCTCAAGGTACTAATTTGTTTCTCTGACAAAATCAGATGGGATATTCAAAATACCACTACCACAAGCATCAAGCCTCAGGAGTGGTATCCAATAAAATAACCTTAAAAAAAAAGTATTTAGGTATAGGTATTAGTCTTTATTTATTGTGCACGTCACCGAACAGAACCTCTAAAAGCATGATACAGTAAAGGTACTTAATTTTTATTTGTGAAATACTGTTAAGACATTTATCATCTTAATTAAGAAAAAGTACCCGTAAAACAAAGGACAGGAAAAACGTACACTTCTAACAGCACTAGTAAGTAAATACTTTCTAAAAATCTAACTTGTGTTTCCATATTGCTTAAAAACTCAACTGTGCATAGTAAAACAGAAAATACTTGGCAAATGATTCTTTGCATTTCTTTAAATGCCTGTAGAGCATCATAAGTTGCTGCACGAGTAGATGACTGAAGAAGCCTTACATATGTGTGTCCTACAACTTCACCTGCCTGCACTGCCTCAGTAAGAAGTCCATCTCCCTTCCCTGCCCTGCAAGATCCTACACCATCCCATGGCACCTACAACTGATCTCCACATTCTGTAAATCACCTTCCACTTAGACTGTCCCCATACCCTGCCATATGTCTTGCTTAAGATCTCAACAAGGTGCAGCCAGGTCTACAGGTGTGTGTGTTCCAGGCAGATCTGGTAACCACCAAAGTAATCCTTCTCCTTACTGGGGCCAGTTGCAGTCATTTTGAAAAATTCCAGCCCTTTTTTTTTTTTTTTTTTAAAGGTTGAAATAGTAATTGTACAGTAGGTTCAAAAGTTACCAGAGAAATGCCAGCAAGCACACAATACAATGACCTAAGTCTCATTTCCTTAAAAACAGGCTAAACAATATACAAGATTTTTTTTTCACTAAATATTTATCTAGAAAACTAGATGCTGATGAAACCCTTAGCATGTGATAGGCTTTCTTTGCCATGTTACTGATGTAAATCTCACATTTCTACACAGCCATATCAGCTTCTCTTGGGTTAATAAGGCCATTTTATCACATATTTTTTCACTTCTCTGAAATTAATCGATTAGCGAAAATATTACTTTATGTAAAATTAGTCCATTGAGAACTGAACAAAATCATCAATTCCTGCCACATGAACTACCATCCCTAAATGTCAGATATTCATCCTGGTAAGATACTGATCACTTGGATTGAATTCAATCTGAAGTAAAATTAAAATCCTTTCTGTTGCATTACACTCTCCCTGACCAAACTGCCCTTCCACAGAGGCAATTTTTGATGTTAAAAAGAAACACAAAACAAAGAATGTTTCTTTTAAGTCTAAAATGTCATAAATAATAAACATATCCTATTCATTTTTTTTGAGGTGCAAGCTTGCATTCCATGTGGAATGATTTAAATGATTTTATCTTGGTGCCTAGTGAATCAAAGTCTTCTTTGTAAAACTAATACATATCGTTTCACATGGCTTGGTAAAATTGGTACTGTAGACACAGAAAATGCTAACTCTATTTACCATAGCATGCCTAACAGTCCATCTCCTCATTTTTCTATAAAGCCTCCCTCCTGGGCTTAAAATCTGAAAGTTATAGGAAACCTATCCATCTGGCATGCACCCAGATCAGACCTACACAGTACTCTGGCTTCTTGGATCCATTCGAGAGTGTGTCATACTACCAGGGAGTCATCTCCCCTCTGAAGCCATACAGTAGAAGTATCAAAATATGTATCTTGATGTTATATAGATGTATATAGTAGTGGATGTATATAGATGTATATAGATGTGGACTTATGATTAGCTTAGGAATAAAAACATAATTCTCTGCTGAAGAGTCTGACCCACATCCCAGGATAAACCAGACAGCACTACACACCTTTAGACCTACCTACCTCAAAGGAAGGTGACGTTTCAGTGCATATAAATGGAAGTGAAAAGTGCAAGCTCAATGAAAGGCACTTTTTCTGTGGAGCTTGTGGCCACTATTATTTACAATTTCCCCAAACAGGAGGGGAGTAAGAAGGATGACAACTTAAGGATTATTAACTTAGCTATAGGATTATAAATGTGGGAGGCTAACTGTGCTGTGGCTTCTACACCACCTGCCCAGAAAGGAGCTCTCCTAGAGAAAGCTCCATACTTTGGTCTGGCTGGCTCAGACCAGTAACTCCTGTAGGACAGACTCCTCCTGGGCCAAGGACCTTCCTTCACCTCCACCTTAGGAGAATATTGGACTCAGCAAATGCATGTCCTCTTCTGCTGAGAAGACTGTTGAGGCAGTCCCTTTCACTGCGTCAATTCCCACCTGCCTCTGAGGAGGTCAGATCAATCTTACTCTCCTGGACAGGGAGAAAACAAAATTCCTGTCTTCGCTATTCCAGTCTTTGCTACAGATACTCAAGTGCCTTTCTATGGCTCTAACAAGTTTTGAAGAGTCTTCTGGTTCTTAAATCTCAACAAAAATATTAATTAGGAAAAAATAAATGCTAGTTTCTTATGTGATGCTATTTGTAAGTTACAAGGTTCTCATTCACTTGTCTAGTTATTTATAGAAAGCCTGTGCCAATAAAGAAATCACTTCTTCCATCTAGGGTCCAATAAGAGCCTGCAAAATAGTAGGCAAATTCTGCTGTGAAATCATTGATAAAATTTACACCGATCAAACTGGAAACGGCATCTTGTACTAATTGTACATCCAATCTCTGACCTCAAGAGCAACCATGTCCTTCGAGCTCTCCCCTTGTTTCATGAACTCAGAGAAGGTCATTCATCTTTCCATAGCACAAAAGTACTACAAGAACAGATGCACACTGCTTAGGAAACTCTTGCTCCCTCAAGTGTGGTGTTTTGAACCTTGCTCCACCTCAGCACGATCCCTTGAAGGCAGGGAGCATATGTTTGTTCTGCATTGCAGATCTGATGGATGTGTAAAATCTATGTTTGATTTATCATTTGCTGGCCACCATTTTCTCCATCTGTCCTCTCAGGAGCACTAATACATCAGTCATATAGTTATATATTAAAGCTAAGCCTCAAAATCAAAGGTTACTTAAGACACAATAACTTTAAAGGAAAGTTATCATTTCTCTTCTAATGCCACCAAAAGACAGTATCTCTCCCTTTATACCACTGTCAAACTCCAGTTCTGTTTGTGTCAAGGCTGAGTTCTGCCTCACAGCTGGCTGAAACATGCCTGGTAAATTTTCACATCTCCAGCTGTGGCTTGGTCTAAGTGGATGGCTTATGAAATCTGGTAATACTGCCCAAGTTAGTAGGCTAAAAGCCAAAACCAGACTTAGAAAAAAAAATTACAAACGGTCCATGTTCTAGAGATTGATGGACTTTGATACATGCTTATACTTCCCAAAAATCAAGAGAATTGCTAAATCACTAAAAAAAACCCAGAACAATTGCTTCAATGTTTAAAGTGTTACTAAACATTATTCCCAGTGAAGCCCCTTTACATGACTGATACACTGGAAAAAATCTTCTCCGTAGTCAGGACATAATTTTTATTGCAAATCAGAACTGGTTCCTCCATGCTATTTCAGATCCCTCATTACTAGGCTAGGACTTAATTTCTTACATTTTCTGTTTACATGGTAATTCTTCAAAATAAATCAGGTAATGAAAAAACAAAATGGCACCAATTTTGCAATGTTTTGTTTCATTGCCCTTAACAAGTCAGTATTTGCTTATGAGCGACAATGAAATTTAGCACCAAACACATTGCAAAAATACACCTTTTCCACTTGGAGAATGAGCTTAAAGATGCAGTAACTTTTTGACAGTCAGTAAGTTAAAGGTTTATGAAGGGAATTTATCCTGTATGCTACACATTCATTGTATCAACTACTCCATGGAGTCCTCTATAGAAATAATTTCCTGTAATAAAAATGTAACCATCTGCAGCAGGGGAATAAACCACTAATAAAGATGATGAGGATTTTATGTGGATCTGTACAAACTGTTAATGTGTCTTTGCCTACTTATTTTTAGGGTTGGTGTTTAAGAATTTTTTTCTTTGTTTGTTTTCTTTCCTGATCTAATTTCTGTAAGTATATATTTTTGATGGAAAAAAAAAAAAAAAAAGAGGTTGAGTATCCTTTTTAAGGGTTTATATTTCAGTTCATTAACAAAGATTACAGAGAAGGCTGGTCAACTCATCTAAAAGGCTGGTTTCAACTTGCCTTGAGTGGTCCAATCTACTGCTTCTTTTATATCTTATTTATTTTTTCATTAAAGTAACCTCAACAATCAGACCTAGCCAGCCATGTTTTTCTCAAATCTAATTTCTGCTGTGCTTTTTCTTTTAACAAGCTTTTCTTTTAACAAGGAAATGACTCCCCAACACCCAGGACTAACCAGTACAGTTTTAAGAGAATCCTGACCAGAAACTCATTTTACTAGACGATGGTGTTCTTTAGCAAGCAAACTACATTTCTGAAATTCACATAATTAGATAATTGCCAAGAAAGCTCCACTTAGTAGACAAAAAATAGGGGGAAGAACTTGCTGCAATTCAGATGGACACGGTGACAGATTCCTTGCTAAAAGTAGGGCATACTCAAACTGGGAATGCTTTTAATAGCTTTTCACAGTTAAGTCTATTCAAATAAGTGAGACTCTAGGACAGCTGGGAAACAGCAAAAATACAGCAAGAGGCTAAATGCTACATTTAGTTTTAATTGACACATTGCAAAATTTGGAGCTCAGTTCTGTATAGGCAATGTCCTCCAAGAAAAATATTAGTATTTCATGAATTCTCATTCTTTTAATGTTAGAATCCTGTTGTGATTGGCTCTGCTGCTTCTGCATCCTTAAGATGGAAATCCTAAACTTCTGATCTTCTGTGTCATACTATAATTAATACTATTATTGCTTTAATTCAAAAAGAAGTTTCATTTTTCAAAACTAAAGCTATTTCAAAATTACAGCTTTATTTTCAGATTAGGAAATCCACTACGCAGCCTGTTACCTGAATAGGAAACTGATATCCTAAAATCAGACATTTTAGCTCTATTTGATGTTTTAGACCAGCTCAAGTAGCAGACAAGGTCTGGTACTCCAGGCATTCAACTGCCTGAAGCTTTAAAACAGAGCTGCAAAAGCACAGAGTCTCAGCATTCTGCTTAGTCCTAGGAAACGGAAAAACAGAAGGAATATTAGGAAATAAAACAGACCAAGCACATGCTGATTTCCTAAAAAGTCAACATGTGCATCCTACCAGCAAATCAGCACTTATTAGCCTAGCACTGTCATTGATGAGTCAAAGCTAATTAGTCCTGCTACACCACAGCTGACTGACAGTTACCCCCTAGCCCACCCATCCACGTAAAAATTATCGGGGTCTCCATTACATGGGCCATTTCCTTTTCTGCTCCCTTAGAATACAGTTGCCTACAACGCCATACTCTCTGGCCTGACAACTGGTTAAGGTGCTTATTGGCCCCTGACGACATCAAAGATAGCCATTGCTGGTATTGCTGAAAAAATCATTTTCCTCTCTGGTTTTCTAATCCAAAGGATGATAATTCTGACTCAAATGGGAATTTCTTATGCTCATCATGACTGATTTGGAATTGATTAAAGAAAGTATCTGAAAACTTTTCTAAAGTCACTTTACTCTCAAAAAATCTTCTTCCTTTTTTCCCTCACCTCAAACACTGCCTATATTAAAGTCTGTCTTGAAAATCCCCCTTGAGACATCACAACTGTAGATGGGAGTTGAACTGTACCGCATTCTTGACAGATCTAACATCTGAAAGCATCCATAAACATGGAGGAATAATACAAGGCTTTGCAGCAGTGTCTTCTTGCATGCTCTAACTGCAGAGTGTTTAGCTAGCTTAGCTACCAATTTCAGCCTTCAAAGAATTGTATACAAAGTCGTCTATGCTTTATAGAAATCGCTCTTACACAGTTCCCCAAAACATTCTAAATTATTTCTCACTCATTTTAATTGAGATCTCTTGGCCAACCAAGAGATGCATAAAAGTCTGCATTTTAATTCCTCTCCAAGTTTAAGTATATACAGTTAGAACTGTTTCAGATCAAAGAATTTGAATTAAATAAAAAAATAAAACCTACTTTTTCTCAGTGAAAAAAAAAGGATAAGAAGATAAGGCAGATGAGCCTTGGTTAGAAATATTTCAGAATATTTTCCTTTTTCACCTTGAAAAAAAGTTGGAAAACCATGCCCTTCAGTAATTTTTTTTTTTTCTGTTTTATTTTTGCTACTATTTACTTTGCAAGAAAAACCTTCTACTATGTATCTTCCAACTGAAGTACAGGAAACTATAATGCCATTTTTCTCCTTTACTAACCATGGGACTTCCCCTCTATATTTTCCAGAGATACTAAGAGAAGTTACTTCTTTCCTGAGTAAAAGAAGAGGCAATGCCAATATAAAGTCAATAAAAATTAGTTGTCACTTTAACTTCAATTTACTCTACGGATCCTCACTTTCTTCCATATCATTCTGTGGTATGCTTGGCTCTGTGCTTTGCTTGTGTCTGTGCAGGCCTTTGAAATAAACCGGTTTACGCAGTATCACTGAATGCCAGTAATCTAGGAGGAAGCTTTTCAACAGCATTTTTATTAAAGGAGCAGTAATGTCTCCTGTCATCTCGTAATGTCTCTTAATGCAAACAAAAAAAAAAACAATGCTTACTTGCCACTAGAGACTGGGAATGTAATTTGCCCTCAGTATTTTCTACAGGAATTATTGTTCTACATCATCTTTGACTGTTCCATCAGTTTGTAGCTTGCTGAAGAAAAGCCTCCTATTTTAGGCTACGCATCACCTTGAAAAGAACCCCTGAATCCTGGGAATAAGTACTAACAAGAAAACAAACAGCATAGCACAATACTAACTGCTAAACGGAACCGTTGATATTCTTAATAAGAATGCACTAACCATCGCTGAATCTTGACAGACAAGAGTCGAAAACTATCCATTTCTGATGTAGAAAAAAAAAATGCTAAAGTTTCATTTAGTTTCTTGTACAACAGCTGCTTTTCCAAACCTTCCCCAGTTGAAGTACTCCCAGGACTCTGGTATAAATCAGAGCCCAGCTTGCAGCAGATGTCACAGCACAGTATCTCCCTTCACATAAAGACTTTTATTTACACAGCTCAAAAATTCATTAACAACTTGAGTGTGCAGCAAATGAACTAATAAGAATGAACTTACAACACGGCAAGAATAGCTAATAGACACCCCGGGGCAGTTACCACATTTTAAATCCTTTCTAGCACATGGGGAGGAAGAAGGGCATGACACCAGGAGGCTCAAGGGCCCATGATACCAGGAGGTGCGGCTTTGTGTGGCAGCCAGCCAGCCCTGCTCATGGAGCGAGACACACACAGGACACTTGAGTCCCAAATCCTGCTAAACATAAAGGACGCAGTGACGCTGAATCACACTTCTGGAATAAAGGTCCTTCTTCCACCACTTCCCTTTCACATCAAAGTAGAGCTAAACTCTGGTATTTGAACTATTTTTTATTACTTTCTAGAGTAGCAAGTGCTACTCCAGCACTCCTACAGTTACCTTGTGCTTCCCCAATGACAGGCTTTTTTATAGCACAACATCTGATCGCGCTGCACAAATGAGCCCTTACAAAATATACCTTATGCACACAATAGCAGAGCTGGTTCTGGCAGCTGCACAACATTTATTACAGTACAACTACACTAGAGGCTACAGGAATGAAAATGTGAGCAAGAGATTTACTTTTTCTCCATTGATATCAAATACTTTGAAATCACATGATGAAAATGATGCTTAGCTCCCTGCTGTCACTGCAGATGAATGCACACATAAAAATGAAACCCACTGGACCATGCTGTCATTTTTTCAAAGCACATCAACAACTTTGGGAGAGGCAAGGAGGACAGAAGGAATCATCAACTTATTGCACTTCACACCATCAGTTTCTCACCTGCAGTGACCTATACAACCTGCAGGAATCCACAGGCTGCTGGGGGCTCCAGGATTAACCTTCACATGCTCTTTAACAGCAAAAACAATTTAAGCAATTGTCCTGTGTACAGACTTTCATCTGGAAATGGAGGAAAAATTATTTACACTATTTTTGTTTTTGTTTTCTTCTACTAGAGGAAAGGTACAGGAAGCTTACGTAGCTTTAAAATCCATGCTGTTTTAACAGCTGTCATTTTTTCCCATATCTTTTCATTCAAATATGCAATGTACAGTTTATGTGGAGACATACTTTTCTGCAATGAGATTCTATGTAATAATGTTGCAGTTATCAGCCCATTTCTGCCAAAAACACTCTAGCAGGGGCAGCTGGAGTGGGGGTGGGAACAGCACATCAGACCTGCATCACTCTTATTATTTATTAATATGCTTTTACTTCTGATTGTTCATCAAAGTAAATATTATACTTTACATTCCAACAACATAACCTAAAAATACTACCTGTCAGTTTGGTTATAAAATGATTTCTTAAAGAAAAAAAGGACAGTGAACTGAATTTATGTGACAACTAAATGAAAAAAAAAGTCTGCCAAAAAGAAACTTAATTTTTTGTTTAGCTCCTTACTAAAGTAGAATCTTTTTTAATTAATGCAAACTGTAAGAAATACCTGTTATAACAATCTAGTTTTCTACAAGGCTCCAGTATCTTGTGTCACTGTGTCTAGAGAACAGCATCCTACCTGTAAGAGCCAGACAGCTCAGGCAACGCAGTAGCTCCCACGCGAACCAAGATGCCTCCAAGAATGCCCCTGCTGCACATTACCGGCACTAACTACGCACACGTATACACATCTGGTGGAGTCTACCCAGGGCAGAGCACTGAGGGGCACAGTGCACACTCTGTATGTTGTAAGGCATACAAGATACTCTAAGCGTCATCAGCACTGAAGAATGATAGCCACAGTCAGTTGAATTTTTGGATTCTGGAAAACCACAGGAAAATATTTGGTTTGCCCAATTTCACAAATTTCCAGGCCTGCTCAGCATTAAAGTCATCTGTTAGGATTCTGAAGACAGGATGGAAATCACAGCCGGTGCTTCTCATCCTCACCACAGCCAGGACAAGCTGCAGTGCGACTGCAAGGTAAAATTGGTTACGTGATTTCATTCCAGACAAAGATTGCTGCAGACCACTGTGTACGATAACAAACATTTGCTTACACAAGAAGATATATGTTTCTAATGCATTGAACCTAATAAACTAACAGTCATTTTTAGGATCCATGTTTCTAACAGAGTTGTCAGTATTCTGACTCATGGAAAATACTCACATCTTATTGAACTTGGCAGTGTAGAAATGGTCTTTTTAAAAGGACATTGCTGAGCTATCTGACATTACCACAGGTACATAACGCAGCTAAAAACATCTGCTTTATTTT
>WHYT01015458.1:49085-98505 GCA_009806455.1 Tetrax tetrax
TTATTATTTATTAATATGCTTTTACTTCTGATTGTTCATCAAAGTAAATATTATACTTTACATTCCAACAACATAACCTAAAAATACTACCTGTCAGTTTGGTTATAAAATGATTTCTTAAAGAAAAAAAGGACAGTGAACTGAATTTATGTGACAACTAAATGAAAAAAAAAGTCTGCCAAAAAGAAACTTAATTTTTTGTTTAGCTCCTTACTAAAGTAGAATCTTTTTTAATTAATGCAAACTGTAAGAAATACCTGTTATAACAATCTAGTTTTCTACAAGGCTCCAGTATCTTGTGTCATTGTGTCTAGAGAACAGCATCCTACCTGTAAGAGCCAGACAGCTCAGGCAACACAGCAGCTCCCACGCGAACCAAGATGCCTCCAAGAACGCCCCTGCTGCACATTACCGGCACTAACTAACAATGCAGACCTATACACATCTGGTGGAGTCTACCCAGGGCAGAGCACTGAGGGGCACAGTGCACACTCTGTATGTTGTAAGGCATAAAAGATACTCTAAGCATCATCAGCACTGAAGAATGATAGCCACAGTCAGTTGAATTTTTGGATTCTGGAAAACCACAGGAAAATATTTGGTTTGCCCAATTTCACAAAAAAATACTTTGTTTCCAGGCCTGCTCAGCATTAAAGTCATCTGTTAGGACTCTGAAGACAGGATGGAAATCATAGCCGGTGCTTCTCATCCTCACCACAGCCAGAACAAGCTGCAGTGCGACTGCAAGGTAAAATTGGTTACGTGATTTCATTCCAGACAAAGATTGCTGCAGACCACTGTGTACGATAACAAACATTTGCTTACACAAGAAGATATATGTTTCTAATGCATTGAACCTAATAAACTAACAGTCATTTTTAGGATCCATGTTTCTAACAGAGTTGTCAGTATTCTGACTCATGGAAAATACTCACATCTTATTGAACTTGGCAGTGTAGAAATGGTCTTTTTAAAAGGACATTGCTGAGCTATCTGACATTACCACAGGTACATAACGCAGCTAAAAACATCTGCTTTATTTTGTATCTTCTAGACAGACTTTTGAAATATATCCATCTCCTACCTACTCACAGACTTACTCTGATTTTTGTACTTATCTCCTATATTATAATTTATTAAAAAATGTACCTCTAGAAATGAGTGATTCTGGACCCCATCAGGGGGAGTAGTAAGTTGATATTGATATTAGTACATCCTTTTAAAAATCTGTGTTTTCTTAATTCATTCTACAGACTGCAAGCTCTAAGGACAAGTAAAATGTTGATCTGTATGTGACTACTCTGCAGTATTTGAATTTTACGCAGCATTCACATGGTATTTCTATGGCCTACAATACAGACGGAAGGCTATGTTTTCAAAAGGAAAGAAACTTCCTACAAACTTGGGGGGCGGGTCAGTCTTCACTAAGCATGCTAAAAACGAAAATACATATAGACACACACAATAGTATAAAATCAAAGCTACTTCTGTTTTTCTAATGTATTTTTTCTTTTCATATGAGGCTTTAAAAGTGATATTCAGTTATTGCCTGCTAAAAGAAAATCCAGTGAACCTCAGCTGAAGGATTCCTTAAGCTCTTTGGAAATTCATGTCTCAGACCTTCCTTCCAGTCCTGTTTCAATCTTCTCTATGTGGCTGGAGTATTTGATTATGTGCTAGTTTCTGCATTCACAAAAGCCACAGTCTGGAACATGACTTGCAGCCAGACATACTCTTTGACAACACCTTTAAGCATAAAGCCCAATGACTTAGTTGGCTCAAAAAAAAAAAAAAAATGATGATCCTCTTCCATTTTGGTGCAGTTCAAAAGGTCTTTACAATAACCTGTCCTTTAGAGACCTCAGGAAAGTAAAAATGGTAATTTATGATGAAAAGAGACAATGACCAGCAATTTTTCTTTCTTTTTCTGCAGAGTAAAAGCCTTCAATTCAGTAGGTTTTCCTTTGTAACTGCCGGTGCAGTCATTTCTTTGGTGATAAAGAACTGGATAGTATTCAGCCAGTGCCAGAATTACCAGGTTTTACTTAGCAGGTAGTCAAACACAGGCACTGATCGCAGGCCCTGGAGCGTGCTTCCCCCACAGCCGCAGCCGGCACTTCTCGCCTGAGAAATGACTTGGGGAAGCCAGCAGGCTTTAGAATAGATTGTTATTAAATGTAAAGCCTCTACTATCTTACGAGCAGCATATTTAAAACACATAATTAGACATATTTCCCTGGAGGTGTTCAAAGAATGTGTAGACACGGCACTTCGGGACATGGTTTACATGGTTTAGTAGCATGGTGGTGTTAGTTTGATGGTTGGACTTGATAATCTTGGAGGTCTCTTCCAACCTTAAGATTCCATGATTCTATGATTTTATTATTGTAAAATTATGAGTTCTTCACATATTTGTACACCAGAGACAGATTACCTCCTCAGACAGCATAGATAAGGCAAACAAATACTCAGACCTAAGTGCACACAAACTCTTACCACGGACAGCAGAGCATGCTTGAGTTTCACTCCAGACCAACGTCAGAACAGCAGGTTTTAAGATATCTAAGGCAGCCTTTTTTCAATAAAAGTGGGTTATCTCTGTCAGTGTTGTTTCTCTTATGAGGAAGGAAAGAACACAGGGTCTTGTGAAGTTTTCCATGGCAGCTCTCGGTCCCCATTTCCAGTGCTGCTGTCACAGCTGGGGGCAGAACTAACAGGGGGCAAAGGCCAAGCGTTGTGCCAAGTTTCAAACACTGAATCTTACATTTTGGGGGCATCTGTTTTGTTATCATCCCAACCCAAAAGCTGTGGGTAAATAAAGTGCAAGAAGATGTAGCCGAGTCCCAAGAACGAAACAGTAACATCAGAGAACTTTTCCCTTTGGTCTTGAGAAGACTGATCAAAACCCACCGTAAATGTGAAACGGAACTATATTTTTACTCTGTAAAGAGAATTGACCAGCAACACAAAAATAGGATAGCAAAACAGTAATTTTGTCACCATTATGGGAATTGTATCACCCAAAATAAACAACTTCTTAATATGCACCAGCTGCATGTAAGAGTTATTTCCAAGGCTGACAACTTCTTGCACTATTTATGTAATTTTGAAGTCTGAAATATTTATGCTATTAAAATCCAGCATGTGGTAGAGATCTGGCTTTGTTTGAAATGGTCCAAAGCACAGACTAGACCCTGATGATTTTTTTTTCTAATGCCAATGGCAAAATATTACTTTATTGAATTTCTAGCAAGTAATTGTTTTACTGAAAATAACAATCCAGGAACGACTGGAAGGACCGGTTTGAGAGTGAGAAAAATTAACTGTAAAAGAATTATTTCCATATAAATGTAAACACATTGTAATTTTCCTATTTCGTCTGATCTTCCTTAGTCATCTATCATTCTTATTATGCTTCTATGTACTTTTTTTCCCTGCACGTACAGTATTTATTTTCAAACTGTCGAAGTTTAGCCATGCAAATTGCAGGGATTACTACAGCTTTATTATTTACTTTTCTGTATGATCCTCTCAAAACTTGTGTCAAACTTCCCTGTTTCCATATCTGACCATGTTGCTAGCAACCTTGGAGGGATGGAAAGAACCAAAAGAAATGATAAATTTTCTCATTTCCTCAACTAACTTGCTATCCAATTGCACTGCATATAGAGAACTCATCTTTATTTTCAACAGTTCACAAAAAGAAGGTAAACTGCAAATACTACACAAAACATTCGTCATTTTGCCTACTGTCTAAAGTGAATTTAATTTCATGGAATCATAGAATGGCTAGAGTTGGAAGGGACCTTCAAAGGTCATCTAGTCCAACCCCCCTGCAAGAAGCAGGGACATCCCTGACTAGATCAGGTTGCTCAGAGCCTCATCCAGCCTGGCCTTGAACGTTAATTTGTTAGCTATTTGAGAGTTTTCCTCTCTGGCTTCAAGAAATTAGGTTAAAAGATGCATCTCCAAAGGAGAGAGAGAGAGAGAGAGAGATACACACACGCAGGTGTGTGTGTGTTTATGTATGTGCACATACACACTACACTTTCCCGCACTTCTAAAGAGTTGAAGAACAGTAACTGTTAAAAGCGTAGTTATCTTACAAAATGCACATCTCGACTCTCAAATCATTTAGAGATACCGATACAGTACTTGCGACCAGAAGTTCCACTATTTTACTGGGAAACACCTCTTAAGACACTATTTCAAAACTGAAGATACTTTTATAAACTGTAATACAAATGTCAAAGGTAAGGAGTCTAGCCTTGGAAGACACAAGGGAAAACTAGCCACGGCAAACAATTTACGAAGTAACAGGGAGCATCTCCATTGCTAGCTACATTTGCAAAATCATGTTTAGGATGTCTGAACTCAACCATCTGCATTTTGATTCCACATGTTTAGAAGTAAAATTTAAATTTGTGCCAGTGAGAGCAGTCTTATTTAAAACTGGTGAGCCACACATCATCCTCATTTAAAGATACGAACCTTAAAGTTATGAACGTGTCTAAAATGTTTTCATGTACACACATGTAAATTATTATAATTTGTTTAAGATAAAAGTCAATGCTTTCATGGTTAATTGACATAGATTATCTAGCATTTATTTCTATAATTTCATTTTGCTCTATTCCCTGCTCCTTTTGCATTCTGAAGGAAAGAAGGGCAGTTTTTCAGCTGACCTAATGAAAACAGTGCCACGACAAATGAGAAACCAACCTGTGTGCAGTGGAGTCCAGCCAGAGAGAATGCTAATTCTGTGCCTCAATGCTGCCTTCAAAGAGATTATTCAAGCCTCCCTCTGACACGGAACACAGCGATCAGCCAGCAAATGCTAGAGATGAAAATAACCTTTATCTGTTTTAACAAAAAGGTGAACTAAAAAAAGCAGTCAGTCATGCCCTGAATGTTTACTATTAGCAATGAACAAAGTGACCTTATTTAGTGTTCATTCAATAACTTTCATTGATAAGTTTGCTACTGTAGATTTTTCAATTATTAAATCAGTATCATTTATCTATATGATGCAAAAGGAGCAATAAAATAAGCAACAGGGACCTGACTTTAAAAAAGAAAATAATTTACCTGTTACTGAGATCTAGCAAATGCCTAGAAAATCTTGAAACAGATTTAAGCTGTGATTTTGCACACAAAAACTATACACACCAAAGCTCTGCAACTACTGTCCCTGTAAACCAGGTGCAGTGATTTACAGAATTCAGGTATCAAATACCCAAAAGCACGAGGACAACTCTGATGAAAAAACATGGCTCACCCCTAATCTGTCAGACACATGAATAAACCAAACTCAGAAAACTAATCAAAAGACTAAACATCATGAAAACCTTTTAAGAAGACACAATGTACCACTGGAGAAATGGCCTAAGATTTCTAAATTTTCATCTGCAGAAAAACAAAGTATCAAAAGGATGCACAGTACGCAGCCTGCACTACCACGGATGCACCAGGTCATTAACAAACACTAACTTTTGCTCATGAACAGTATTCTTAACACATTTTAAACTTACAGTAATTAGTGATATAGAGAAGTCAATATATTTTGTCTTAGTCTAATTAAATCAAAAAAAGATCTTAATGAAAGCAGACTGATACTATCTGCTGTAGAAATATTTATAAATAAAGTGATGACTATAGTGTCCTCTTAGGGAAGCAGAATATCACACAGTAATAATCAAACCTGGCAGTGCCTTCTGAGTACATAATTATATTAATATCAAGCTTTCATTAGTGCTTTCTATCAGCAATATAAAAGCATTTTAGGAAAAGAGAAGCATCAGTATTTCCATTTTACAGATTGGGAAGTCAGATACAAAAATAATCTGACAGGGTTAAACATCAAGAAAAGACAAAGGCCATCTCTATGCACTGAAGATATTCTGCAGTTACAGACAATTGTTCATCAAATTTTATAAGCATTTGATCTCTCATTAGAACACAAAAAGATAAAACTAATTAAAAAAACCAGGGTTTTAAGTATTTAACAGTATGGACACTCTAATGGCAAATTTAAACATCCATCAGCATGTGAAAGTAGGATTTTTTAAAAATTATATTTGCATTTCTTCGATTGGTCATGATAAATTAAATCATAACACTGAAAATTATGAAAATTGTGCCATAATTACACTGAACTCTATTGTGGGGTCCTATTGAACAGAAATGTGTTGTACCCTTAGAAACAAGGGAAGATTAGATTTCTAGTGAGATTTTTACATGTTATCTCCAGAAGTGATGTTATTTGGACTAGTACAACTATGATGTATTACTGCCAGCACAGTAGTATGGGGCTGTGAGTCACAGTGAGAAAAGGTCCCAGTTTTGTCATGACAGGGAACAGGACTGCCACCGATCGTGCTGGCAAAGATATTCTTTCTCCTGGAGTTCACAACCCATTTCAGTGGCTTTTCATTTAAACTTCTCTCATGCCTTTCTTATTTTAGTTAAAAAATAAAAACAGGCATGTCTTAAGGAAATCGAAAATATTTTAAAGGCTTGCTACAAAATCACACAGTGTGCTCAACCGAAACCACGCCCATGAAGGCTGTATCTTTGTCATTCCAATCACTGACAGCAAGGAGTAGCTGCCGTTATAACACAAAGGCAGATCTACACGGTGGCAGTCAGCAGTTGCTATCGCTGCAAACAGCATTTAGACGATGAATTCCACAGATTTTTTTGGAAGAGGAATATTCATAAAAGTTAAAATGCATTAGCAAAACCTTAAAACTAAAGCTACCAACTGTTAATTTTTCCTGAGCTTCCCTGCAGGAGCATCCCCAAAAGGTCACAAGTCCTAGTTCAAACATTTGAACAGTGCTAAGCACTTATCCTTTCCTGAAAAATACAAACTGACTGTTAGAAACAAAACTTTGCATAAATACAGGCTTGGATCTAATTTTTTCTGCTTCTCCGCTACTGAAAGAATCTCCTTAAAATTCAAATTAATGTTTTTACCTTCAGAGATCCTTCTAGAAGATATTTTCTTACTGATCTGTTAAAAGGAGCTAGAATTTCCAAGGGAGCTGCTCTTATTCCACTCCATAAGGTACACTTTGCAGAGAGATCTTTAAGGCAAGCCAGTGCTGCTTTGCCATGTTGACATTAATCCTGATATTCAAAGTTGAACATACCCAAGTATTTATATTCCTGTATCGAAATGTTAAAGTTAGCATTCGGAGAATCTGGACAATGATTAATAAAATGTCTATGTGACTAGTTGTACCAGTGGTAACCTACGTGCCACTGGCTACTCTTGTGGCATAACATTTTCAGTGCTGGTTGGCTCTAACACAGACCTTGAGTTGTCAAGCAGTAGCCATCACCCCATCACAAGGGGACTTGGAGAACTTCTGGACAGCTTCAACAGTTCATTTCATACTGTAAATATTGTTGCAACCAATGTTGGCGAAAGCAGCAATAAACATGACACAACTAAGAAATTAGGTCAACTCAAATCACTTATTGGGGAAATCATACTATTTTTCAATACAGTATGCTGGAAATATTTTATTTATACACACAGATATATATGTATTCATCGACAGGTGCACTACAGTGTCCTTAAGGAACAAAAAAAAATCTCAAACTGAAAGATACTTAACCTGAAAGGAGGTAGGGGAAGGAAGAAAATAAAAAATAGAGCTTCAACTGACTTGTGATTTGTAAATTTAAAAAGCCAAACCTTTTCAAATCTTTCTATCAATAAGCAATGACTAAAATTTAATTTAGGAGAGATATCCACACACAGAGAATTTTTAAAAGACAATCTGTTTATAGAAAGAAACACCAAAAAAAAGGTGGAGCAGAATAGAAAGTAACATGTCACCTTCCTTCAGTATCATTACCCAAACAAGATGGATGTGGAAAGGTCTCCTGAAGGTCATCATACTAACTGCTGGTGAAAACAGACTGCAGCATTTGGAGGTGTGCCACACAGGAGTTTCCAGTGTATAGTTAACACTGGAAGCTTCTCCACACAACTAATTTGCTCTATTTAAATGGCTTACGTCTTTTGGTCCCTTGTCCATATTTGAGAAATTTCATGTGTAATTTTTAGTCCACTATAATGAAGCAGGGAGACCACTTAGCTGTACTTTCCTCTACAGACTACAGTGACCAGGTTTACTAAATCTGTTTCATCAAACAGGCATTACAAATCTGTTGCTGGAGCTAAACATTTAAGCCAGTGTCTGCCCCTTCCAAGAACTGAATCTTAAAGGAAGAGACTCCTGTGACAATCCTACTAGAAATAATGGGTTTTTAGATGTCTAAAATTGCTGAAGTCATTTAGGTGTCTGAAAAAAAAGCACGTTGCCAGCCTTGCACAGGACACATTTCAAGGGCAGAACTAAAAGCAACATTTATGGATTGTGCAGCTACAGCAGTTCCGAAAAAAAAAAACTTAATGAAAGCTTACTACCTACAGCAAAGGACTTGGAAAACCTGCATGGTCCACCTTGCTCTTAAATGTATGAAATCAGACTCCAGAAACGACACAGCTCTTCTTACAGTCTCAGAAATAACGTGTAGCAAATGGTTTAGGAGATTGTCCACCTCTCTCACCAGCCAGATACAAGCGGTGAACTCCATTACATCCTTTCCTCAGGGCACACAATTCTTGTTGCTGCTATGGGTACTAGAAAAACACTGCAACAATCTGGCAACTCGTCGTTAACTGTCCTCTGACAGAGAGAGAGGGCATAATGCTTCACCTGTGGTTCTTCAGGATAGATTCCTTAGCTATGTCATACGGTACATGTCTGCTTCTGTACATTTCCAGAGTTTATTTCTCCAGACCAGTCCTATGCTCTGTCATCCTAAAAAATGATAACTGTACGTGATGGAGTTGTGGTCCAAGTTCACTGATTTCACATTCTCTATTATGGTGAGCAGGAGATCCAGCTTTAAAACTCCTTAAGCAGACAACTGTTTACCAATGCAATCCCAGGAACTACTTTCCCAGGACCATTATTAGCTAACTAATGCCAGAGTTCTTCAACAACTTCGTCATCCGTATCTTCAGCCTGACGATCATAAATGTCAGACAGCATTACTAGTCATTATTTATCCCTCATTATTTTTCCCCCTCAGTGGTATTTGCGTCACTTAATTCCGCGAGTTTATTGTGCACTAGTTTCAAAGGTGATCATTTTCAACCATTATTTTTAGTTTGATGATATGTAGTTTCCTATGGCTATTCCTCCTCTTACAGTTATGATAAGCTAGAGGGAAAAGCACTACCCTTTGTATTGCTATTTGTTATCTTTATGGCTTTACATCAGCATTATATCATCTCTGTCTTGCCTAAATAGTCTGAAGAGGTATTGAACCAAATACTTTGATACCTACAAAATGTTCTTTTTACATTATTCATGGGTAATTGTCAAAGCACCAACAGAGAGCTAGTAAACCTTCCTGCATCTGTATGAAAAACTGAAAGCTACAAGACACACAGCACAGTGGGAAGGCGAAAACTGTTTTCTAGCTAGATTTACATTTTGGATGCACCGAGCTGAATGTACAACACGTTTCTAGGATGATGCGGAACGCTGCCCCTGGAGCCTTGCTGGTTTTCTTCCCACAGCAGCAGTTTTGGTGTTGGCCATGACAGACACAGCACTGGAGAGACATCTGAACCATCCCATGAGCTGCACGTGGCTGAAAAGCCATGGGCTGGCTGATTTTACAGTAACAGAAAGAGCAGATGTAGTGGGGTGAGGAGACCTATTTTCAGCTACAAGTAAAACAACACAAAGGCACCTTGAGGAAAAATGCCCTTTGGCCTTTTCATGTGAGCAGAACTAGACTTCATCACCTGAAAAATATCCTAAAGTGTTATCCCAGTTCATTCACAAGACACACTGGAACACCGGTCATGTACATAATCCCTCGACTTCCAGCCATCTATACCTTTCAGAAGCAATTAACAAGAATAATTAGTCTACAAAAGCCCATTCCACCTTGTTTACTCCTCATTTACTTTCATCTTTTTAGGACTAGAAGTTGCTCACAGGTTCTGTCTTAAGCCACAGTAAAATTTGCATTAATTCTTCCTTACTCAGGTGCTTTATGCAAGGAAAAAGTACAGCAACGCTATGTCACGAGGAGGTCCCTTCCTCTCTGACGCTGTCAGTGATTGGAAAACTCGCCTGTTTCTCTTCTCATTCATAATGACCTTGACTGTGCTGCGAACAAGCACCTTCAAACATGTAACAGCATAGTACTGCTGTCCCTGTGCTCCTGAGAAGACATGTTTTCTGCATGAGGCAGCAAGGAAATTTAGTACAGGGTACAGAAACAGACCAAAATGACTTGGATCAAGTCTTAAGGAGCAGTAAGGAAGACCGATCATGGTAAGCAAGCGAGTCAAAAGCAATAGCTTTACTCTCTAACAGACACTTGGATAATTAGGCAGGAGAGGGAAATGAAAAACAACCAGCATATTTTGAAAAGGGAGGTAACAATCACTTGATGCAGTGGGAAAGGAAGTGTCGGGGTGGCATGAGACACCCATTAAGTCTGAAGTTGCTTTGGGCAAGGCTGGCGTGGGGCCCAAAGGGACCACAGGGAAGTGCTGAGTCTCACTAGAAACACTCAAAAGCGGTGATGTACTAGAATGTTCTTGTCCATATCACTGCATGTATTATCTGCAGTATCTGATTGAAGAGCAATCCATCAGTTATACTCAAAGTATCAGTGTCTGCTAATTACACATGCAGATCTTTTCCGTTGTGTGCATCAGCCTTCACCAAAAGTTAGTATATTATCTGTTATCCTCCCACACTTAAATATTAATAAGGCCATATAGGTAACTCATTCACATGATTTCCTAGGATTTTCTTTATCCAACTGATGGTATTTAAACATTTGATCTAAATGCCTAAATTTAGACATCTAAGTGTCTTTGTTAGGCTGCAGCTTTCACTTGTGCTGTAGTAGCTGAAGCAGCTCCACAATACCAACCAGCGACACAGAAAATTGGTGATCCAGCTCTCTTTATGCTGCTTTCCATCCAGCGCTCCGCTGTTGAGCATGCTTGTAATTCACTCTATGCACAAATTTGATTCTACAGAAAAAAGAGTAAAGGGCACTTAACTAGCATCAAAAGTTCTCAGGAGCATTCCCTGTGTTCCCGGCAAGCCTATGAAGACGACAGTAACTTCATAGAAGTTTACTGTTTCTTTCTGCGCAATACAGGGTTTGTACTATTCTGAAAGCCTGTTATGAAGCATAAATTACTGACTCACTTCTTGACTCCTGGCTGACAGCAAGGGCTATTTCTATTAAATCAGATTACGATTGTAAGAAAGACGTAAGAAATAAAACCAGGATTAAATGTTCAAAAGTCAGTCACCCTGTCATCTCTACAATTTAGGTTTCAGATCTGAACCTACTCTCAAGACAGAATTTACTTCCTTACCGGTCACTTTTCTCACACTTCATAGTCCATCCCACTTAAGTGTGAAATTTGCTAAGGGAACTTCACAGTATTGCCTAGAAATTTGTTTGCATTGCCATGTTGCAGCACTACATATTCCCACACAAGAAATGCATACACTCATCATTAGAGAAGACAGCGCAGAGCCGCACATATTATTTTAAAACGACTGGTTTTGACACAAGAACAATGTCTTCAAAACCGGAGTCACCCCACACACACACAATTTAGCTTACACTAGAGCATGTAGGGAACTCCTCTCAGAAGCAATGAAAACTCAGCTCCATCGGGCTGAAAGTCAGGTATTCCAGTTCTTGGCTGAGTGCTCTAGAGAAAAAGACAGGCACCTAATTCTCTGACTGTATCTTAAAAAGAAACAGCAGCTGAGACCACACTGCATTCTGCCACAGGTCTGCTCATACAGAGATGTAAGAGAAGTTCATTCTGGGCACAGGCAGGAGACTGAACTCCTGAGAGGACTTACGTGGAGCAATACTAAAACCAAGATTAATCCCATGTAATTTCACAGAGAGGTCCAAGTTACTACTAAATTAATATTCATTATTCCACAAAAACAGTTGCAAAATGCATCCACTCATTTTAAATTGTTCTTTAGGAGGTATGAATAATTACAGGTACAAAATGCAATAATAACTTATGGTCAAAAGCCATTAAGGTAGCATCACAGTATTTCTGAGTATGATTGTAAGAGACAGTGAAACTTTGACAACATATCAGGTAGCATTTCAAATAATAAAATAATTGTTTTCTGACTACCTGCATCTTCCTCAAATTTTCCCATGCCAACTTTCTTTAGACATGCTATGTCTAAAGAAACAGACATGCTATGTATTAAAATATATTGGCAAAATATGCTCTTATTCAACTATAAAATAATAACTTGCTCTCCACTGAACACTATATGCAAAACTGACAAATGATGACGGCTAAAAGATTCCAGAACAGGAATCCATGCTCCTATGCATGAATTATTAATCCTTTTTTCTTCCAGCTCATAAATCATTCTAATTGTATACCTGTGGATTGAAACAGCAGAATGTGTACTCCACATTGGTTCACTTTTTCTCAAAATTTGATATATAAATACCTAGTACTGATAGATAGGTAGTTACTAATAAAAATATTTATTTTAATTAGCTCAGCTAGGACACAGCTGTATTCGGTGCAGGAAAACAGTTTTTACAAAATCATCTCCCGAAGAAAATGACAGCTTAATAATCAGAACTTACCTTCTCCTCTAAGCTGTTTCTCTGAGAGGGTATTAAATTTCCTTTTTCTGTCACTTTGCTGATCAGTTGAATGAGTTATAGATTTATTAAGTCAAAATTAGAATTCCTCAATAAAGTAAAGTATTAAAACTATACAAAGATCAGGACTGAAAGGATGACACACAACATGGCTCTCATCTAAATGTTACTGCCTAAAAAAGCTAGATGTTAAGTTAGTCATTCAAGTTAGTAATCTGCACTCTTGAACATTTGGAGGAATGTCTCCTCTTTGCAGGAAGCCTCCTTCTCACTGCTGACTACAGCAAAAGCAATAAATCAGTAATTCAACTGCACACACACCTTTAGATGACTAAGATGAGCTTAAATGTCTAGATGAGTCACTGGTTGCCAACAGCATTTTAGACTTTTTATGATCCATTTTGCTTTTTAATTGCACTAGTTCAATTATCCAGATCACTATGAGGGCTTCCAAATGGTAATACCAACAAGAGCCAGAGGACAAGAAGATCCAACTCAGAGCAAGGAGGCTGCCAGACCTTCTCTTTTGATGGCAGGAAAGATTTATAGCAGAATAAAGAAAATTGTCTCTCACAGTACAAAGGATGCCATTATTCTCTCAGTGTGTTTTTGGAGCAGAAATCCTTTTTGCAAGTAGAGAGTTCACAAAGTAGTGTTCCCACATAGAAGTACAAATTTCTCCTTCTTAGGGTGATTTCTAGTCATTTACTCTTCTTATCTTTATTTTAACTAATTAACTAACATTATAAAACAGTATTTCATACCAAAATTATACACAGTCAACTCCTATGATTTTACTTGATTGTGATCTAGATACTTACACTCCCTATGATACTACTATTTCTCAGGCCAAAAGAAGTTACCTCAACTTCACAGTTCTAGAAATCGCCAGTATCAGATATAGGAATCACCAGTATCAGATATTGGAACATCGATCTTGGAGGTTTAAGCAGGCACGTCTACTAAAACGACACTGAGGAATGTACGGGAATTTGGGACACTGAAGAAATAGCCCAAATGAATACACAGCCTTATTTAGTTACAGTCTATCAGATATGACAGGTACAATGAAATTCTGCAAGGTTGTGTCTCTGTAATTTCAGAAATAAAGGGCAATGTATGATTTGAAATATTTAATGATATACTAAAGAAACTAGGAAATCTGAAATGCTTGTAAACAGCAACATTATAACTAGTGGTCCAAACAAGAACTGGTACAGGATTAATAGCAACACAATGGAGGTGGAAGGTTGCAACAGTAAGATTACTCACAAACTGCAGCTGAGCAACAACTAACATCCCACATTTGTATTGAATGGCTTAAAAGTGCAATCCCTGTCCCTGCTCTGAGACAGGGCTTCTACCAACCTCCCAAAGGTTGATGTCTCATGGGCCAAGGAGGAAGGAGAGGTGGTAGGGGAAGCTGGTAACAGCTCAAGCAGTGCTATGAAGGCTTGAAAAGGGAGCTGTGCAACAGCAGTAACAATAAACTTAACTGATAAATACTATGTACTTGACTAGTAAATAAAATGTCTTCAAGACAATCAAAGACTAAAAATTCTATAAAAGACATTGGTGTTACTGTCCAAATGTACCATTTAAAGATAGACATCCTCAACTGAAGACACTGTTGCTTACATCTATATACTTATTTTATGGGAAAAGTAATTAAGTACCCAAGACACCAACTGGCAGGTGGTGCATGACACAGAACAGAAAGAACCGATCCAAATGTACATACTGGAGAAACACAGTTCAGATGCAGGCTGCTAGACAGCTAGGCCCCACCGAGCAGCTCTTCAGCTGTAGGGACAGCGTTAAGCTATCAACTTGTCTGAGATAAAGAGGCTTTTGCAACAAATCCTGTGGCAAATAAGCTACATTTCTGGCCAAAGCTGAACAAGGAAGATAGGGGATCGCAAACAAAGCCTGGAGCGGCTGACCGCAGCTAGTGAGGGCGCAGCACACCAGAGACCGGCAGTGGAGCAGGGCCCCAGCAGGGCAGCAGGGCAGCTGGAAGGCACAGGCAGGGCAACAGTACTCTAAACTCTGCGAACAAGCTCCTCTCCACCAACGGCCAGCGCCAAAACTAGGTGCCAAACTGTAGATGGTAGATACAGCTGACTCGCTCCAAACCCTTCAGTTCAGGCAGACTCCCTTGTTAGTCTCTAAAAACTGGGGAAACGTAGCTCCCTCCAAAGGCCACATAGTCCAAGCAGTGAAACGAGGGGAGAGATGATGAAGACTTTGCTGGATCTGCACAGTGAACGCTCTCCTTTCTTTACACTTTGAGAAACAGAAACACAGAGAAAAAGATGACAAAACCAGCAATAGAGTCTACATCCCCAGAAAGGCTGCTGAGGCAGCTTTGCAGATTTAGTTTCAGGTGCTTAGCAAGCATGATGGCATCAGTTACACTCAGTTCACATTTTAAAATACTGAGAGCCTAGAGCATCTTAGGAATGGTATTCTACGTAATAGACTGCACAGCAAGACAATTTCTTCAGGGAATTGCTCTCCCTCCAAAGAAGATTCAAACTGAGATACTCTAGCTTCAGTATCCTGGCCCTTCAGCAAGGAACAGCAAGCAATATGCACAGGATAGTTTCCTCAGCCTAGTAAGATCAACAAAACAAAACATTTAGGTGCTCCCACTAGCATCAACTTCTAGTTTCTCAGCTACAGCACTTAATTCTCTACCTGTTCTGATCACAATTTGATTCAAAAGCTTCCTAGGCAAGAAAGCCTAGGAAAGCAACTCCCCCTCTCCCTGGGAGTACAGCCCCCCCCCCCCACAGCCCTTAGTTCCTTTCTTGCAGAAACACAACCACCAATTTCCTCCTCAGTGACCAAAAAAGCCAGGTGTCAGCCCTGCCCCAATAAAACCCATGCCACCTTCCATCGTTAGAGCCTAGATGTATCTATTCAACTCAATAAAAGGATTTATTACCTTCCTGCATCAGCAAATTGAAAGAGCATATTTACCCTACTCCAAAGTGCCAGAGTGCAACCAGGAGTTCCCCGGGGAACAGAGAGCCACCACACCTGTTATCTCCTGGCTTAGCAAGCAACCATACATCAGGGATAATCACCCTACAGAGAAGACACAGCTTTTTATCCCCATTAGGGAATTTAATTTTCTCAATTTCATTTTGAGGCTGCCCTTAATCAACAGTTTCCTTAAAATCACAGACTCTGCTATTTTTCATGCCACCATGTGAGTGGGAAAATGTAAGGTAGCAAAGAATCTGGTTCCACATAATGTATTTGCTGAGGAGTAAGGTCATTACACAAAGCCCTTATATCACTAAAAAAACATACTCCATTTGCTTTATTTTGTAATACCGCAAATGCATTCAATTAATAATATATGAAAAAGCATTGACTAATTTTCACAACAATTGATTAATTATAAAAATGTCTACAGTGATTGAGTATACAATCTCCGCAGTATCTGCTGTACTTAGAAAACAGCAATGGCGTACGTTTCGCTCACCAGTAGCTGAGCAGTGCCGAGCTGGAAGTTTAATTAGTTAAATGGTAAGTTACTTAATTTTAGCACTTACTTCTAGAGGAGATAAGATACGTATGAATGATTTTTCCAGTTTTGTGCATGCTACCAAATTAAAAGTGAATACAGCCTGGGAAAGTCTGTATCCTTTTCATATCCCTTACCAAGCCCTGAAGCAAACACCAAAAGTAAACAGGGTTAATAAATGATTTTTTTTTAAAAAACATTTATTTTTCCATTGATTATGACTTCATAGTGTGTAAAGTAACAATTCAAAATTATACTAGGCTGGTTTTAGACAGTAATTAGTTCTAAATAAAACCTAATAGCCTTATTGAACATAAAGTAATGACATTATGACTTCAGATCACACAATGAATTGTGAAGATCAGCACAGCTATCTAATAATTTATTTGAGCAGAGACAACACATCTCAGAGAGAATATTATTCTATTAAGTTTTTATTATATGAGCAAAAATAGATTATAGCAGCTCATATTAAACAAAAGAACAAAAAATAGATGCTGCATTTATGTTAGCACTGTGTTTAAGTTTCTGTTAGTAAACAAAAATGTAAACACATTTGTCCAAGGTTTTTTTTAATGTGTTTATTATGTATATTTGTACATAATATTTAATCTGAGGCATCTGATACTTACCTTGGTTAGGTGGATGCCTTTTGTTCATTCGACACAAGAAACTAACGATGACGATAAACGTATTATTCTGTTATATGCAACTTCTTACTGCATTGCCCATTTATTATTTTTTTTTTAATTCCTACTCTTGAACAGCTCTACCAGATAGCACACAGTCTAATACTTACATTCTTAGCCAAACCCTCAATCATTGCTATTTGTCTTTATTTATTTCATATTTCAAACAGAAAATTCCAAAAAGTGCAGTAAGAAAAACAATTTAGAAGATATAAGACTATTACAAAAATAACATTTAAACTTTATTCTTTTCCCTGCAAAACACTACTCTATATAATTAAAAATTTAAATCAAATCTCAAAGAACTTTAATTAAATTCTCTGAATTAACTGAATTTATTTTAAAAGTGCTTCTTCATGGCCTGAAACTCTGGATCATCAATGCACTAAGACAAACAACTAGAATTTACATGCTAATAAAATCACATAAAAAGTACAGATAAAAAGCAGAGTGTAAGTGCGCTGAAAAGATTCAGCCTTTAATACCGAAATCTTCCTAATTTTTCCTTTAAAATGCCAATTAATTTACTGGCAAAGTATTTCTAATAGAACACTATAATTTTTTAAATATAGAAGTATGCTTACATACTTACAAATTGTAGCATTTTCATGACTGCACATTACTGCATTTTCAATATGATTTCGAAGCACTCCAGAAATAAATAATTTAAAATTCTGGCATGAAAACTAGCAAAGTTTTGCCATGTAAAGAAATGATTAGGTAGAGTTTTACTAAGTAGATCTCTGTTCACCTTATGCTTAAAATTTAAAAAGTGTGAAGTACATCCAAAATGGCACCTTAAGTACAAGTACCAGCAGCCTCATACACACACAGAAAAGCAGTGAGGAAGTGTTTTAATGGGTCACACAGAAAAAATTCTGATCGTCTTTTTTTGTCAACTCACATTTTAAACCTCAATAGCCACACAACATAAAGAAAGCCAGTGAGCAAAGACCACTGGCAAAGTGGAAGTATTTCTTACTGCTAGCACCACGTTTTGCATTAACTGAAATCTTCAGTCAAAAAAACAGAGGAGGAAAGCCAGTGAAAAGAGAAGGGCAGTAATGAAGCTGCAGATTGCAGTGAAAGAACGTGCCAACGTCACAGCGCCCGGAACTCACAAACCAAGTCTGAGAACACTCCTGAAACAGCAAGGCAAGGAGGCTGGAAACATCACACAAAGCAGGACAAAAATCAAACGTTTAGCATGCTCAGCGTTAAAGACCAGAAGTTGAATTTTCCTGCTGAGCTCTCATCAAAGCGAGCCAAAAAGCAGCTCACATGCATGAGGTACGCTGTGCGAGAAGTCTCTCCTTTACACCATGTTGCTCTAAATCAGCGGAGTAAATTCAGGACAAGCTACGCAGCACGACAGCATGGACTAATCAACATAAAGCAAAGCCATCGCTGGCACCAGCAGCTCATAATTTACAAACATGTGACTAAAATGAACATAGTAATATCTTTGTTCTCATTCTGAAGCAGTTATCAAAGAAGATTCAACACGGAAAACTGACATAAAAGCACGTTCAAGTAGAAAACTCTTCATGGGGTTTAGCGGAACAGTGGCTTCAAAGACTGGAGTTTCTCATTTAGGGACTTTGTATCAGAATCAAAAAGAATAAAGTTCAAACTGCTTCACTGCTCTGAATCCCTGAACAGCACCGAACTTCCTTTGAAAGGCATAAAATGGAAATACACATTTATTTGACTTTTATAATAACATCAATTTAGCAAATAGGAAAAGGGTGACTGCACACTTACAGTGTTACAATGTTAACCATTTCAGGAACAGAATTTAGAGATTGGCTTTTATCCAGGAAATAAGTTTAAAATTTTAAACTAAAAAATCAGCAGAAGCTGATTTATGACATCATAGTATCAAAATATTGTAGCACTCCCCTGCTTCACTAATCTCTAAGGCTCACTTAGAAAGAAACGTAACCCATCTGTAGCTCCTCTCTTTATCTCAGAAGGAAAAATACTTCAGTGGTCTGCTGAAAGCTGCTCTTCACACATCCATTAGCAGAAGAGAGCAGCCCAATGAACCGCACCGTGCTCTCCTCCGCTGGCCCCCAGGAACACTGGGCTGGGGATGGTTACACCATCGCCTGCAGAAAGAGCTCTACAGTTGACTTGCTATGGTCGTTCTTGTGCATGATGAAAAAGGAGCTCAGGTTTGCCGCCCGCCTGCTGAGCTCGATTAAAAGTGTTGGAGTTTACCACAAGGTATTATCAGGCTATACAAATTAGCATATATTCTGTAATGCTTACCAAATAAGTACACTGCCCTAAATAATAGCAATGCAAAATGGAGTGGGAAGTGTAATCTACGCAAAGATTTTTCCCTCCCTTATGCTCTCAGTACTTTCTAAAAATATTTCTGCCTACATATTGCTTTGTGTCAAATATAAACTAAAGACATTTGAGGATATGCTATTTGGTGTTTATGCCTCATGGTAATAAAATTACCCTCAGATTCATTATTCTGAATACAAAAATATTTCAGTTTTTAAACCTAAAGTGAAAAGCATTCATCTAATGCTTGGAGTTGTGTTTAACCTACAGAAGATTTTGCATCCTGTTTGTGCCTCAGGAATTGAATTTTATTTTCAACATAAGTAACATAGTTTTGACAGGGAAAAAAAATAAGATAGACTATATTAAGTTTTTTTATGCAGAAATAGATCTGGTATGCAGTATCAGTATACAAGAACCTATACTCTATTTGCATTTATTTTCAGCATACCATTCCAAAAACATTTTTTCCAAACAGCCACAGTATCAGTATTTGTTTTTAATTTAATACATCCATATTGAATGGTTCCTGAATGTTCAAAGTAAATTAAAAACATATATTTTTCTGTACTTACAATTGCAAATTTAATTGTGCTGCAGCAGGTACTCAATTTTTTTTTTTCTTTTTTTATGGGCCAGGGGGAATTTAGGAACAAATACAGCAATACATTTGCAAGAGAAAGTCTACTCCATTCCCCTACCAAGCTAAGAGCACAACCAAATTAGTTTAAAAGTTCCTTCCAGACAGGCACAATTTCTGAATGATCTTCAGATATGTACAGACACACTCACACACCAGCAAAAGCCTGTTTTCAGCCTCCTGAGCGTACCTCCCCTGCTGCACCCACACTTAGCCGGGCACAACTGTCACTCCAAAGGCCTTTCTGCGGACTTTCAGGCTAACAAAAAGTCCGAGTAAACTGAGCAGATTAAGTGTATTACTGGAACATTTAAGCACATTTATCACCTACTATCACCAGCTTATCTCCTAAAGCAACCTTAAGTTCAGTTTCTTGTCCTAAATGACACTCTGGCACAGTCCCTCTCTCACTTTTGACAACAGTGGAGAGTTAAGAGTATCACCCAGCTGACTTTTATGGCAAATCTGGACTAAACCGGGGTGATGTGGAAATTGTTATCATGCATCTCTACTTTGTGTAGTTTGAGGGAGATTATATGAAAACATAAGGGTAAAAAAAAAGGGGTTGAATTCCCTTGACCTAGTCTTTGATATTTATTTTTTTTAATACCTGAGTCTGACTCAGGCACTTACACTCAATGTTCAGAGAGAACTAGGTTAAATGAGTCATTATGTAAATACGTGTACTTCTCCTCCTGAGTCATTAACTCAGACACAAATATCTACCTTTTAGATGCCTAAATTAAATTACAAGAATGTCAGCAAAATATTTAAGAAAGCATTCTGAGGGATCCTGAAAACATCCTAGGCTTCCCCGCACTTCCCAAGGCCTAAGCATGGAACCGCAGAGGAACAGGGCTGCACGAGCGAGGGCAAGCTAGCAGCAATGCCTCTGTACTGTGGACACGATCCAGATTTTCTCAGTTCCTGCCAAAAAGAAAATCCTTCACATTAAAGATTCAGCCAATGCAACTCTTTTGTCTGTTAAGAGGAAGATGAAATCAGCTAAGTGAACTAATTATGGGAAGGAATTGCTGTGTAATTATTGAAGTAACCTTTTCTCACTTTCCCAGTTAGACACAGTAAAAATACTTCACAACATTTCCAAAGAATTAACACAACTTGTTTCCAAACTGTTTACAGAATATTATTCTCAAGAGATTACATTTAATGAGCAATGCTACATCTAAAAGGAAAGGGAATATAGATAAAAGGAAAGCAAGCAAGCTCTTCTATACGTTCTGAAGGTACTTGACAGTGCAGCTCTCTAGCAATCAAGCCCATGAAAAGATTTAATAGGCATGGAAAGCTGGAGGTCAATGAACACTGCAGAAGGCATTTGTATTCAGTCAAGTGAAATCATAACTGCAACATAAGAATAACTTGATTGGGATTCATGTAACTTATTTAGTAATTTTTACAGTACAAATGCTTTTCCTTGCTCATTAGATTACTGAATTAGGTACTTCAACTTTAAAGGAGTCTAATGTTCCTCCAAGAACTCAGGTGAAATTTACGAATTCACCTGACTATTTTGAAAACTTCTCAAGAGCTGCTACAAATATTTGTTAACTGTAACATCATGCCAAGAACAACACTTTAAATAACACGGGCTAGAGGCTTTGTCTAGCTACTGTGAAATGATCTACTTTTATTCTGGTATTTGCTGTGTCATACTAATTGTACTATGCTGAGGATGTTGCATACTGTCACTGTTTAACTGCTGGAAAACTGCCAGTAGAAGGAAAAATGGGAAATTGTTTTAATGAAGTGGCTTTCTGAACAATCTTGGAGGAAAATTCTCTTTCCATACGACTCTTGAGCAGCACCTCTAGCTAACAGTTCATCTGTGTACTTCTGTAGTCTCTTACATCTAAGGACCTCAAAGCTTTATGCCAGTATTTATTATAGTTCATCTTGTAAAGAAAGAAAACAACCATATCACTCAATGATAAACAAAAACAATGCAAACATTGTAAACTAAGACAACATTATAGTGGATTTTAAAATACTCCAGTAAAAACAACAACAACAAAAAAGGTTGCTTGGTGTTAGGGTTTTTTTTTTTTTTCATATAGTATAGATTACACTAATTATTTTATATAAAGTTTTGTTCTTCTGAGAAATTAGAAGTTTTCCAAATCTGATTTTCTATTTGGACTAACACTACCACTATTCTAAGTTTAGTTCTTTTGTCTGTATGTGTCAGCTGCTAGGCAACATGCTACTACTTTCATTTTCTCTGCCAGTATATTCCCTTAATATATTCTGGGAAGCCACACATGCCAGGGCCAGAAAGAGATATTTTTGGTGACACAGAATATAGTTAACGCTTAAGGCCAATAAACCACAAATTATACTTTTAGCTTCCTGCAATAGCAAAAAGAAAAGCAATGACAGTATCGCTAGGACATGCACTTGAAAAAGATTCTGTAACCAAAAAGACCATAGTAATAGTGAGTCTGATCTGCCGTATAATACATGTTCTTGCATCAGGTCTAATAGCTCATGATGACACTAAAGCACAGCTTTAATGAAATAGTTCATCTGGGTTAAAGTTAATCTAAGATTAAATAACCCTCATCTACAAAAAATATTTTTTACTGCGATTTTTTTGCAATTGCAAATTCAGCTTCATGGTCCTGCTGTACCTTTGCCTGTCAAATTAAAGGGCTCTCCAACAGCAGTTATCTCTTCCCCGTGCAGGTATTTATCATCTTTGATTGAGTCACCTCTCTACTCCTCTTTATAAACGAAATAAATTGAGCTCTCTAAGTCAGTCACTGCAAGGGGTATTTGTCAGACCATGAAGCATTCTTGTGCCTTCAGTTCTTTCACAGTTGTGAAAAAAGGGAAGAAACAGCAAACCATTGTCCTTCCAAACTCAATTTCTTTTGCCTTTGAATATATGTGAAAGAACTAAAACAAAATATCCATACAATTTTCTAATAAAATTCACATTTATTATTTCATGAAATAGATAAATAAATTCTGAGATTTCTCATGTGGTTATATGTTACAGAAGCAGCACATCAGCCAATGAAATCATTCACATTATCACAGAAAAATCTATCACCTCTATTAGTGCTCCTACCTACAAGATACTTCGAAACAAATTTCCCAACTCTCATGCTTATTTAAGGGCTTGGAAAACCACAGTGCAATTACATCTGTCCCCTTCCAGTAACTGTTATATTTTTTAATTTCTGAATAACTTTCTAACTATTTATGTTTAATATCTGAAATTATTCAAGAGTTGGACAGAGACACAAGATATAGTATTTCAAAATTCCCCATTATATTTTAAAGACCGAGAGACAACCAAAAAATGCGAGGAAAATTTACAGTACTTACAAGTATAACACCCATGATGTATAAAGTAAAGCATTAACTAACCCACAATCAGTAAATATTTAGACAAGCTGTAATTTCAACAAGTGCCTATGTGAAAAATGAGTTAGAGGCAAAATAATCAGTCAAAATAAAATAGATACCTGCCAGCTGATCAAAGGACATTTATATGCAAGGAGATTTCCATCATCTTAGCAAATATTCACTCAGAATATAGAGGGAGATTATTTTAAAATAAATTTTAAAAAACCAAAAAGAAAAATGAAAAGATATGTTAGGGAAACGTTGGGACTTTTATTTCCCTTTTTTTTTAAAAAAAAAAAACAAAAAACAAAAAACATTATTTTACATTAGAATAAGCTTCCCGGGGGTTGCAGGACTTTAGCAGTAATTATGGCTATTACTTCTGTTGGCATTTTTTTCTAATATATATTAAAATGAATCATTGCATAGAAAGAAATATCAATACTTTTCCTGTTCTGCTTCTTGGTAATTTTTGCCATTACTGTTGCTAACACCAACACAAACAACTTGACTCTGCAAAAAAAAACCAAACCTACTAAGACACAAAACACATCTCTGGTTTGAGTGAGACTGGATTATCCAGTTACTAGCAGCAGGAATCAATCCCAGTAACAAGAAAAAAAACTACTCCGGCATGCATTGTGGGTTTTCTTCCTTACCCATCTGGGTGGTACCCATACCAAGATTAGTGCATTCGCTTTAGAGGCTAATTCCCATGTAACTGAACTGGGAATGGAACTAAATGTAACTAAACTGTAACTAAAATGGAAATAAACAGGGAGTACTCCCAATCCAGAATGTCTCACTGCTTCTACTGACCTGCAAATCTCGTGTTAATAACAGTCTGCTATCAGCTTATTAAACCACCATGTGGAAATCTAGCCATCTGCCTGAAGTGGAGCTATGCGATCCTTGTCTAAGGAGCAGGATATGCATGGAATAGGCATTCAAGAAACATCCAGCTTCGGTCTAAGTATTTTCACTAAACTGTCTTCCCCCTATTTTTTGTTCTAATCATTGAACAAACTTCACCTCCACTGCTTAACAACTGCAGGACACCTTTAAATACTGTTAAAACTTCCAAAGGAATGGTCTGTATAATTTAATTAAACTTGGAAAAGAATACCAATGGAATTCCTTTTTGGTTAAAGGACCTCAAACAGCAGTATGAATCTATGAATTATTCTTCCCCAATGAGAGGATAAATGTTCCAGATCATCAAAAAGGTGAAATAATTGACAAAAAAAAAGCATGCAACTACCTAAACTCCATCAGTATTATAGGTAGCCTAATGATTTCAAAAAGGAACCAACCTGTGAAAATTCTCTGCTTGTGGAAATTAAGTGCCTCAGCCAACTTCCACATTTTTTCCTCTATTTGTAAAATATATTGTGAATTATTTATCCAAGTTCTGATCCAAAGAGGACAGACCCAAGGTGCAAGGAGCAATCAAGGGATTGCTCACAGCCTTTTTCATGAGCTTGTATACACAGAACCACAGTAGGAAAATCTAGACTCACAGAATCATATAGGTTGGAAAAGACTGTTAAGATTATAGAGTCCAACCGTAAACCTTACACTACCAAATCTACCACTAAACCATGTTCCTAAGCGCCCCATCTACACGTCTCTCAAATATCTCCAGGGTTGGCAATTCAAACACTGTGGAGCTTGTTCCAATGCTTGATAATCCTTTCAAGGAGTAAATTTTTCCTAATATCCAATCTAAACCTCTCCTGGCACAACTTGTGACCATTTCACTTGTCCTATTGCTTGTTACTTGGGAGAAGAGACCGACATCTACCTCGCTACAACCTCCTTTCAGGTAGTTGTAGAGAGTTATAAGATCTCCCTGCTTTCCAATTTGCAGAACTCAACTTGAAGCCTTACAGGTTACTCTGCTTTCACGACTAAATTGTTTATAAAAAAATGTTACACTAAATAAGTCATCTTACACACACACACAAAAAAAAACCCTGTATTTTTAAATCAAATTATTTTTATTATTTTTGACATCACATTGTCCTGATTTTCTTGGGCTTACAGGTCACACCTAGTACTTACACTTAATCCAAAAACATGTCAGACAAACTGTGACATTTTTATTAACATCACAGGACTGTATACTCCCACACACAGACACACACTCTTCCTGTTTAACAGTGCTTATTCAATTATTTAACTTTTATAATAACTTTAGGATTACCGCTATTTAAGTAATAATTACAGTTTTACACACAACACATGGTATTTCTTCTCTGCCAAGGAAATCCTAAGGCTCTTTAATTTAATAGATTTATGGAGTACTAAATGCCACTAGTGGAGCTCTCTTTGGTTGAAGAAAAAGAACCATATTTCCAGAGGATTAGCAAACTTTAAATTATACTAAATCAACAAAAGCATTAGTCATCTTCATCTACCTATATCTTACTATTTTCTAATGTAGTTTGTCATGTGATGAAACTCCTAATTCACCATTCATTTCCAAAAGAAACATGAATTACACTTTTGTGGGCACACCAAGTCATCATAATATTTACTTTATAAATGTTGCTTTATTAATAAGCACTTAGCTGTATGCTCGTACAGAGCCAGAATTAAATCACTTTTGCAGCTGTCAACGCGCCACACAATTCTACAGTACCAGACAAATTCATAATCGCTTTGCTGATTGTCAGCAAAAGTACAATGGACAGTATTATCATCGCTGGCAAACAAATGTCACAGAGTCCTCCGAGAGTCACGCTGTGCCATGGTTGCTGCATGCAACACGCTGGCAAATCGTATTTCTGGAAGGGTTAACTACTACTCCCATGCCTGTCGTTCTGTAAAGTATCATACTGAAGACTGAAGGCCACATTAAAAAAACAAGGTAATTGGCAATTAAAGTACTGGGAGATTGTAAGTGTTTCAGTCGTCACTGTGCTTGATTCAAATCTGAAAGAAATCACTGAAAGACTCCCCCTGATGATGCAGGCTGTAAATAAACCTCTGAAAAAAAACCACTATTCAAGTATAGGCCTGAAGTTATGTTAAATATTGTACACATTTATAGCTACTAAGAACAGTGAATTGCTACCACTTATCAGTTTTATATTTAGCGCATATCCCTCTGAAATAGTTAATTAGATAATCTAATGTTCCACTTTACTATGACATTTAGCTCTGCAAAGACACCAATAAATGGTACACAAATTAAATGCATAGCAAGGCTGAAATATTTTATGACACTTCTTCTCTATTCAAAAGACACAATGAACATCAACTAGTTCACAAAATAATGAAATATTGACACTTCAACAATAAACCAGGGTATTTAATACAGCTGGTGATGAAATTAACTGGAACTAGTACACTAAAAATGTCCATCATTGCTGCCTGTGTCGTTCCTCATCCTCTTTGTCTTTCCCATTCTTTTTCATTCTTCTTCCAGTATCTGTTGTGAGTAAACGGCTTATTTTAGAGGTCATCAGAGATTCTCCACGAGCACTACCTGATGTTTTACCTGCTTTAAATGCTAGTGCTTTCACTTAAAATAAATGTTACATTCTGGAACAATTTCCCCGGGACCAGACAGCATGTTCTTTAGTACCAGTTACATTAGGCCTTCCTGCGTAGTCTTTGTTCAAACATATGCTTCAAGGTCATTGCCTCAGAGAATCTTTTTACCTTAAGAAAGTGGAAAACTTAGGGTGACCTACTTTACAATACTTGTATGCTGACACTGCTTTCAAATGAACATCTGATTCATAAGATTAATGACACAGCTGAACAGTTTAATGGGATATGGGAATTATTTACCCTGAACTGAATGGTGGGAAAAAAAAATACCCCACCCACCCTACACCCCACAGATATATGAAGGAGAGGTATGTGTTACTGGGTAAGGGAGGTGAGGCATGCATGAACTAATGACAAAGCCTGGAACCGTTTTATTCCAAAATGTTCAGTTGTAGCTTGCCCATGATTTTTCTTAGGCATAATTCTGCAGACTAACGGGATTTGCCTTCTCCTTAACATTAACGCATGCCACCAAGATCCCTACATGGCCCTGTCCAGGTTACTACAGTTCTTACCCTGAAGATGAAGAAAAACTAAAAGCATTAGTTTATATCAAAAACAACACCAATCTGCTTTGGCTGAAAGACATCCTTTCATAACAAACTAACACTCTGATTTTATGGTACCACTTCTAAAACTACTTATGTGCTTTATGCACGATTATAATTGCAGCTTATTTACACTATCTAGGTGCAGTGTTGACAGTAACATCAGTGTAGTAGCATGGGAGAAACTGTTGGTTAATTGCTCAAGAATTTGCCCAGAATCCCAGGCCACTTTGCAGCTATTGTTGAGCCTCATTCTCCTAGACTGCCTTCTTAGCAATTAACCCAATTAAGTGAGTTTAAAGTTAGCTCATGCGTGCTTACAAGTGCTAATAATAACGTTTCTGATGGTGGAATAGGCACCTGCTGTTACGCACCTACACTGTCCTGAGTTTCAGTGGGATTTGCTTTGCTTTGACATTTTTTTTCCAAAACTAGGATGACAACTGCCTACATCAACAGGCTATACATTTCCAGGATAGTAAGCCCTAGGCAACGAATGACTGACTTTGAAATAAATTACTGAATTAGAGAACCAGATGGGGGGGCAAAGAAACTGAAGTGGAATTAAATGATAAAGTGCAACCCTATTTTATCCACAAATATATGCATAAATCTTATGAACAGCATGTGGGCAATGAGTTACACTCCATTCAAGCTGGAGAACATTAACAATGCTTGATGCAGTCTAGGACTGTGCTGAGAAAAGCGATGTGGTGCATACAGATCAGAAAGCAGCCATTCCTCTTTCCTCACAGCTTGGGATGTTCCATTTTGCCTTCATTACAAACACAAAGTGTAAGCTTGGGCTTCAGCCTCACTGAATCTAAGCACTAGAAGTAGTATAATCAGTATAGTTACATTTACCCATCTATATTATGCTCCCCTGTTTGCCCTTGAAGAGGGTCTCTTAAATCACCTATCACACCTTTTTCTTATAAAGGACTGCTCTTGAAGTGCTCCCTTCTTGTGCACACTGCGGTTCCCCAGGTACTGGAACTCTATCACTCATCTCAATCTGTGCACAAGAGCGCTTGTGTGACCTGGATTTTGAGTCAGCTACATGTTTTGATACCACACTTCATTATGTGTCATGGCTCTGTACATCAGTTTGGCAGTGCCACAGAGTAATTAAAAAGGTGGTTACGTCAGAATCACGTACAACTCAAAAACCTTCTTCCTCATAAACCCTTCTTCCTCATAAACCCTTCTTGCTCTTGGATCAGAAACAGTTCTGCTGTCCACAGGAGGATCTGCCTTGGGAAAGATAAACTGCTGGCATAGAGTCAATCCACGGCCACTACAACTTTCTTCAGATTCAGGACAAAGTCCCAAACAGAAACATGACTAGCAGGCTGTTGGCACAGATGAATTCACACTCACCTGGGCTCAGGAATGTTGTCTGGAGTCAGAGAAAGTAATTCTCTGCCTCAAACCTTAACTGTTCCACCCCAGTGCTGCAGTCATTGATGGCCCAATATATTCTATATGGGTTTATAAGCCAATGAACCCAAACAAATACCTTCTGAAGAATAATGCAGGACCCAGTTACTGATAAAAGCTTTCCAGAGTAAAAAACAAGAAACATTAACATACTGTTCAGAGGGATGGAAAAGGAACATTGATAAAGTAAGATTTTCCAGACCTTCAAATACATGTGTCACTTTTCCTAAACCACAGGCTAATCAATACAATACTAGGCAGTTTTTTAACACTGGTATGTCCATCAAGTTACTTTACATTATTACAGTTGTGTCTACACTAGGAAATTAAAGATGTCTTTAACCACATTACTTGACACAGAGGTCAACTGCTGTCGAATAGCCCATATCCTTACTACTGCAATCCTTTATACAGCAGAGCCGAGTAGCCACAAACTCTCTCCTGGGAAATGGTTCGGGACCATCTTAACTCTTGAACAATGCTCATGATTGTTTCTGCATATCCCAGCAAGAAATCCTTCTAAAAAGTTAGCAGGATAGGCAACTCAGTTCCCACACACAAGAATATTCCCTGTCACTCTTTGATTGCTAACTACAGATAGAATGCAGTGTCCCTAAGATCAGCTCCAGCAAGAAGAACATTACTCCAAGACACCTACATACTGGGCAGAACTAGTATTTCTAAAATAATGCAATTGATAGCTTCTTATTCTAACTCAGCATTGGTAACACCTAGAGTTTAAATTAGATGCTATTTGTGAAAATTACTTTCCCCTCTCCCTCCCCATTTAAAAGCACAGCTTTTTCTTTGGTTACTCAGACCTTTGTCTGGTCTCATTGGTAATATTCAAATGCTCATCTTGCTGTGTTCATCAGAGGAACTGTGCACACAATTTCAGATTCACAGCAAGTGTAACCATACAGAATTCAAGATGCTCCTCTTGACCTATAAGGCCCATTGTAATTTTGAACATTTTCTACCCAATGTGATCTCAGGATATAGATGCTGACTGAGTTTGTATGATATCTACTTTGCCTCAGTATGGTCAACGCATTTGAAAAGGGAGATGCTCTTGCTGACAGTGCTGAGATTGCCTTAAAGCTATGCACCATCTGGAAAGAATAAGCATGCAATTTTCATACAACAAGCACACTATGGCAATATGAAATGTTAGCTCACATGAAAAAGAAACTAACATTTGAATTACTAAGTGCAATGGCTTTACAAATAAAGAACATTATTAACTAAGAACTATAGATCTGGACCCCCACACAAAAGTCACTGTGCTCTGTGAACACTGCATTCTCATATGTATTGTTCTCAAGTACAATAGAAGTCATCCTCTGGTTCCAGAATACCTTCTCTGTTGACATTAACTTCCATCCACAGTCACATCTTTACAAGAGAAAATTTTTTTATGAAATATCACTTCAAACACAACAGCCCTTTTGGTCTTTCCAAGGCAAAAACCAAAACCAGTATGGATGATTGAAAGGAAAATCATTAAGAAGTATAACACAAATCAACCTATGCTTCCAGTTACCTGTAAAGAAAAATAAACTAACATCTTGAGATAAGTCTAAAAGTACTTTCCTTCAATTTTAACCTGACTTATGCACCAAACTCACTCTCTACACTCTTGTTGGAGAGGAGTGCACAGGCTAATAAGAGCTCATGTGTCCAATAGAAACGCTGCAGTCTTTGATGTAAATCCAACTATAAACCCAAACTTAGATATGACAAATAAGAATAGAGTAAGTTTGGTTACATTGCTATTGAACAAAGTTAAAAGGTCCTCTGGAATGTTCTTCTTGAGGAGTCTTTTTTACTAGAACCATCACAGCAGTAATGAAAGCAAAAAAAAAGTAGTAATATTCCCCGGATATTGGTCCAGCATTTGAAGCATTGATGATATGAAGTTAAACTACAAAATGCACCTTATGCAACAAAATTTAAAAAAAACCACCTTGCCTGCTAAAATCTTCAATAGCTAGAAGAACTCTTATGAAATCAAACCATTTATTTAAATAGATAGCTATTTTTCTGCATTAAAGGTTTGGCCCAAATCTTAGCTATAATGGAGCTGAAAGTACTACTGGCCCAGTTGTTACAGAATCAATGTTTCTCCTAAATGATAAGGCAGAAAAGGTTGCAGAACATTTATATGTAACTGAGATATTAATCGATATAATCGCTCAGTTCTCCATTTCCATGGCAACCATTAGAGAAGAGTTTTCACCCTGAAGGAATTTTTTCTTTGACAGTATTACCGGAAAGCGGACATCGGAACAGCATTGTTTATTTGTTGCCCAGAGCACACAAGATTTAAGGACAGGTATAACAGCACTCTAACCTCAAGAGACGCCGAGCTCACCAAGACTAGAGGGGAATCTTAAGAAGATCTGCATAGCCTGGAGTACCTGATCCTGCATCCCCTTTCACTTCCCTTCTTCCCCAAAATCCTGCAACTGGAAATAGGTCCACACAACTTAGATTTGTTTCATGAGACTACCACAATGAAGAGGCAACAAATCTGAGGAAATGGAAGTGACTCCATATGATAAATACCTGGTATCATCTAACAGGAGATTACAGCTCCTCATTCAGTCAGTTTGTGTTGGATTCCCAGGAGGTGAGCACTGCTGCAGATGGTTTCTGACCATCGCAGTGGTGCCTGGGCTGCTCCGGGATGTCAAGTGCTGCTTAACGTGCAGCCTGACTAATCAGCCTATGGACTGAACAGCCTGAAGGAGCCAATGTTACCCTCACCAATAATGCAAATCCCTCCACCTGTTGCAATTTTTCATTCTTCCTTCCTCACATTATTCATCAACACTTTGTCAGCTTCGTGACTATGACAAAGATGGGAATAATTCATCATTTTTTCAGTCAACTAACTTTTATGAATGTTTTATTTGATAATTTTATGGTACTTCTTGATAAATTCCACAGGAACCCACAAACAATGTCTGTAAACAGAATTTCATTTCTCAGCACTCAATAGGACAGAAATATATTTCTAAAGAGCTGAAATAATGTCAAACCTACTGCCTTCCCTTTTATTAAAAAACACAACTTGAATAAATTTCCAAATCTTCCACGCATATACTAAAAATGAATGTAAAATTTTAAGTAAAATATTTTAATAACACTATTACGCATCCATTTTGATTCAATGGCAGATGTTTTGTGCTTCAGGACTTGTAGAATCTTGGTTGTTCAGATGACTCACTCAAATGCATTTGTATCAACAAAAATAATTTAAGTATTCTGGGAGGGGGTTTTGTTTATTGTAAGAGATATCTAACTGAGAAGAAAACTATGGTTTTGATTAAAAGATCTAAAAAGTGATCAAGTGGGGGGTGTTTCAAGTGATTTCTCATGCAGTCTTCCTAGAATCTACGAAGTCACTAAAAAGATTATATCTTTAAAAAAGTAAACTCTTCAGAGACAAATAAACTAAAATCAATTCCACATCTACACAGAAAAAAAGAAGTCCAGGGTAAACCCCACTTCTGTTTGACTAGAATCATACACAAATTCAAGCTGAAACATCATCATCACCTCTTTTCTCATGAAATCCAATCATGCAAATATTTAAACAGTGACCTGTCAAACTCCACCTCATGACAGTATCAGCACCAGCAAATGATGCCCTGAGGTTTGAATATGCATTGACTTTTCTATTACTCCATTTAGTGATAAACACAAAACAAAACCTGACCTACTTCTCCCATCTTACAGTTTTCATATACTGCCTCTAGTGATAACCAGAAGACTACTCTCCAGGAGCCACATCAGCATCTGAATCAGAGAGGGAAAATGAACATAATCCCCAACTCTCACCAAAGCTGAAATTCAATTCCTGAGAAAAGAACATCCTTGCACATATTGTACAGGACAACCATCTGTCCGAATGTGTCGACAGAAAATGCTCTTGTTTGAAAAGCTACCAAAATCCCAAAATAGAACATAAAACTTACTCAAAATTAAACATAATGAATATTATAAAACTACCAACCTCTTGCATTATGCCAAAAAAAAAACCTCCAAGTATTACTTATTAATTAATTATTAATTAAAACTGAAATAAATCTTGTCATCAAACAATGAAATTCAGTAGAGATTCTCATCCTTTGCATCTATGGTAATTATTCAAACTTTGTTCTATTTTTTGACTATGCTTACACCTTTTAATAGCTTTAAGCATTGGAAAAAAGGAAAAAAAATAGGACTGAAATACAGTATATCAACAAAAATAGCATGCTTACAATCCTCCATCCAAACATCTAAGGGCATTACTTGGTGTATCACTCATATGAGGACTAGAAACCCATATCAAATGGGTTCATAGGAGATAAAAACACTGTGCCCAGAACGATAACAAATACAAGCACTTTTGGGGGATTATCTGGTGAGACTCTGCGTGTCTGTGAGCTAAACTAAGCTACAGAGGCAGCTGAAAGGAGATAAATGATACTGGCAAACAGTTTAAGAGAACTTGCTTTTAAAGGACCACTGAGATTTGTACTGTTCAGACAGCAGTTGCGGCTCAGTGTGTTCCTCCCGATCCTCCTGGAAGTGTTTTCTTTTTTCCAGCCAAGGACTCAGAGTTCTTCCAAACTGAATGGTGCAATCAGGTAGTTCCATTAAAATATGGAAAAAACATTACCCTACAAGGAGGTTGGCATTTTGAGAAAAATAGGTTGGCCTTGTTGAGTCTGTTCACATTAAATAAATAAATAAATAAATAAATAAATTAGGCACTCAAAAGCAGGAAAAAAATAGTACCTGGGAGGGTGACACTTAAAAACTATTCTTTGTCACTTCTTCTTCTACTGTTCCTTATATGAAATATTATGTTGAAAAACTGATCACTATGAGACTTTTAGAAATTCTGTCCTAATCTACTATTTAATAAAACTAAGACATTGTTAAAATTATAATTTTTACTTTTTAAGTAGGAGAGAACAGTTTTTAATTTTTTAAAGAGGTAAAAAAAAAAAAAAAAGAAGATATAATTACTCTCTGCTTTTTCTCAAAATGAATATATTGCCTCCGTAGCAAGCAACAGACAAAATAATGTGGGATATCATTCATTTCCTTGATCTATCTAGCTGAAGATGTCCCTGCTCCTTGTAGGAGGGTTGGACTAGATGACTTCTAAAGGTCCCTTCCAACCCAAACTATTCTATCATTCTATAATTCATATATTTCAATATTCAAACTAACTCAAAGAGCCATGAAATAAGTATTCAAACCGAGGCTGAAAATTATTTTTCTACTCCAAACCTTACTCATTTATAAACAACATATTAAATTCTATTCCAAATGCATAAATAATCCAACCATGCAATTTGAAAATATGGCAGTACTATCTCTTCGTAAATTAAATTTCTGTATCTTTATGATAGTCAGAATAAAAATCTTCAGGATTAATAATTTGTATGAAAAAAGCTAGAAGAAAAATTAGAAGAACAACTACACTCAAATGAGGCATTGCATTCTCAGCAACTGAAGCTCAAAAATACAGCAAAACTATCAAAAAATGAAATGCTACCAAAACCCTTCTTCCCTGCTCCCAAATATTCAGCACTATGTTTACACATGGAAGTTTAGGGGAACACAGGTACTATCTAGTATCTGACAGTCACTACTTTTTTCCTTGAGTGTCTTTAAGCGATAACAATATTAAAATAGTTTAAATACTTTAAAGCTCGGTCTTTACTAACTCTACTTTAAATCAATGCTAATTTTAACTATTTAGGGAGACAAGAACTGTTACAAACAAAGCAGCTATCACAAAATAACAGCAGCCTTTTTTTTATAGTATCATAGTAGCCTTAGTAAAGGATTGTTTACATGGCCTTTTGGTAGACTGTAAAACAAAAAACCTTAATTTTTATTTACTACAAACTGAAGTATTCAAATATTTATACATAACAGGTCAATATCAACAGTGGTGACAAATTCAAATTGTTTACTTACATTACCATAATCATTCAGAACAAAAATGGAAACAAAGGAAGATAGATACAGATATTAATTTCCTGCAAGAACACAGGTTTTAGTTAATTTTAATCAAAACAAATTATCTAACTTACTTGCAGGTTCTTAGAAAATTATTTCAAGACTCAGAGTTATAAAGACGCTATTTAAAAATACTGCTTAGTGATTCCTAGAGACCCTGAATTAAATTTTTTAAACAATGAACAGATTTCACAGTCCACTGTAAAGTTATAAAGTATGGAATGCCTCCATAATTACTGAGCTACTCATCACATAAAATTGACAACCCCATATAGTGAAACCATCAAGTGAACACTCTGCAGCCAATATGCTTGAAGGTAATTATCAGAGCCAAATGAAATCGAGAGGTAATTAAGATCCTTGAAATGAAATTAAAACATTGCTTTATGTTACAATCTATATCTAAAGGATATATAAAATGCTAAGCACCCATAGACCCAAAAAAGCAGAAAAATAACCTGCTTGACTTAGTAAATCCAACTAGATTGATGTCTAATGCCAACACTCACAAGAGATTCAAATTTTTCAGAGGTCAAAACCACAACTTAAATTTATCTGCATTCTGAAGCATTTGTGATGCCTTCAGCTAGCACCAGAAATGAAATGTATTAGATTAGAAGCAGCATTTAAAACTTTTCAAATATAATTATTCCATTTGCAGCCAAATCAACATATGAAACAGAGCTAGTCAAATGGTTTTTGCAAAGCAATGAGCTTAATTTCATCCTTATTCTACATATCTACCATAGACTCCTAGAATGGTTAGGGTTGGAAGGAACCTTCCAAGGTCATCTAGTCCAAACCCCTGCAAGAAGCAGGGACATCCCCAACCAGATCAGGTTGCTCAGAGCCCTGTCCAACCTGGCCTTGAACGTTTCCAGGGATGGGGCTTCCACCACCTCTCTGGGCAACCTGTTCCAGTGCTCTACAACCCTCAGTGTAAAAAAAATTTTCCTAATATCTAATCTGAATCAACCTCCCTCTATTTTAAAACCATTACCCCTCATCCTATCACAACAGGCCCTACTGAACAGCCTCTCCCCATCTTTCCTGTAGGCCCCCTTGAGGTACTGGAAGACTGCTATCAGGTCTCCCCGGAGCCTCCTCTTCTCCAGGCTGAACAGCCCCAACTCATGGGAGAGGTGCTCCAGCCCTCTTACCATCTTTGTGGCCCTCCTCTGGACCCTCTCAATGGAAAGCAATAAGGTACTACATGAGAAAATTCAGAGATCATCTGATGAGATATGGCCATTACAAGTTCTGTATAACCTAATGCCAACTTTTCCTGAGAATCTACATGGGTACCTACCTAGAGTGACCTTCAAGCAACTAAGACTGTAGGTTATAGAAGGATTCTCTTAGGAGAGGGTTCAGATACTGTTCAGGCATGCAGAAATATAATATATGAAAAGAATTTTATGTCTTATTAGTTGATAGAACAATACTGAACAGCACTGACAGAACAATAACTGTAGTGCTCTTGTATTTCCACGTCAGATCTTTTCATTTTACTTGCAGTGAACAAGTAGTACTTTCAGAGCTGTCCAATTAATAGCAGCTAAAAAGCTGAATTAATCTACTTTTTCTGTGGACAAAATAAGTTGTTATGTAAATTACTTCTCATCTCCAAAGTTGTCTGCAGATAAAGCTAATTGAAATCAATTTTTTTGTCAGCGCCACTCCCTTGACATCAGCTAAATTATTCCCATTGCATAATTCCACATGTGTGATTAATGTCAGACCTAATAACCAGCTAATCACAGTGGAAAACCATAATGCTTTCTCCTATTTCTTTCTAGGAATTACAAGGCCTGCTGAGGGTGCAATGTACCTTAAAGTTATGATAAATCACAAGATTTAACTTCTTTCCATTTTCAGCATCAACTGAAAAGTTTCACAGTAACACAAGCTTCAAGAGAAGAATTTTGAATTATAAAAGTTTGGTAAAATGGAACAAAAGTTCTTAATATTTGTAACTGACAAAGGGGAAGGATAATCTTGAAATAAAAATGACTACTACTGCAGAAACAGTTCACTCAGTTATAGAAAAAAAATTGCCATTGGAATTGCATAAAAGAAGTTAGAGAAAATTGTAGCAAGTGCATTCGATGTAACATGTTTTTCATTACTATTTTTATAATTGGAAAATAGGATTAAATTTGATCCCAGTGGAACAAATAACAAAACCTCCAATGAAGTACATTAGAATACAAAAAGAAAATTCAAAATTCAAACTGATTACAATTCAATTCCAAATGTAAAACTAAGATTGAAATAAAGTTGAGAAAAACACTTCACAGGTCAATGACTTCCCATTGCAGTTTCACACTGAAGTACCAGTTGCCCCCTGTGTTGTCATGAAAACCCTGTCGCTGGGAGTTTCTGTAAATGGACTCTACGGGTGCGGATGAGTAACAGTCATGAAAAAACAGAAGGCTAGAAACAGCAAACATACGTGCCGAGAAGAAGCTAACGAGCTACAGAGATGTGTCATCCTGTTGTATTTTCAAGAAATGTAAGAAGATCCAGAGTCTGCCCAGCACGTGTAAGGCCACCAGGACATGCTGGCACCAAAAAAGGGCCGTGCAACTATGACCACATCCAAGGTGGCAGCGGCAGCCGTGTGCCACCAGAGGCACCAGTCCCTCTTGTGAGGGACTCTCTACACACCTGCCTAGAAGTCACTGTCACACCAGTGCGGCCCTCCCCTGAGAGTGAACGGCTGGGCTGGCCTCCATCCGAGTGATGGTGGGTGACTGCGTGTGAGGCAGTGTCTGTCAGTGCGAGAATGCTGGGAGGGAACAAGCAAATATACCGTGCAAATAATTATCTGCTTTTAATAATAGCTTGATGCTATTCATAATAAAAGCTTAATTAATATAAATTGTTCTAATAAATTTTCATTGGGATTTGTCTCTCCCTGACTCACTCCCCTATCAGGGAAGGAAGAATTTACAAGTGTGTTTGGATGCTCTAAATGAGATCAGGACCTAATCTCTTACGCACTCTGACACGGATTACAATACCTGCAGAATAATGTATTTTTTCAACATGTGGTTTTGCTCTTCATACAATTTAACTCGTCTCTGAAAATATACTCAAATAAATGTTTTTTTAACACTTAGAATAAAAGGTACTACAAACTCCAAGATATTATCAGCTCAGATCTTGTATCTGATGCACGAAGGACCCCCTCCGGGCTCACAGAATGCCAGATTCCTGTGAATTCTGTAATTCTACCTTGAAGTGCACTGTGATTTGCATACACAGACAAAATCTTCAATAACTGTTCGAAGCAAAATACACTTTTAAATGTCCTTCAGCAGTAATATTCTGCAAAACAACTCACTGTTAACTCCACTGTTGCTCTATTTAAAAAAATAAAACAAAGCAAAAACCCTCTCCCATCCCCCCAAATAAATGTACCTCCTATTACATAAACAGCATCATTAAATCATCTGTGAAGTCTGAACTGGCAACACTCCTAAAAAAGTATTGTATTGACAAATACAATTCTTATGTAATTAAGAAGCTTCAAGTGATATTAAAATACAACTGTACTATACAAGTATATTTACACAGCTAGCTATATAAAATACAAACAATGTAAGTTGCATAATTGCTATATCAATGTTTTATGGCTAAAAGGTGGGCGGGGTGGTTCTTCTTTCAGATGAATGAGATTATGATTCTCTAAGTCAAAAGAACCAGAGTAATATAGGCTTAAGAGAAGGGAGTAAAGTACTGGCACCGAATGTGTATAAAGTTAGAACACACGATGCACATCAAGTCAGAGTGTTACAAAGAGAATTTAGCATTTGCTGATACCACTTTCAAGACGAACCCTTTACAGTCAGCAACTTGCATCATTATATTTATTGTTTTAAACAAAAAGTAAAGACAGAAGTTGTATTTTATTAGAAATTCCTAAATAGTTTCAAATATAAATATTATATAAGAAGTTATTAATCTGTCCTAAGAATCATGTATTTCTTGAAATAAAATTCCTTGTACCAGGAACTAAGGAGGAGGTGGAGTGTTCAATGAGGAAGACACCAAGATATTCCTATGCTTTCCACACATTCCTTTATGTTTTTAATGATACTATTTTCAATTTACAGTCTTTCATCAGGTTTTTATACCTACTTAATGGACCTTATTATTGCCATTCATACAAAGTATGTTTGTACAGCGGTCTGATCCCGAATGACACACAGAAGTGCTGCTTCAGTGAAAAAGAATTTATAAGCATATTCCTAACGAATCATCTTCATGACAGAAATAACTTGCAGTAGAATCTCTGAATAATATTTTCTCCTCTAATGTGCAGAAAGAGAACTTTTCTTCCTCATTTTCCAGTTAGCAGGAAGAAAAAAAGAACGAGCAAAGAATCTTATTTTCAGATGCACAGTACAGAAATGTTATTTTTAATGGAGGGGAAAGAGCCATTCTTTGTACAACTGCAAACTGAAAACTTTTTTCTTCCTTGTACAGGATTATCTTTTAACATTCATGTCACACATGTATCCATAAAGTTTTTCCCAATTGCTATCCACTTTAACTTTAAAACACTCTTAGCCTGGTTTTCAAAAATATTGGTGAGACTGAGCTGTCAGCTCTTAGCTGGTTCAGCAAAACACAAGTCATTCCGAGGACAGGTACTTCTTCCTCATGTATGCACTCTCCCTTTGAGAAAAATGAATAATGGCTGATTTTCTCTGGAAAAGGAAAAGACATAGAACTTGTCTCAAAAAGACTATATTGTAGCATAAGAGAAGGAGGCAATTTCCTTACCCAACTTCTATGCCAATTACCAAGCTGTGCAGCTTACAACTCTCACTTATTGGAAGCTAGCACCTGCCAACTGTCACTAGGCCAACAGAGAAAAAAGAGACACAGTAATGTTTATGTACACTTCTGCAGTCAGAATTAACAAAAATAAACCCCACTATTTGCAACTGTCCGTAAAACCGTAAGATAATATTCTAAAAGTCTGCAACAAATATTTCTGGTTTTATATCACACTGAACTGAGAAAACATTTAAACAGAAAGCCCTGGATGAGCAACTTAAGAAACTCATCTACAAAGGATTCCGTCATTGCTTTCAGCTGTCTTCTAAGGCAGCCTTCTAGGTCTGACTAACTGAAAATATAGATGTTTCTACTTATCTACATGCAAAAATGCAAAACTTTGCAACTAAAAAGCTCATTCTTGTAAGCGTCCCTGTCTTCCTACAAACTAACTGAAATATAAATTAATTGGCAGTCTATGATTCCGCCTTCAGAAATGGTCCAATTATATACAGTAAGTCACAAATGCATGCAAAAATGTGTGTAGTACACCAAATAAGAAATATTATCTTTATTTGGAAACATTTATAATGTAGAAGAATATGAAGAGCAATAAAATTGTTTGAAATATAACAGCAACAATTGAACTGCAAGTACTTAGAAAACAGGCCATTTTGTGCATGCAAAAGAGAAAGATTTTAACACAAAACATAGTCCACAGTTTGGCTATATTCAATCATCAAACAGCTTATTGAATTGCTTGGCTTTAATTAAAGTTTGAGGTTTTTTCTATTCAATCTTCACATAAGGATTAAAAATAGTAATCCTGCTAGACTAATTTGCATCTTTGATTTGATTATATGCTCCTGTACTTATCACAGGAAAATCAAAAGTATCAAAGTAGTTCTACCTAGAGGTGTGCTGACCTGAGCAAATGGCTGTCTAGCGACAGGTACTAAAGTGCTGAAATAAAAATTACAATTCAAGGCGCTCTTAACTGTATTTAAATTAATCGAACAGTTTTTCTTCAAGCTGGTCTGCAAAGAATGTCTAGAAGCTGTTAGTTCTGTAACATGAAATACTGTAAGTGCTTCAATAATATTAAATAATAACACACCAGTAAATCGTGACCTGTTCTCATTGGTTTATGTGGTGCATTACAATTTTGTTTTTACAGTATATATACCTTTCGCATTTTCCTTTCTTCTTTTGCCACACTATTATCGATAAATGTTAGCACAGAGGCAGAAAAACAGCATTTTGGGGGTTATTTTTAAAAAAAAAGATCAAAAAACCACACACATGAGAAACCTCAGTGAATGTTTGCAGGGTTTTTCTAATCACTGTCAGTTTAAATATTGTCAGTTAGCAACACTGCCAAGGATAAGATCACCTAAAAAATATTTAGTAGGCCAGAAAAGCTTGCTACGTGAATGTAAATAAAACCAACGCAATATGTAAGTATACAGTAATACACTAAAGTATGGCTCTTTCAGAGTTGTCCTAGATTAAAAACAAAACAAAACAAAAACCATCCCAAACATCTGTGCTTCCTTCCAGTATACACATAGGCAAGATCTGAATTCTATGAAGCTGCTGTAACTTCAGAATACAAACATCACATTGGAGTGGAGTTAATTGCTCTGAAGAAAAAAAAAAGTCTTTATATCTTTTGAACGCTTCAAATAAGATCTCATAGAAATGAGACAAAACAGGTTTTATGGTTCAGCCACATTTAAGACTGGGTCAGCTGGTCTGTAGAGAACCCACAGAACATACTACAATAAAAGAATGTGAGCGGAAATGGGAACAGCTGTGCCTTATTACAAACCTGGGGCTGTTTTAACAACAAAACTTTCTTTATGCCTTTAAGTTTCTGTAGGAGACTGCCATTCTGGGCGGCAGATTCAAAACTCCCATTTCCACAACAATAAAATACTTGGTTTCGTCAGATTTATCTTTTCCTGTATCTCACCTTCACAGCTAAGTGCAAATTAACCTTTCTTCTCAAACATACCACTTTCCTCAATCGTATCTTGTAATCACACAGCCTAAGCATAAACAAACTAGCAAACTGCTAGTAATGAAAATGCAACCCAGTCTTAGAACCCTTTAGTAATTTCACGTATTCTTAGCTAATAAAACACAGATCACCATCATATTAAAAACAAAAAGCTATTTAATATTTTTAAGACAATTATCCACTCTACTATCCCAGAGGGAGAGTTTACACTGGTTTTGCTCCTAATTCATACTCAGTATGATTTTTTCAAGAAGAAATAGGGAGAAATACTTCACGAAAATCTCTTATGTAATTACTCATTTTTTGGCACGTACTGGTGGAAGCTCCCCAGAAGAACAAAAAGCATCCATTACCAAGTAAGTACACTTTATTTTTCTTATTTGTTTCATTAATACAATGCAAGAACCTCAAAGTACTGTTTACACTGACAATTTAATAATGCAATGAGGAACTTCTAAACTAATTTCTTAAAAATCATCCTACTTGAGATTATCTGCTTCTCTTTCCTCCCATTATTTTTGGTGTATTTAGTAGAGACAACTTTCTTCTTCAGTCCACTCTCTGCAGACAAATAGAAGTGCACTGGGAAAAAAAAAAAAAAAAAAAAAAAAAAAAAAAAACCCAAAAAAAACCCAAAACACCCAAAACAACAAACCTTAAAAAAAACAAACCAGAACTGAAGTATCCATCTGACAAGACTTAATGTGAAACTGACATGGAAGAGGTTTAAACAACAAAGTATAACAGAGCTATTACCTCACTTGTTTAGAACAGAAGTCAGCATCGGTACTATTCCGCCAGTTATTCTTTAGTGGTTTTTTTCAGCAATAGGTGGCACAGTTCTTATATACAGTGTTACATAACGAGTCAAGAAATAAAAAAAAAGCAATAAAAATTAAATTCATACATATTTTTTTAAGTCAGAACTTTCATATTAATCAGTCTTTAGTCTGTGACTTTCAAAAACAACCTATTACAGTCAAGCTGTAGACTAATTTTGCCATTGTGATGGCCTTCTTTTCCAGGGATATCATTGCTACACCTAGTGTAAGTGGCAGAACTGGATACTTTTTTCAAAACATTAATATGTTAAGAAATATTGAAAAATTACTGGGGCAGGCAAAGTCAGAAGGAAAAGGTATAATGAAAATCAAGAGCAAAGGGAGCTCAGGAAGTGACAAGAAGGGGAGAAAGGAGCATTTCAGAATGCCTGTCTTCCCAAGATCTATTTCAACAGCAGCTGCTGTCCCTTGGAGCTCCTTTATAAAGAAAATCTGAAGTGGAAACTGTTCAATATTCCAAAGTTCATTTTTATAAAAGAACTAAACTGTAGACAGCTGATGAAAGGGGAGCTGGGCTTCTGGCAATAGCACAAGAGAGTCATGGCCTTATTCTTCACAAGAAATACAGGAAAAAAAAAAAAGCCTATTTCTAGCTGCTCTTTATCATTTATCTTAATCCTTATTTTCTTTTTGCTTTGCTCAAAAATGTTCATAGTGAAAAAACGCAATACTTCAGCTAAAAGTACTAAAAGGAACGGCAGTGAGTCTTCCAACCTCTAGAAACAGCAAGCATCAACAACAGGTAAGATATCCTACTAGGCACTTTTACAAGTTCACAAACAATGGTTGGTAAAGGAAAAATATAGGTTTGATCTTCAACAGAGAGACATTTAATTTCTTTTCAACCTTATTTTAGGTCATACTAGTGAGTAGTTGGCAAGACAGCTGACTGCCTTTATCAAAACAAAGTCAGCTTTATTTCAAGTTTCAAAGAAAGCATACTAGTTGGAAATACGGTCATCTAGAAGGAAGTCTTCATTAAGAAACAGAAGACTGCTTCTCTCTTCTCATGTAAGAAACAAAATAAACTATTTTATTTCTCCTAAGGTGTCATTAGGTTTGAACACGAAAAAGACATAGTGAAAAAAAAATATACGTGAAAGGTGAATTTATGATATTCACAAAATCAAAATAGCTTTCAAAAATTATGTATTCATCACTGCATCACTTATTACTTGAATTATAAGCAATCACTCAAAAAAGTCATTGGGTTTACAGAATACAGAAGTTTAAAATGACATGGACTTCTTTCCCAGTTGTGATACATCCCAAATTTCCCATCTCACTGCAGCTGATGTGTTAGAACCAGTAACCCTTCTGTTGTCTCATCCCTCTGCTTGAGACAGGGCACCAAGTTATCTCCCTCATTCAGCAACCACTGATCATTCCCAGAAAAGATTGGCACCTTAACTAGGTACCACATTAAGACAACACGAACAGCTTGTTCCACTTATCAACATCCAGTGTTTGTTTTACATATTTACATTCAGATTAAGTGTGTGAGACTTTGTTTGGAAAATACAAGTTTATATAGATAAAACAGCTGTATTTAAAAAAAAAAAGGGGGGGATTCTTTCAATGAAACTGAAGTGGTATCATTACTTAAGCACTACAACTAGTTACAATATATCAATGTCAACAGAACAAGCTACTGAATCCTGTTATTATCTCCCATAAAACAGACCTCTAATATAACATCAAGCCTAGCTAATAATGCACACAGCAAATCTAGCAACGTGTTTAAATACAATTACCAATGAAAACTAAAATGGGGATTCAGTCTGTAACATTAAATATTTGATTCAGACATTAAACATTTTGCCTGTTGGCAGAACTATCCTTCCCCTTTCAGAAAGTATGGTTTCAGACTCTATAGTGATGTTTCTGCCTTGTAGAGGGTGACAGGATAACATCACAGGATATCTTATGTTGTAATGGACATCAGGAGGCTTCTAGCGCAACCTCCTCCTCAAAGCATGGTCAGCTAAGACATCATATCAGATTGAGGGGGGTTTTATCCATCTGAGTCTTGAAAATTTCAAAGGAGGGAAACTGCACAACTTCTCTGAGTAATCTGTTCCAATGCTTGACTGAATATACAACACCTTTCCTCGATTTTTACAAACAAATTAAATTTAGCAGTTGTTAAGCTAAAGTGTATTACTCAAATTTCATGGATAAGTAAAAGAATTTCACGTAGAAACTAATACAGTAGCAAATTCATGTGTATGCCTAACAACTGAGTACTGGCTTGACTAGGAATCAACAGCACCTTCCAGTTATGGTTCAAATATTTTGCTAAACTGGAAAAAATGGAATTGTCTATGGTAAAGCAGGATGATTCCACTAAAGCCAAAAAAAGAACACTTATGACTAAATCATGATATCTAGTCTACAAGCTAACTCCTTTGCATGAGAACACCACATAATCTGGCCACTCTGTGTCAATTATAAAAGTATTACATAAATACAAGCAAAGAACTTGTCAAATATTTATATTTCTTAATTTCAACACTGCACTGCTCATATGAGCTTTTAAGAAGATTCCACAAATAGGAAAATGTTTTTACATACCGACTCACATTAATTATAATACTCAGTCTGTAGTGCAAACCATAACTCATCCATGCCCCCCATTTCAGACATGAGAGCTACTAAGTTATTGCAAATAGTATTTTTATAATATTAAAAGGATCACTTTATGTAAACAAAAAACTATGGTGCACTGGTAACTCCACTAGTCAGAGTTTTATTTAGATCTCAATTCAGTGAGAGGCTTACAGCTCCTTTTTGTAAATATTTCTCGAAAGTAGCTACAATATTAACATAAAATGAAAAAGAAACGAAACAAGTATAAACACAAAGCAATTCCAAATCATCAGTTATTTTATTTGCCATCTCAGAAACCCCCAAAACTCAGCATAGTTAAGCAGAAATACAGTATATGCTCATTTAAGTTGTTCAGGATTTCTAATATTTATTACTACTGAAAACTTTGGCAGTGTTCTGTCTGTCTTTGCTTTCTGAAAATGTGTATATAGAATATACAGTCACTTAAAAATTCGTTCAAGAGTTCGATTTTTAAAAGTAACAATGGAGGAAAAACACATCATATTTTTTTTCTTCTTTCTTTCAGCAACAATGTCTTTTACTTAAAAAAAAAAAAAAAAGTCAGTGACTATGTTTTGAAGCCACCAATACAGGCGAGCTTTGAGATAATGCTATGCTCTTTCTTGTATCTCTAAAAACGTACCAAAACCTAACCAACATCTAAGAAGAAAGTATGGTGTTGATTCAGTGCAGAAGAACAAAAGCCACCTTACAGTCTACAAAGAGGAGTAAAAAATGAGATCAGGAAAAAAAGCACCAAAAAAAGTGACTAGAGACTGAGAAGAGGAGGAGACTAGAGTGGACTGATTAGCAAATCAAGAGGAAGCTCTCTGGAATAAAGAAAAGTAAACTGAAGGAATGCTAACAGGCAAAAAGCTGGCTGAGACAAGGAACTGAAGATAGATTTGGAATGGTTAAGACCAGCAATATCTAAGAAACAAAGACTGTAACAGGCTACAGGCGGATGAGATTTATCAGGAGACATGTATAAAGGATGAAGTGAAAAGGACTGTGCTTGCAGAGGACTGGCAAAAGAGCCCTCACTAACCACAACACATTCTCTCTAAAGCCTAGAATAGAAAGGACTCCAGTCTTTCGCTACTTTTCCACTATTAGAAGTAGCTGTGCAAATGCACTAAAAATGAGGAGAAACTTACTTTGAGATTTGAAAGTTTTCTGTATTTTCTTGGTTGGGTTTTGATTTTTTTTTTAAGTTTAATTTTCTAGGTTTTAAGAAAGTATATGGGACACCCCAGAAACAACGTGAAAAAAAAATATTAAGTTACTAAATTAACCATGCAAAAGCTATAAAATGACAAACACTGTTGCCTGTGCAACCATAACTCACCTCCCTTGAGCGTGTATGTTTTTATACAATATTGAGATAAACATTTACTGCTTCCTCAAAGTACCTTGCCTCATTCAGTGCACAGGATGAACATGCACAGAGGCTGATACAAAACCTACTGCAGGTAGGACTCCTGTCTTACCTACTGAAGAAGAGGAGTATGTGTAGTGAATGAGATGCAGCTTGCAGAAAGAAAAATGGATAGGGGCTCTGTAGTATCCCACAAAGGCTTTAACGATTTAATTCCTCTCTTTTGCAGTCTCCTCCATTCCTCCTACTGTCATGTGCAGCACTTAACCCAAAATTTCCATAGTTTGTAATTAACTGTGAATTCTTCTTTTTCCCCACCCACTCTGCAGATTCACAGATGTGTGGAGCACTCAGGACTGTTACTAAATGTAACGGCAGTTGTAACTTGAGCAAACATATTTACAGAAATTGTAGAAATTTCAAATTGGACACCAAAAATGAGTGAATACTTTTCACCTAACCCTCTTTTTGTCTCTGTTCACCAGCTGTAAAAGTCTCTTCTCGTCTTAGGTAGCATTTGATAAACTAATAAATATTTGTGAGGCATTCTGATCTCGTAATAATAGGCACTTTAGTAAAGCCCATACAGATGTTATCCATCCAGCCATGTGATTCTATGAATTCTATGAATTCTATCTTCAAAGCTGAGTTGAGTAAGATGGAGTAAATAAATCATGGGCTCACAAAGTGATCAATGAGAATGACAAAGAAAAGCAAAACACTGAATTGTGTTAAGTGAGCTCCATCCATCCTGTGCACTGAATGAGACTGGGTTCCTGTAAAAAACCAACCTAATATGTGGTCATGTAGTTAGGACTGTATGGGAAAGACATGCTCAAAAAGGCACCCACAAGCTCTTTGTTCCATAACCTTGATAATGTGGGATTCCTTCTACAGAAGGTGTTTAAGATATTTGATTCGAGATTGTATGAAATCTAGTAAGTTCTTGCATTATCATGCAGCTGTGCTGAGGCTGCATTACTTTTTGGTGTCTGTCAGAAGTAAAACGGGAAATCTCTTGATTTAAAACAGCATTGTATATAATCTAAACATGGGCAAGGACAGAAGAAGTGTTTCGCTTAGCTTCTTATTTTTACTTTTCTGCAAAATTTAGGGATGGATAAGATATATTTTGATGCAATGTCAACTATCACTAAACACACATAGAAAAATTAAGCAACTGATTCTGATACATTCAAATGCAAACAACCAAACAGAAGCTAACAACAGACTTCTGTGACATTAAGGAAAGTTCTTACTAAAGAAATTTTTGTCAGTTATTATTTGTACCACATAGGCCAAAGATCATCCTTTCATAGGGATTTGTACAATATCTGAACTGCAAGAAAGACATTATCAGTTACTAATGGTAGAAGAGAAAAATGGAGAATTTTTGTATCTTCGGGTTATTTCAGAAAGCTTTCCCCTGCTCTTATGCAATTTCAAGTCCTGTGTTCCTTATTTTCAGTGGTTTACAAGTAATTTTATACAAAAGACTGATACCAAGTAAAGTGTATTTGCTAACACCTCCTTTGACACAGGTACCTCTGCGCAGGTGGCTGCATTTTTAGGCAATTTTTTGCCTAAGTTGTACACACCAGTAATTACAGAATGGTTTATTTTTAAAACCTGAAAGAACCCTTTCAATATTTTTTATGGGCTTTAATATAATAACCACTGAAAACATTCTTAACTCACAGGTCATAGTTTACTTTCATTACTAAATGGCGTATAGTTGATTAACTGCACAGATAATCTGCGGTAGGTTTTATAAGCGGAATTAAATAGCGCTTCATAGAGCAGATTGAATTCCTGAAGAGCCCCTCACTCTGTCTGCAGCTCAGGCACAGCATCACGGGCACGCTCAGCCCCTTCAGGTGACTTTTAGCAGAGCTCGGCAACGGCAATGTCCGCAAGCGGCATTTCTGTTCTTACCAGCAGGTGTTACTACAGTCACTCCAAATCACTGCCATTTGCGGGAAAGTGACACAGAAAAGCAGCACCATGAGCATTGTACAAGGGGAAAACAAGTGAAATACTACTATTTTTACTGCAAGAAGGTGCAATTAAAAAAAAAAATTAATCCCTGTTTAGTTGATAACGAGTAGATACACCCAAAAGGCTAACAAGTAAACGAGACGGAGCGCGGCTGGCTCCGGGCGTGCAGAGCGCTCTGGAAGACAATCCGCGCTGCAGCAGCGGGGCTGTCACGATGCGTCGCAAGAACACGGCGCGGGTACGTTTTTTTTCCACAAGCTGCCAAAACCGCTACGTGCGCCAGCCAGAACCAGAGACGTGAACCGAGCGCTGGGTGCTCCCTGCGGCACCCGGCCCCTCCAGCGAGCCGTGCGGCGGCGGCGGCACGGGCAGCTCGCCTCTCCCCCCGCCGGGCCCGCGATGGCGAGGGGACAGCGTTCGCGAGAGGATTAAGCCGGGGAAGGCGTCCCACTTTCGGCAGCTCAGGGGGGTCCGAGTAATCCCGTCGCCAGCGTCCCGGCGCTCTGGGAGGGGGCAGCTCCCTCCCCCCCCCCACCCCCACTCTCCCCATTTCTGGGCCCTGTAACGGCCACCGCCCCCGGCCACCTCACAGGAGCAGGCCCCGAGGCCCAGGCCCGGGCTCCGGTACCGGCCGTGCGGGAGCTCGGGGGGTCTCCCATGGCCCAGACGAGGGGTCGCACCCGCCCGCCACCTGCCCTAGGAAAGTTGACTCCCCGCCGCGTCAGGGCGACCACCCGTTGCCGGGGGCTGCCTTCTCCCCTCGCAGCAGCCAGCACCGCGGCGGCTCTTACTCGCCTCTCTAAAGCCGGACCCCGCTGCGCAAGGCGGGCGGGGGGCCACACCGCCGTGCCCTACCTGTGCAGTGCCGCCGCGCAGCCGGGCTGTCACCCCGCGGCGTCCCGCCTCGGCCGCGCGCACCTGCAGCGGCTC
>WHYT01015458.1:98525-143770 GCA_009806455.1 Tetrax tetrax
GAGCCGCGGGGTGCGGGAGGCGAGGGGGCCGGCAGTTCTGGCTGCGGCGGGGGCCACGGCCTCGGGGGGTTGCGGAGGGGTGCGGGCCGAGAGGCGGAAGGATGGTCGCCCCGTCAGAGCGGCGCCGGGGACGCGGAGGGGTTGTCAAGCACCGCTCCGCCCACGCGTGTCCCGCTCCCCGTGACACACGACTGCAAGGTGGAACAGCACCCCGCGCTCGCCGGGGGAGCGCGTGCAGCACCGGCTCGCCTCGCACGCACACGCGCGCGCGGTCTGCGCATGCCCGCAGCGAGCGTGAAGCCCGAAGGAAGGTGCTGCCCGCACCCCGCCGCGCCCCTCCGCTGCCCCCGCGTCCACTGACGGCAGAAAAAAAGAGGCGGGAGACGAGTGGGACCTGGAGGGGGCAGCTGGGCAAGGTGCTCGGGATCCTCGAGAGGCGTGTCCGGTAACGCCAGGCCCAAATTCTCACCACCCTCCTCCCAAGTTCAGAGAATAATTTTGAAATGACAGGATTTTTCTTAAGCCTCAATTTATTTTCTGGACTCTGCATCTCCTATGCAGGATCGTATTTCTTAATTCTTCTTCATTACCACAAAGGCTAGATATTTATTTTTAAAGCCTCCACCTCTCCCTTCAGCCCAAGTCCTGTGGTATTTTCCACTTCTTAAATTGCTGCAGAAATCAAAACTCCCCGAGGGAAGGAAAGACAAAAGGGCTGTCTGAATACACAGGCAGGAAGGTGCCCTGTCCCAAAATAAGTATAGGGCTTGCTGCATCCATGCTTGGAGGAGAGCAAACAGGGGCAGAGTGGAGAAATATTCCACTGAGGAGTCACAGCTGCTGCAGGAAGGACGCAGGGGGGATGGAACATGGAACCTGCAAAACTGCGAGACATGACTTCCCACCATAAATGAAACATAACTTTTGGGGCGAGCGGGGGCTGCAACCGTGACACTTTATAGAGAGTGACAGATAACACACAGTCAGTAGGTGGCAGAGCACAAATATCACTTGTCATAACCCAGTCATGCCACGGCAATAAGGACCAGAGAGTGGAAAAGTTCAGCTGGTCCAAGGCCCTCAGCCTGACAGCCTGAGGCCCCGTACTGCTCCTTGATCCATCCTTTATGTTGGGAGTAACACCAAAGCGCATACGTTTCCCCTCAGGAGAAATCAGGTCTCTGCAGTAGAGAGTCATCTGAGGTATGTTTTTTCAGCGGCTTGAGCTAAGGACAGGCAGGAGGAAGTAAGTCAGAACTGCTTCACTTGTAGCCATCACCTCGGGTAGTTTTTGCCCATCAGAAAGGATTCAAACTTGCTCCTCTAGAACACAAGATACAACTGACCTTACAGCTTTACAGTCTGCAGATTGTAGCAGATACTGTTTGTCAGTTACAGTGAGAACATATTCTGACAAGCATATGGGTCAGAAGCTTATTGTTCAAGGATAAAAAAAAGATAGTTCATAAAAAAAAAACCTATTACATTTCCATTTAATCATTCCAGAGCTGGCGATTTAGGCTTGGGTCTTTAATTCCTTGTGTCTTAATCCAATACTGAGCATGGAGTGTATCAAAGCAACAGGGACAGAGGTTGCATGCCAGGCAGAAAACTGAGTGGTACCAAAGGTGCAGAAAAAATGGGAAATAAGGACCAAACAGCAGAGCATATTAGGGTAAACAAGTTAGATTATGCATATTGGCAAAAAGTATATAATAACAGAACAGAAGGCATATTGGTGAGCTTTGAATCCCTGGCACAGACTTCATCTGAACTGCAGTTTTTAGACACCGTAACTGCTTTCTTGCGGTGAGGACCATAAAACTGTTTCAGCCCCTGGCAGGGTTTAGAGGAGTCTTGGGACTGCTCTGAATGGCGTTGGGGTCCAAAACTGCCTCAGGCTGCATTTTGCGGCTAGAAGCTCTAAAACACGAAAGTCAACTTTAGGATGATTTGCCGAAGGACGTGCTAGGCTGCTCAGCATGTCCCCTCAGCTATACAGCACAGGCAGCTATATACTGCCATGATGTATTTTATGTTTAGGATACTCTCTGAAGGATATTATTCCCTAACATTCCATAATTTCAGTTTCTGATTTCATTGCCAGAAGTTAAGATGGCTGTCATACACATTTTGAGGCCGGGTAAATTTTTGCTTAAGTATGCCAGTGGGTGTCTCTGCACTGCACAGAACATCCCTGTCTCTCCCTTTGCTTGATTCAAACATCCTTCACTAGAGCTGGGGAGTCAGCAAAGCAAAACGGGAACAGAAAACGTGCAAAAAGCAGACACGGTGCATTCAGCACCCTGTGCATTTGTAATCATCAGCTGCCCATTACACCAGAACACTCTCTTCCTATGATCAGTTTATGTCTGTAGCTCATGCACATACCTACGTCCCTGGGGACTTGATTCCTGTGAGGAATTTGCTCCCTGGAAAGAGGCACAAGTCATTTGGGATCCAACCATAAGGATGAAAGGGGCATAGCTGCAGCCCGTAGCACTCGTGGAGGAACAGCAACCACTGACCTCGCTTCGTATTTTCTACAACAAACCCTCATAGCATCCACCATGGGAGGAAGAGGGGGTGGGGGAATATAAAGCAAGGACAACAGCTTTCTGTTATTATAATAAAATGGAGAAACAGGCCAGAATGAGCTTTATATACCCCAACCCAGTCTCAGCAGTCTTTTAGAGGATTAATAAGATTAGAAGCCCCTATTGTTTTGCTAATGGCTGTTTACTTGAAAAAAAAAATGGCTTTTCTTGTAAACATACAGAAATGACCATATGTTACTCCATACTCCAGTGCTGCCTTGGAATACTAGTAAAAGCAAAGAATGAAAATCATATTCCAACTGCAAATTTTACAGAAAATAAACAATTAATTTGCCCTTCAATTCTGCTGCTGTAGTCTTACCTAGTCGAGTGTAATGCATTAAAATAGCTTAAGTGGACTCTTTCTTTGAAAAAATCTTCCTATAGCTTATGCTGCTGTAAGAAGGCTAGCGATCCATTTAAAAATCCTTGGTTATTTGAATTCCAGATGTGTATTTGGAGAGATAATTTGAACTCTAACTGTATCCAAGCCTGTCATCCATAAAGTTGATGCATGCAAGTTCCTTTTCAGTGCTCCCAAATTATGCAAAATATTTCCCATGATATTAAGAATTTTCAAATGAAAGTAAGAGTTTTAGAGTTAGGTACCACTGAGCTGAACACTACTCTTGTTGAATTCCAAATTCTCCAAAGTGAATGAAACACATCAGAAAGGTAATTTTAATTGCAGAGCTTAAAATAGAGCATACGGCAAGACTTAAGGTTTAAATTAACTTCTTTATCTTACAAGTCTATTTTCAATAGCTTGTAGTTTAATTGTTGAGGCTATTATGTCCTATACTTGATCTATTTCATGACTCAAATGTTTCTGGAAAATGATTCAGGCATTTTGAGAATGCAAAAAGACAATATTAGGTACTTCTCATGAGAAAGTTTCCTAACCATTGCTTTAATGGAAATACTGTCCCTGTATCCCTCCACACAGGAAGGATTAGGAACGTGAGAAATGGCAGAAAAGTAGCTTGGAGCTCAGACAGATTTTTCTGTACAAAAATACTCATATCTGACAAAGAACTGGAGCAGAACTGGAGAGAAATTAAGAGGATGACATGAGAGTATGTTTACACTCTGTTGGTCACTGACTGGTACTATGAGCTCTAGATACCATTCCAGAGCTTGTAGCTTTGGACGTTAAGTTATTCTAAGTTACAGTGGGGTTCGTTTAAGAAGCAATCACATCAGAACATAGATTGGGTAAATATAAAATTAGTTGTTCTTCTCAGTAACCAGATCTCAACTTTCCCATTAATCTAGTCTCACAAATTAAAATGTTTAACTTTCCCATGAAATTGTTTTCTCTCTAAGCTATTACCAGGATATCAGATTTATACCACAGGACAGGTGACTCGAGTGTCACTTCCGAGAAGCAGAAGTTGCCCAGATTGTCTTCTGAGTCAAAAGTACAATCTCTCACCAGTCCAGTCCATATTCCGTGGATGCATAGAGCTACCTAAATTCACATAGCCATAGCCTTCCCATAGGAAAATAAAGGAGAAACTAAAAATAAATAACATTTATAGGAAGCAAATTGTGTGGTCCTATATTGGCTTTTTCTCACACATGATAGTGCCTGTTGATGCCCACAGTTACTCATCTGGCTTAGATGAGAGACAATCACGTAGTGAACACAAAATTCCTCAGTTTATTGAGAGTTCTACACTGAACGGAAGATGTTTCAGTGTTCCTTAAGTATATATGAAAATCTGCATAAACACTATGCAACAAGGATACTAGTACTTACTCCAGTTGAAAGTCTTGAAATTTGAGAATTATTGTGTTACCTTAGCTTTGTCACCCTACTCTTACTCTTTATATGAACCTTTACATGAGCTTAGTGTTTTTTTTCTATGAATTCCTTTCTCATTCAGTATAAAAGATGAATATATACGGTAAAAATATCTCTGCAATATTTCTTTATATTCTTACCAATCAATTGATTCAGGTGTAATTTACTGCTAAATGGTGCTAAATAAAAACTCGCATTCTTTTTCCATTGTGCCAATGAGTACAGTTCCCAAGGGTTCTCTAAGGTCCATGGCTTTGAAATTTTTCTTCAAAAAACACAGGTATGAAAATATTATAATCTCTTGGCTTCAGTATATGCAACTTAGATGCAAAATGTAGGATGTAGGAAGATAGAAGAGATTCCCCAAAATCAGGCCTGAGGCTGGCACTTCAGGATGGTTGAATGGAGAATAAAGAGCACGTCTACTGTCTTTGAAAAGACAATGACTGAAGTGGCTTGCACAGTAACACATAGTCTGTGAAAGACACGGAGCTTGGTTCTCCTGTGTTGCTAACTTGTTTTAAGCACTTTCTGCTGTTTGAAATCATGCAGTGTAATGTTTTCACAAGAAAATGCCCAGATTTCAAAGAAAATCACATTCAAACCTCAGTAATAATGCACACATAAATCTTTACTGTAGCCTTTCAATTTTGCTGTTCTTTCAGCATTATTTTTTTGAGGGAAATATATAATGTATATTTGTATATTACTTTTAATTTTCTTTTTAAAATAAAATATTAACCAGATACCAAAAGAAAGTATTAATTTACTTCAAAGGAGAAGAATTGCTGTGCAGTAGGGTTCAGCATATCTGTAGAGGCTATAATGTGCTCCAGATTTCTGAAGATTATTTAACTATTCTTTGATATTTTCAGAAGCTCTTTTAGAAGGAGCATTTCTGATGGAAAACTCTCAGTCACAGTAGGTCTTAGATACTTAATATTAGCTATTGAATACTTTCCACTAAGGTGTGACAGATGGCTTGGACTTTCAGCATGTTTATTTTTGCACTCGCTAGCCTGCTAGTCATCACATATTAACAGTCAGGATTTAACCTCTGTTGTTTCCTAAATCTGATCTGAAATCAGCCTGACAGGAGAAGGCACAGAAGCCAATACAGCCCCTGTCTGATTGTGGGAGGAAATGGGAGAAAGAGATTATGCTAAAAATTGTATGGCTACTGTTATCTGTGCTGTTAGTTGCCATCGAGGTCAGCAACGGGTGATTTCCTTGTTACTGCTGTTGTCTTCAGCTGAGGAATACTGACATGTCTGTGCTGAGCCTGGAGTGCTGCAGTGCTTGCAAAGCTGCTGTGAGATCTCACCATTCAGGCTCCTTGAACAAAACAACCACAGTATCAGCTTGGTGGTAGAGATGAGGCCAAGTTTACTGCTTGCCACCACAACCCTAACACATTTGCCTAATGATCATCAGTACAGGAGATAAGGTGTATCAAAGTGATGCACTGGTGGCAAGGAATTTGGAACAGCATCAAGATACATCCCCAAAGACTAGAATCATCGTCACTTAGTTTTAATTCTAATTTCATTAGCAGAACAGCCCTGTTTAAACACTCCCCCTCTCTCTTTGTTTTCTTAACATCCTGTCTTAGGTGACCTAACCCCAGCTTTATCTGGTTCATCAGTTGTACTACATCTAGTACGGTTTTTCTTTCCTTTTGTCCTGATAAGATTGTACATGGTGTGAATGCCGTGGCGAGCTTTTATGGGAGTAATGTACATTCTTCAAAGCACGCTCGAGTCCTGCAGCTTTAGCATAACTGACATGGGAATTTATCACACACCTACTAGTGCTAATGACAGGACTGAAACCTTGAAACCCCCGTATCTGAAGTCTGTTTGTTCACCTCACCTTGGCTGTGTGTGAATATAGGTAGATACACGTGTAGATGTAGATGTAAAAACATACATGTGTGCATGGCTGTCTGTACAAATTAATTTAGAATAGTTTTCATCAGAAAAAAAAAATCATGAAAAGGACTATGTCCTAGTTTTCATCCAATACAGTCTTTTCTTTTAGAGCTCCCAAAAGTCTTTAATCTTCTGAGCAATGTATGGCTAAACTTAATTTAAAGAATTCTCATGGGACTGACACAAATTGGTTGCTCAGCAGTCAAGATCATCTAATGAAAGACTAATCTTTAAACTACAAAGACCAGGAACTTCCACTTCAAAAGATTATACTTTTTTCACTCATGCTTTTTCAAGCAAGGTGTTTTCCTTCTAAAATGACACAAAAGTAAAGAAATAAAAGAAAAAGATGTAAGAAAAAGCATACTTTAAAAGATTTATATATTTTAAAGTAATATTTTAATACATTTCACAATTAATTTCACTGAATTTACTTTAGTGAATGTTAGCTTTGGATTAGAAGAGATTACCAATGAGAAAGATACTGAAAAAAAACATTCTTAAACCTGTGATTAAGTGACAGTTTAATTGATATTCATAAAGTTCTTTGCAAAATTACGTTTTCCCATTTCCAGTGGTAAAAGATGGAGCTGTCAGGATTTCCACCAGGAAACCTGACACACTGTCAGCAGCCAGCAGTGTGCCCTTGCAGCAAAGAGCACCAACAGGATCTGGGACTGCATCAGGAAAGCGTTGCCAGCAGGTTGAGGGAGGTGATCCTTCCCCTCTCCTCAGCACTGGTAAGACACATATGGAGTGCTGGACCCAGTGCGGAGCTCTCCGGTACAAGAGAGACATGGATGTACTGGAGCAAGTCTAGTGAAGGACCACAAAGATGATTAAGGGACTGAAGCATCTGACCTAAGAGAGGGGAGAGCTCACTCTCTCTAGGTCCCAGGGCTGAGATGTTTCAGCCCAGAGAACAGAAAGCTCAAGTGCGTCTTATAAATATGTATAAATATCTGATGGGAGCTGAGTAAGGAAGACAGAGCCAGGTTCTTCTCAGTGGTACCCAGTGACAGGATGAGAAGCAATGGGCACACGTTCCATTTAAGCATTAAAAAAGCTTTTTTTTTTTTGGGTTGGGAGGTGGTCAAACACTGAGACAGGTTGTCCAGAGAGGCTATGGAGGCTCGATCCTTAGAGATGCTTAAAAACTGCCAGGACATGCCCCTCAGCAACCTTCGCTAGCTGACTCTGCTTCAGCATGGTGGTTGGACCAGATTTCCAGAAATCCTTTCCAACCTCACAGGTTCTGTGATTCTGTGATCAGGATATTGTCCTGTATATGTTTTATGCAGAAAATGTCAACTTTAAAAATATAATGAATGCAATTTTGCTGTCTGTGCATATTCGGGACATGAGACTTTCCCTCATAATTTCAAGATGTGGTTCATACAGTGCATTCCATATAGATATACTTAGGAAGATATTCTTAACACAGTGACATTTTAAAATAAATATATGCATGTGTGCACATATCTGTATGTATAATGTAATGAAACATCAAAGACATTCCTTATTTTTCAGAAGGAACAAATATTTGGTATAAAACAAATACGTCCATAAGTATTTGCAGAACTGAGGATTTGAATTTCTTTTTACTTATTATAATGCATTCACTACAGATACTGTAATATTTCTCCCGATTGCATTACTTAATCCTTCTCCGAAATACACCCTCTTTTTTGAGTGGAATATGCCATGACAAGCAACTCTAAGCTATAAAAACTGCACAATTAATTTCAGAAGCAAGCAGAAAAATAATATATTTATGCACACAACCACACACTGTATTTCAAGTGCCTAGGCATTAGTCATGATCTTAATCTTTCTCTTGCTTTTTGCAGAGTACATGATGCTTGATTCTTTTCATCGTTCACTGAATGTATGTATGAGGAAGTGTTTTGTGGTTTTCTGCATATGGTGGCATCATTGGATGCTATCTGGTCCATTTCAAAGAAGACATAAACTAGTTTCCTGTCATTCAGAAGGAGTGGAGCTAATCTGTTTGCTCTCTGACAGCCTCATGTTCCTTCTAGAAGTCTTTCCTTTGTGCTAACATAGTATTACCTAAATGTAAAAACTATCTGAGTCTCATCTTCTGAACAGAAGATTATTAACATAGGTTAATGATCTCATGAAGTTAGGCAACATGGATTGTAGGCATTTCAAGTTTTCAGTGTGGTGGTTTCTTACCTTCACTGCTTAGAATTCAGAGTAAAAGTCACTATTTATCTTTTTAGACTGGCAAATTTTCTTTCCTTAAGGTAAATCCTTCCTGAGGCAGTAGGAATGACAATGTCAGGCTTATTTATCTACCTCTCCACTTTGGAGTAATTTTTGATAGAAGTGATATTTTATACTTACGCTGTTTCCATCACACTGTCCATTTGAAGAGTTCTGAACCTGTTCGCCAAATTTGAAGTAGTGAAGTGTCAGAGCTAAATTCTTACACATTTAGTGAAGGCAGGGCAGAGCAGAATTACTTTGTAAGTGGCTTGATTTAAGGAAAACTTGTATTCTGTTAAAGATCATAAAATCTGCATGAGACAGAGTGTCCCTATAGAAGTCCCAAAATCTGCAAAAAACTGCTCCAAGGGTAACCCATTAAACTTATCCACGAGAAAAATCTGTCTTCAGTGCTGTAGGATTAGTGCAGTACTAATTCAAACCTGAGATTTTTCATGGAGTAAACCACAGGGGAACAGCCTAGTTTTAGACGGTCCAGTCTGCTGGGTACATAAACCGTGCTGAATTAGTGTCTGAGATTTGCTCCACCACTACCTGATTTTGTGCCTACACACTGGTGCTTGCATGCTTTTGTTCTTGATTAACTGTGACATACAACAGCCAATGAACACAATAGAAATAAAAATTCTAAGAGAAATGCAGTATTATTCCATATAAGATTTCATTTAATGTCAACAAAGCTATAAAAATAAGTGAAGTCAGAAATTATAGTTCCAGTGAGGTTAGTATTTGTTTCTTGTTGGTTTGGTGGTTTGGAAAAAAAAACCCTAACACTTACAATTAATGCCTCTGTAGTTCCTAACATTTTAGTGACTAATCACAACAAGCTGCATCATTACACTACTGTAAACACAATTCCTGCATTAAAGGGGCAGTTTAGAAAGAGAAATTTAAGTTCAGCCTAATATCCATCTGTTTTTTTCATCCAGTGACATTCTAATAGAAAATACAAAAACTGTTCTGAACAGCAACCAGAACTTGAAGGTCTCTTTCCTGGATTAATGACATAATTTCTTCTTCTTCATATCTCTCCCATTAAATCTTCATTTATTTTCTGCCTAGGTTCAGCTAGAGACTCTTAATCCTGCTGGGATTGAAGAACTAAATGTTACAGGAGTGCAGACTGCATTTGGGAAAATACATGCTTCCTAGAAGAAATGTAAAAGCCAGGGAATTTAGATTATTATAAGCTATGAGTTTTGAGGATATGGGTCTTAGACATCTGAAATGACAGTTAGGTGGCACGTAAGGCCTTTTGTTAACCTACCTGTCTGCTTCTCTGAAGATATGTCAAGACCAACTTGTATCAGACTCTTCTAATATCCTCATACAACAAGCCTAACCGATCTTGTGGACAGATAAAAGGCAGTCGATGTCAAATACTAGGAATTTTTTAAGGTTTCTCATAACAGACTCCGAACAAATTGAGGAAGATGGTTTAGATAAAAATGCTATTGCCTGGCTACTGAACCAGTTGGAAAAGCGTATTCAGGGTAATTAGCACTGACTCAGAGTCAAAATGGAGAGATGTGCTGAGAGAGGTTTGTCAAGGGCCTGTCCTGGCATGGTATTATTTAATAGTTGTGTTGTTGAGAGAGGTGATAGAAGAGACTACATGGCTTACTAAATTCAAAGGTGGTCCAGATGGAAGGGAGCTCGCTTGCCAGAGGACAGGTTTGAATTCAAAGTGGAGTCTTGACAAGTGGAGATTCAATCTGAAAAAAGTAGTAGGAAAGGATCTGTGGATTATTCAAGATGATTCCCAAACACAGGAAAACAGCATCATGTTGCTTCAAGAAAATCAAACATCAGACCGGGACTTATAAACAGCAACGTGAAGCTGCAGAATGTGTGACCCAGTCCTTCCACCTTACTTGGGTCTGGCAAGGCCTTATTACAGTATTATGTCCGATTTTGGACACGACAGCAAATGGATGTGGAGCAGTTCGACAGAACTGAGACATGCTGAGAAGAGCCACTGTATTATATGGAAAAATTGGGCAAGACTGTTTAGCCTAGAGAATGGGACACTAGGTTGTGACATGACAGCTGTCTATTAAGTAAAAAGGTGGAAGAGAAGGAAGTTCATGTGTTGTTCAAGCCCATAGTAGAGAAGATAAGGAGTAATGGCTGTAAATTATAACAATAAAGCATCAACTTAGATACTGGTGGTTTGAAGTCTCCAACTTGGGAGCTTTGTAAAAGCTAAAAAAAATCTTGCTAAGGATGATCTTGCCGCAGGAATTTGGCTGAACTAGAGGATCTCTTTAAAGCTTCTTCAGCCCTCTTATTGATTTTCTTATTGATGTCTAAATCTCAACTAGATTCTTCACCTGTAGCAAAAGTCTCAAGCAATAGCAAAACTGAGTCTTGAACATCTTCAGTACCTTTTGTATGTTATCCAGACCATAGCATTATTGTATTCTGAAGCTGTAAAATATTATTTTGCACATATTACTCTGTGTTAACTGAATGATGATGGGAACACCTGCTGCTTTTTAGTAAGAAGATATTGCAGCATAGGCAGTGGTTACTTCATTTATTGCTCTGCCTGGGACCTGCTCAGCCATAGTCTACCTGCTGTCGTAGTTTAGCTCCACTCGGGACCAGACTATGCAGTCTCTCACTCACTTCCCCCACCCTCTGAGGGAACAGGGAGAGATAATTTAAAAAGAAGGCTCAAGGTTTGACATAAGGACAGGGAGAGATCCTTAAAGTTAGCGTTATAGGCAAAACAGACTTACTTGGGGAAAACTATTTGTTTATTATTAAAAACAAAGCAAGATAATGAGAAAGAGAACAAAGTAACTTCCCCCTGCCCCTCCCTCTTCCTGGGCTTAACTAATTTCAATTATCTCTACCTCTTTCCTTACCCTGAGTGGCACAGGGAGGAATAGGGAATGGGGGTTATGGTCAGTTCATCACATGTCACTTTACACCATTCCTTCCTCCTTGGGGGAAGAACTCCTCACACTCTTCCCCTGCTCCAGTGTGGGGTCCTCCCCGGGCTGCAGGTGGATCTCTGCTCCTCCATGGGCTTCCATGGGCTGCAGGGGGACAGCTGGCCTCACGGGCTGCAGGGGAATCTCTGTCAGGAGCAGCATTACTCTTCCCCCTCCTTCTTCACTGACCTGGGTGTCTGCAGCCATTCCTCTCACAAGAAATTCTTCACAACCAGCTCAGGCAGACGCTTCTCAGGTTCTCTTCAGATCTCCTCTCTTCACTTTTTGAGGCTGAGCTGGGCTGAATTGGGCCCAGACGGCCACCCGTCAGGAGACCAGAGGGTGAGGGCCACAAGGACCACAAGGCTCGCGCCTCCCCCTCTCTGCCCCTGCTTCAGCTTCTTCACATCTTCCTCTTTTTTTAAATTTTTCCCCTTCTTAAATATGTTATTGCAGAGACATTATCAGGGAACATTCTGCCGCCAATTGGTTCAGCCCTGGCCAGCAACGGGCCTGCCCTTGGCCCAGCTGAGTCCACCAGACAAAGGGGAAACTTCTAGCAGCTTCTTACAGAACCTGCCACCATAGCTCCCCACCACTACACAAAACTAACACACCTGCCAATTACAAAACAGAGAGAACTGCTGAAAATGCCAAGGCAGTGGCTAGATTCATCTCACCTATCTTCCTGTGTCTACAGCATAAACATCTACAACTGCACCACTCATGCTAATCTCCATTCGTCATTGAGAAAAACCTAGAGAAAACTAGGCAATTTTAGGATGAAATTCATGACTCATTTTAGATGTCTGTATTACAGTGAGATGAACAGAAGTGCTTATTTTTCTCCATTGACTAGATGCAGACTAGAAGAATAGCTCAGATGATGGGGAAATCTGGATGGCAGATATCCTCGTTTTCTAAGATAAATTCTATCTGGTGTGTCTATTTCAGAATCCAACAGTATCCACATATCAGTATTAGATATACAACAGTGCTGACTACCCGCTGTTTGAAAGAGAAGGTAATAGAGAGAAGACCTCACTCCACCTCTCAATTAACTCCTACAGCTGTTAACAGCCAATAAATCTAGGAGGTAGAGATTATAAATAAAGTTTAAGTGACTGACCCCGTAAGAAAGGAGTATGATCATGCGAATTATGTTAAAACCAGAGAATTATCTTGTAAAATCAGAGCCAATTTCTTTCAGCCGAAGAGTCTATCGATTAAAACTGCTGTGTACATGACTGCAGGGCACTGGTGTTTAACTTTGAATTAGAACTACCTCTTATATTGAAAAGCATAATATGTCTTCCCTTAGGCACTCCAGATGAAGTGTTAAGGTCAGGTTCATACTAAGTCTGGAGTTATATATTCATTATCAGACTTTTATATTTTCAATCTTTAAAAAAAAAGTATTTAAAAGGGAGGAGCACATCACCTCACTTCTAGCCCTAAGAATTTTGCTGGAAAACGGCAGCCTTTCCTACTTCAGTATTTTCAGGAAAACATTATTTTATCATTGAGAAAAAAGCAGAATGCACTCTTTACCGTCAGTCTTTGGGTCTTTAACTTTGCTTTCCTCTACAAGATCAGAAAGTTTCCTTTTCCTCTGAACTCAACAACTGTATTAAAAAAAAAAAAAATTGAAAACCTTACCAAATATATACATTATTACCAGTGCCTCCCTTGAAAGGCCAGGCATCCTGACTGGTTCCATAATCCGTGGCTCTTCCATCTTGCCCTTCTCACCTCTTCTCACCTCCTCCCTCTTCAGCATTTACCTCCAATATATTTCTTTCTCTTTGTATTTATTATAGTGTTCTGTTCTGGGATTGCCTATGAAGGTCAGACCCCTTGCTGATGGCCATAGCGTATGCACCCAATTAGCAGAAGTATTTAATTGTCAAGTTCGATTCTGAAAATTTGCACAGTGCTTTGTGACAGTTTTCACAGTGCTGGAGTCACTCTCAGATAGTCACTTGCAGGAGAAAAACAGAAGAAAACTCTTAGCTCTGCGACTACTCAAGACGACGTTTTCTCAAGTGCATAGAGGACTAATTGCTTGAGGATACAGAATACAGCAGCAGACTAAGATGGACAAAGACCATCCTCTAGACTTATTCCCTATGGACCCCTTAAAATATACATAGGATCTGATTTTATTTCTTTAAGCCTTCTAAAAAATAATCCATCAAGTTTTGCAGGAAATGGTTTGCATATAAACCAGAATAAATGCCCTGATGAAGTAACTAGGGATCAGAAGAAGATTTCTGAGAAGTCAATGTATGTTAGTCAGATATGTTAGAGCCCTGAAAAATCAAGCTGAAGAACCTTTCTGTGAACAACAGGGAGTTATGCAGCAGTCTCTAGAGCTTCATTATGAACATGTTTTTAGATGATAGCTTCTTGGGGCTGGTGTTGGGATGGAAACAGATTGTGTGGAGAATGAGTTATTAGTTAATTCCACTCCTTTGTAACAGCTACAAAAATTTCCTGGTCTTGACCATGACATTTTGAACATTCAACAAAAGTTTCCATGAATCTTCTGATCTTGTTTAAGGGGAGAAAAAAATCAAACTACTATGCCTAGTAAAAAATATTAAATATTTTTGCACTGTGGGGTGTTTGTAAATATAGCATGCATTTCATCTCTTCTCTTATATGCCTGTGTTCACTAAACATCAGCAGCTTATTTTAAACAGCAGTACACTGAATGTGGCTTTGCTGAAATGCATTGCACATAAAACTGTTACGTTTCCCTAACATAACACTGCTAAACATGGAAATTTAGACTTTACTAGAGAAGTTTATTCATTTCTAAATCATATTCATGTCGCCGTCACACACAACGATTGAAAAAACCCTCACGTACAGAAGCTGTCATTGCTGATGAGGTCAATGAAACTACCTACACGATGAAGTTTGCTGGATCAAGCTCTTAATTTCCTGCTTAGCATTTAAAATACTGTAGGAAAAATGATTGATCAATATTTTATGTGCATATTTATTTCTTTGCCAGTGACCTCCAGATGACAAGTATGTCCAGCTTGCAGTCAGTGAAATTGCGTTATAAATAAACAATAGACACGAAAAGCCAAATGCACAGGTGGGTAAATAAGCAGAGTCCAGAATGCCACAGAGTTATTGCTCTCTGGAGTTAAGACTGAGAATGAAGCTGCATGCTCTTGCTGTGACTTAAATTGTCTTCTAAAAAGAAGCAGGTGCTCCAAGCTGGAGGATCCAAATACTTGTGAGGTACTCCATAACGCAGTAGAAATACAAGCCAAACAAATAAAGGCTCAGAGAGTAGACTGAGGGCAAATCAGAAGGGGATGCAAAAGGCACTGCTTATCCAACCGGTGTCTGGCTTAGGTCAGAGAAACCTTCAAATTGCTCATGTGCAGGGAGGCAAGGACTCCCTCAGTAGCAGACGCTGAAGATCTGGGGACAAACTCTTTAGCAGTGCTTGTTGTGATAGGACAAGGGGTAATGGTTTTAAACCAAAAGATGGTAGATTTAGCCTAGATATAAAGAAAAAATTTTTTTACAATGAGGGTGGTGGAACACTGGAACAGGTTGCGCAGAGAGGTGGTGGGTGCCCCATCCCTGGAAACATTCAAGGCCAGATTGGACAGGGCTCTGAGCAACCTGATCTGGTTGGATCCTCCTTGCAGGGGTGTTGGGCTAGATGACCTTTAAAGGTCCCTTCCAACCCAAACTATCGTATGACTCTGTGATTTTTTTCTAGCTGTGGCCCCATTGCTCCTGGTCTGGCCTTTAGCAGCAGTACGAGTGGTGCCTGGAGAACTCTACCACACCATGCAACTGGCCCTAAAGCAACCCTAGATCAGGGCCACACGTGATGAGTAAGATGACATGTTATTTTTCCATCCAGTTTCTGTTTTCAAGCAGAATCTGAAAATTGTGTGCGAAGTCCAACTGCATTAAGGGCTTTTAAATGCATGAGGATAGATTTCAGACACCATCATGCTGTTGAGTGATACTTTCCGACAGGCCCAGTGATCTCTGCAGCTGTATGCCAGAAAGGCTCCTTCCGTGTGCAAACCTGACATCAGTACAGCATAAAAGATGGAATTGCCAGTAATGACTGTGTAGCAAATGAGAATTTTTATGCCATATATAAAGAAAGCAAAAAGCCAAGACCAGAAAAAGCCACCGTTAGGTAATATATATATAAAAATCCAACAAGCTAGCAGTCTGGCAGTGGTCTTTTTTGAGCTCTATACTGATTTTCAGCTCACAGCTGCTAAACCCCAGCTGTACACACCTTATGTGGCAGCCCACATGCTATTCCTGAAGCTTTCCAGATGCCACACTTCGTGAGCTGACCTTTAAGAGAGATACTGGGGAGGGAATGCAATGCTTCCTGCTTGACCAAGAGGAAGGTAAAACTTCTGAAAATTGTTTAAGGCTTTAATGCATGCCAAATATAAATCACCAGCCAGCAGTCTGCTGGAGAGAACAGACGGTCTGATCGCACCACAGGTTAAACATCGCTAAAGCTGATGAGCTCTCTGCGGCTCTGTTGGTGGAACTAAGAAAAGTAAATCTCTTCTCTGTGGTATTACTGCTCCTTATGCAAAGGAGCTTTTTACAGATGTTGCTAATGGAGTGACTTTATTGTCAGTGTTGCCTTATACTTTGCATTAAGAAATTTTGTTCATTTTGCATATAGTTTTTCAAAATTAGGGTTTTATTTCAGGTATACGGCTTGACATTTTCTATGCCCAAATACCCAGCATATAGCATTTAGTGAATTTTTTTTTAGGAAACATCTTTTTAGATGTTTCTTTTTAGGAAACCCTAGGACTTCTTCCTTTGGACAAGGACTTGTCATTTGTCAGGGAAGTAGTTTTTGTACTGTTACTTCGGTAATTTTGGCTCAAACTCAGGCAAGCTGACTACCCAAGCGAGTAAAGACTGCTGCTGGCTTTCAGATTAAATTTGTAGTGTCAGAATGCAATAAGCATGACTGAGACTCTCGAGTATATTCAGGCAAAAAAACCCCAAACTTCACTGATCTCTGGTACAGAAACCAGCTGGCCTGGCACTGCCCATAGCATCATTATTTTCTCTTTCTCCTTACAGCAGGGAGGCCTCGTTGCCACTGCCTGCTGGAAAGGTCCCTGGCTGTGCTAATTTCCGAATGGTGGAGCGAATTGTTTGTCGGAGTGCTTGTTGGCCCAGGTCAAAATTCTGCCATCACCTAAAAGTATAGACAGGTTAGTGTCAGTGCCCTGGGACTGTTTAATTTACTAGTACGGTGAATTTACTAGCTCTAGTAATGAGCTACTGAACAGCATATCGGTTTAATAATGGAATAATGAGTTTAGAACAAAGACAGGCTATAGTTAATTACAAACATACCCAGTGCTAACATCTGAGAGCTCACCGATAGGAATCACAGCAGATATTCTGTATTTCGTACCAGACATAGTGATGGAATTTGACAAATGGTCTGTTTGATGGTAAAATTAAGGACTCATTGGTTTTTTGGGGTGCTTATAGTTGTAAGGAATTGCCTTCAGACAGGTTACCTGAACTCTTGCGCTGGCTTCTGTATCAGCATCTCTGCAAATTCAAACCTGAGAAAGCCAGGGTTGGTTTTATACACAAAGGAGACCGTCCTCTGGCAGCCTTTACTGTCAAGTTAGTTCAAAACTTCACGAAGTTTTAGACATGGTAATATAAGTAATGACCTCTAATGTGCTCAGAAAATACAAATGCGATTTGGACCTCTTTTAAATATTAATTAAATCAGATGTACTGTAAACTAATTAATATAATCTAGCCTTTGCTTTACAGTAGGAACGTATGAGATATTCACAGATAATAGGTCAGACAGGGAGACTTAAAAGGAGACAACCTTTTAATATAGAGCTTACATTTAATTTTATTTATACATCAGATCCCTTATTGCAGTTATGAGATTTGAGGCACAATATGTACTCATTCTGTCATGAGGGTATAAAACCCCCTTATAGTCTGGCATCAGTTGTAAGTGTGTATCAAATAAAAAGCTAACACGAGATTAAAAACGGGGTCAAAATCAGGATTATTACATTTTTTTGTCACATCTGGCATTCAGTAATTATTTCAGTGTCTTAAAATGCAAACGTCCAGTTCCATAAGAAATGGATTATCCATGCACGTATCATGAGGCAAATCCAGCCACTTCCCTTGTAGTGAAAAACATTCCCTTATCTCCCAAGAACACGCTGTAGATTCTCCACAACTCCACAAACTCATTGGCATATTTTAGAGACAGATGCAGTGATGACATCGCAGCGCCGCTGTGAGGACGTGTGTTTACATCACTAGCAGACATGACCACCCTCTCCTGACCTTTATTTTCTTTGAACCTTTCGGACGTGTTTGTCAGTATGCAATTGAAATAGTCAGCAGGCTAATGCGGGTTTGGCTGGCAGTCAAGCAGTGCTTGGGTTCAGACACTGCAAGTACTGGCCTTGGGGAAGTATGCTTGATTCAAGGATGGAAAAAACAATAGCCACAATTAAGATTAAAATTAAAAATGAACTATGCTCATTAAGGGAGCAATTAGACCAACTATGTAGTTTTGTATCACTGTTTATTTGTGAGAAATGCTCCAAATAAATACCATAGATTGGTAATACAACCGATAACCATTCAAACAAATTATAGCTACATTAAAAAGAGATTTTTTTTTTTTTCCAAAGTGTCTGTCCCACATTAAAAACAGAGATTTTTGGTTTTTTTTCCTCCAAAGTGTCTGTCTTTTTTTTTCAGGAGATGATTCATTTATCACAAGACCCTTATCCAGGTGGTGTTCACAACCTCCATGTCCTCTTTGATGGCCTGGGCCATACATAGCTGTTGTGTGCCTTGCTAAGCACTTCAGTGCCTCTTAAAATCTGGGCCCTAAACTCTTACATGTTTATTTTTGTCAAAATGAATGTGCAAAGTCTCTGCAGGTGCAGATTGATGGGAGGTCAGAGGGTTAATACGCACTGCATGTTCTAGGTTGTACAAGGATGGGGAGAAACCATATCTCTGATTTCAGGTTGCCTACAAGGACAAATTGAGCATACACGGGGAGATCTTAGAGACAGTCCAGACTCCAGGCTCTCTTGGGTCCAGATAGCTCAGCTAAACATAGACAGGATGATGGGGTCACAGTGAATTCACAGCTTTTATGAAAGGAAAGGGATATTAGCAGCGCCCTGTCTCTCACCATCTGCACCATTGTACAGTATTGCAGTATTTTTAAGTCAAAAAAAGAGAATAATTTAAGGCTTTAGTTTTCTTTGTTTCCACACAAAGAGACAACAACAAATAAATATCTGGAAATAGAGTGGTTCTGAACATTCTTCTTGGTTGCTTCTGAAGTTGTGTAGAAGGGACAACAGCCACCAAGTATTCATGAACAGCTCTGCAGGTCAATAAAGGGAAGACAAAACTGGCTCAAAGACAGGCCAAGAAAGGTGTCTGCACATAGGACTGAATCCCATGCAATTCAGGAATCTGATGAGTGTTTTTCTTATGAGAGAAGCCTTCTAGTAGAGTAATATTTTGTCCAGCAAAACACGTTTCTTTTATCGAGGGAATTGGCAGGGGGAGAGGACAGAAGCTCTTCAGGCTGTAGAAGTTTAATTTAATAGGATTCACATAAGAGATTTAAGGAGCTAATCATCCTTATAGCTGCTCAAGTCCAATTTTTATCCCCCAAAGCCACTAAATTTTTTAAGCATGTGTTTTTGGCAGCGCGCTCCAGCAAATATCTCCCCTTAGAGCACGTTTAATTGTGTAGGCTGTATTACATAAATGAGCTGCTTTGCCATCTCTGTAACCCCTAAATGCCGATGAGATGTATAACTAGGTGTTCCCTTATCTCACCAGGCTGACCTAGTCTTAGCCTTGCAGTTAATAAAGCCCGAAGAGGACAGACATTCAACATAGGGCTTGGGACACAGTGGCACGCAGTGCTACAGCACTTAGATGTCAGGATCCAGAGTCAGAACTGACTCTGTTGGGTGCCCCAAAAGTTCTGTCCAAACATGAGGAAGGCTCAGGTGCCTACACTAAGATTCAAAGCAATTGGCACTTTCAGCCTCTGCCAGCCAAAGGAAATACTGTAGATGGCAGTACATTTGATATTCCATACATGTATATAGACATATATAATTCTATATAGAGGAAAAAAGGTGGGGAAACCAAGCCAATGACTCATTTGCATATGTTTATCCCTACCTGGATTGTCCCTATCGTGGGTTCAGCATCATTTAAATGAGTGGAGTAAGAATATTGTCTGTGATTTGGAAGGAGACATTTAGGCATTACTTGGGCACTCCTTATGTCCCACAGACCCCTTATCGTCATGGGCACAATGCTTGTCAAAAGGGCTGCCAAGTGCTTTTAACAGGCAGTAAATGGGTAGGAAAGTGAAATAACTGTGGGTTTTGAGGTTTTTATCATCTCACTTTAGACAGGAGAGATACACAGCTTTGTTTTCCTCAAGCTCTCAAAATTCCTCTCCTCTTTAAAGAAACACCCATCTCAATCAAGTCTACTATCTCCATAGCACATCCTCCTTAAAACATGAGGGCATTATCTTAGCTTACTAAGTGCAAGGACACCTGCTTTGATTACTGTCCTTTCTGAGAAACTGTGAATGTCTCATTTCACAGCAGCTCCCATCAAAAGAAACGGGTGCCTTGTGCCTATATGGCAGAAGAGGTTCATTCTTCGGTGGCCGGGCTCACAGCCCTGCACTGGGAGATGGCCAAGACTTCTCTGAACCCCACAGCCTTGCTGCTCCAGGAAGGCAAGCTCACTGAGATTTTTCTCATCATTTGATATTTACTGCAATGCACTGGAAAAAAAAAGTAGGGCTGAAATCAGGCAGATCTGGAAGGTTTGGGCTGCCACTGTTTTCACCAAGTCAAACAAAGCTGAGAGCAGCCTACACACAGATGTTACATTCCTTCCATCTGCTCTGCTCCTGTCTCCCAGAGTCCCAGAGGCAAAACTCCCTAGTGACTGTCACAATTAAATGTCACATTCCTCAAGCCTTCCTATGGGTCCTTACAGTTTTCCAGCCACCAAGTGCTTGGCAACACTTTGTCGAACATTTTCTGTATTTCCTGGCTGGAAGCAGTTTGAGCCTTGTAGGGTAAGCACTGGCTCAAGGCTGTCAAGGTTGATAAGGACTATGAAGACACAGCAAGAAAGACCTGGAAGATATTGAGATGTAATATAAGATTTTGAATGATTATGGAAAAGTCAACATTAAAGAGACATCTGGAAGAAGAGAAGAGTTAATGAAGATGAGGAAGCACGGCTGTGTGGGTCTTCTGCCTACCCAGCATCCGACGTATAATAACTGGCTGTGCTGAGCCAGAAATCTCATCAGATGAATAAAGATTGTGAATTAAATACTACAGAGTACCTGGATCTTCTTGGATATACTTTAATAATCTAATTATTCCCATCACTGAAGAGTGCACAATCATATTTCAATCATTCTCTCTTTTCTACCTGAGTAGAGTAGTCATCCCTTCACCTCAGAAAAGCGGGTCAGTGCCAGTGTACATCGCTCATGCTACCTGAAAATAAGATATGTCTTGTTTCTGGGGAATCGCTCATCCTGAAACCCTTATCCTTACACTCAAAGAGAAAGACATGTAAATTGAAATCCCCAAGGTTGCCTATGGACTTGGATGATAAATTTTTACTCATTCCTGTAGAATTTAGGAAATGAGATATTTCATAGCAATTTTGAATGAGATTATTTTAAAGGTTTTTAAAAGATTTATTTTCTTTGTGGTGCCCTGTTGATAACATGAAAGATATGCAATATCACATACAATAAGACCAGAAAAAAAATAATTACACCAGTGGGCTACTAAAGGCTTATTTAATCACATTTCTGTAGCATTATTATGCTAGATTAGAATATCCGATCGTGTTCATCAGATGAATGCCAAAACCCAGTAATCACACAGTCACCGGGAGCTACTGCGCTCCCACAAAAGCTGCACTCATTTACTTTCGAATTTGTGGCTACAAGCCAGTGTAAATGGGCAGCCTAAAATTATCAAACAAGGAACTGTTTCTTCAGTTGTGAGAATCTCTCTGGCTGCAGACCTTCGGTAGCTCCTGCTGCCATTAAATCAAAAGCCTGATCCACTTCCTAGCTTTGTGTGGGAATTTACTCAGAGTTCCTTCATTTCTCACTTGACCAGGGCTGAGCTTTCAAACCTACATGACTTCTCTAGTATTTGTAAACTGCTAATGGTACAGAACTGTATTCCTCAAACATTGTTTTGCACTCTGGTGAGAAAAATAATTAGCCTAAGCATATTTCTGTAATTGCAGTAAAAAGCTTTGCTTTCCTATGGTGCTAAAACATATTTTTAATTGGGTTCACAAACTGAATTCATTTTATATAATCACCTTGGATTCTGCAGTTCAGCTGTTGAAAATCATTATCCCGGCTGGCCCCTAGCAGTCTTTCCCCACATCTGACCAACCAGTCCTGAATACAGACGTGTGTGAAAGGCTGCCTCGTGCTGCAGGGCATGATGGAAATGTGGGAAGCTATCAATAGCCAGCTCAGGCTAATGAAAGCGCATCTCTGCGGGGACTGAGCAGGCTGGTGATTGGTTGTTAATTATATGGGGCAAGTTCAATTGCATTTCCCTGCAATAGGTTATGTCTGTTTGGCCATGATATCTACTTGGTTTATATACCCATTTAATTACATTGCAGCCTCTGTGCTTGCAAAATGCAGAAACTCTTATTAAGTAATTCAGAAATATATTGGTTATCTCATTTTTAAATGTTTTTTTTTTCCATTCTTATCATATAAACTCATAAAGAATTTTCATTTTGTATGTATGCAATAGAAATACTAAGGTATAAATATCAATTTGGTATCTATTCTCCATTCCAAAAGAGCAGTTCTCAGCCTGGTCCATGTGTCTATCTCCTCTTTTTATATTTACCTTTGTATTTCTACCAAAAGAGTCCTCTACGGCTGCTGTGTAGAGCTTCTCTGCCCAGCTTTTTCCTTGTTCCCATTGGGATTGTTTCAGCCTCCCTTTTGAAATTTCTCTGCACAGAGCTTTTACAGCATTTTTGGAGGAAGAAATATTGTGTCATCCAGCTCAATGTCTCTTCTCCTTTCAGCACAGAATCCAACATATTTTTTTTCTTGATATCCCATCCCATGTGAGTTTTTGTCTGACTCCTCTTTAAGATCTCCTTCTCCTTTGTGACTCATCCGCCTTTCTCCTACACTTCAGCTCTGTTTTCTTCCTGTGTCTACTTAGTTTATCATCTAGTTAGCTGGAGTCAGACTGAGCTTCCAGCCTGATACCTTCCAGATTTAACCCTTTGCTTGTTGCCTCCCTCTGTGCAGGCTTCTCTTTCCGCCTGTCTCTTTCCCATGTCTGGGACAGAGTTCCAGCTACAGACCTTCCAGCATCCCTATCATCTTTTCAAACTCTTCCCATGATCTCCTTTCCTTAACACAATTCAAAACTTTACTGTACTCTCCCTATCGTCTCCATTATTTGGCAGTCATATTTGGTTCTCCTTCTTTTTTTTTTTCTGTCCAAATATTAGGAGTTCTTTTGTCAAATCCCTCTGTCTGTCCGTGTCTCTCTCTTTCTGTCTCTTGGAAAAGAAAAGTTATCTTTGTTATAGTAACTGAAGTTTTTTTGAGGTGTTTTGGTCATATATTTTCCACAGTTGGTAATGCAGGAGCCGTGAAATTGGAAAGGGATTATTTTGGACCAGTAAGGACATTAAGGGATCCTTTGCCATTGCAGAGTCCAGATTTGTTTAGTTTCCAAAGCAGAGGAAGAGAGTGCCAGTCACGGAGTAAAGGATGTCTATGCTAACTTGTATGCTTTGAAGTTAGAGCCATGGGAAGCACCTTTGCCCATGAGATGTGATCTGAACCCAGCCAGTCCATAAACAGTGATAAATTATTCAGCTGCAGGTCCGTCTTCCTAGAAAGAATTTTATATATTGCAGTGAAATCATTCCAGTTAAGCAGTCAGCCGTGTTATCATAGCACCAAGCTCTGTCTCCTTGGGGTTATGTAGGATCTGGTCAGAACCAGAGTCTCAGTAGCAGTTTTTTTCCTACTCTTCTCAGATCTTTATACAGCTTCCAAATCTGAATCACATTAGCTGCATTCAGTGCCTGGAAAAACAGTTCCTATTTGTTATCATCCCTCCTCGGTCTCTCTAGTAGTTCTTAGGTTGCCAAATTGCCATCAGTGCTTTTACTCTTAGTTTGTATTTATCTTCATGTCCCACTGACTCAGTTTCTTTTTGTGTTCTGTGTTCTTTTAGGAATGATAATTAAAAAACATATAATGCATTTGTTTGAAATAACACCTTTTTTAAATGTCGTGTCCAGCTGCAGGCTCAGGTGCTTACTTGCTCGTACTCTACAGCCATTCATCAAAGTACAACACTGTGAAATCATCTTACTAATAGCAATGGACCTCATGTGGAAGAGGACTATGGGACCTCAACTCTTAGCAGCATCAATGCACAACAAAACTGGGCTCCGAGGGAGCCAAAGGGTCAGGATTCAGCTTTTTGTTCCACAGTTGTGTGGGCAAAACTAGAAGTTTTATGAAATGTTATTTGTTGTCCATAATTCACTGGTTTTGGATGGGACCTAGAGAGTGGCACTTGATAACTAAAATACTAGGTGATGGAATATCACTATCAATATAATCTTTAAAATTTTTGTATTATACCCAGGTGTGTTTGTAGCCATTTTATCTTCCTGGGCATACTGTCAGGCTATTTTTCAGGAACATATCATGATTTATGCCCTTACTCTTAGAGTGAAACTTATTTCACTGGAGTAATCACGGTTTCCAGTCTATCTTTTATCAATGACATCAACTCACTCACCAGCGTAATGCTCCATTATGCCAGGAACATTGCATTGTTGTGGTATTACCTTTCCCTGGAGGAGGCTGAATTGCTTTTATTACTTCCTGCTTGAACAACTGCTAATCTCATTTCTGGAGTTCTTCCAAGAGGATGACTATACTTCTGACATGACTGATTCAAGTTGCCCTTGCCAGGATTTGACAGACCGAAATATCTGTCTCACTTTCTTCAAGGACAGAGATTTGATTTCCTATAGAATCTGTGATTTAAAAACAAGCTTTGTTTTTTTGTATAGTTTCCCATTTATCCTCTTGTTTTGATGAACTTGCACATTCTGAGTTTCCTGATGCCAAATTGCTAATGATTGGTACCCACAGCCAGACTCTATAAGGATTCACAGCCTGAAAATCCCATTGATTTCTGCTCCTATTCAAAATCTAGACAGCTCAGAATTTGTTGTTAAATTCCTCTTTTCCTGCATTAATTTTTTGGACTGTGACTTCTTAGTTTGCTAACTTGAGCTGCTAAATCATCTACTTCCTTTTCAATCTAATGTGCAGTATAGAATAAGTTTTGTTAAACCAGTTCCCGCACTTTATTGATGTTCAAATAAGTTAAATCTTCTAGGGCCAAGAGCTTAATAGCAGTCAAAGGGCAAATACATACTGTGCATGTCCGTCACCAAGTTAACACTGAAGCTGTACACTCAAAGTATACTGAAGGGTCATTCCCATTTCTAAACAAACAAATTCCCCTGAAATTAACTCGTAAAATCACAGCCATGAGCTAATATTCAAAAAGCTTTCAGTTTTACCAGTGAATACAATGGCTGTGGCAGGGCTCAGGACTTCTCGGCTTGAGGAAGGACAAGTAGTCTGAGGATGATGGCAGAAGAAGAAAATAAGAGGCTTTCCCATGACCACCAAAAGCCTCCCACGATTCCCCTTCTCCACCACCCTGCGGCAGCCCCACAGCCAGGTCCTGCAGCGGTAGCTGTCTTGCTCTGTCAGCTGGCTCAGTTGTCTATAAACGGTATTAGTGAAGCAAGTTGTTTACCTTCTGCTTTTAGCTGGAAATGAGTATTGTGGTTGGTGACAGCCAACATGGCTTCACCAAGGGCAGATCATGCCTGACCAATTTGGTGGCCTTCTATGACGGGGTAACAGCATCGGTGGACAAGGGACGGGCAACGGATATCATCTACCTGGACTTGTGCAAGGCGTTTGACACTGTCCCGCACAACATCCTTCTCTCTAAACTAGAGAGGCATGGGTTCGATGAATGGACCACTCGGTGGATAAGGAGTTGGCTGGATGGCCGCACTCAGAGAGTGGTGGTCAACGGCTCAATGTCCAAGTGGAGACCGGTCACCAGTGGCGTGACATGGGTCCATGTTGGGCCCTTCCCTGTTCAACATCTTTGTCGGCGACATGGACAGTGGGATAGAGTGCACCCTCAGCAAGTTCGACGATGACACCAAGCTATGTGGTGCCGTTGACATGCTGGAAGGGAGGGATGCCATCCAGAGGGACCTGGACAAGCTGGAGAGCTGGGCCTGTGCCAACCTCATGGAGTTCAACCAGGCCAAGTGCAAGGTCCTGCAACTGGGTCATGGCAATCACAGGCACAAATACAGGCTGAGCGGAGAATGGATTGAGAGCAGCCCTGAGGAGAAAGACTTGGGAGTGATGGTGGACGAGAGGCTCAACATGAGCCGGCAATGCGCCCTTGCGGCTCAGAAGGCCAACTGCATTCTGGGCTGCATCAAGAGGAGCGTGGCCAGCAGGTCGAGGGAGGTGATTCTGCCCCTCCTCTCTGCCCTGGTGAGACCCCACCTGGAGTACTGTGCCCAGTTCTGGAGTCCCCAACATAAGAAGGACATGGACCAGTTGGAGAGGGTCCAGAGGAGGGCCACGAAGATGATCAGAGGGCTGGAGCACTTTTCCTATGAGGACAGGCTGAGAGAGTTGGGGCTGTTCAGCCTGGAGAAGAGGAGGCTCCGGGGAGACCTTATAGCGGTCTTCCAATACCTCAAGGGGGCCTACAGGAAGGATGGGGACAGGCTGTTCAGTAGGGCCTGTTGTGATAGGACAAGGGGTAATGGGTTTAAATTAGAAGGAGGTAGGTTTAGATTAGATATTAGAAAAAAAAATTTTTACAATGAGAGTTGTAGAGCACTGGAACAGGTTGCCCAGAGAGGTGGTGGATTTCCCATTCCTGGAAACGTTCAAGGCCAGGCTGGATGAGGCTCTGAGCAACCTGATCTAGTCAGGGATGTCCCTGCTTCTTGCAGGGAGGGTTGGACTAGATGACCTTTGAAGGTCCCTTCCAACTCTAACCATTCTATGATTCTATGATTCTATGATTTTTTGTATAGAACTCTGGCCCTTGAGCAAAACCCTTTTAGTTCTTGGGGAGGTATAGAAAAAAGTCAGACTGGTTCCTCCTGCTGACAGGGGCTGATCGAAATGAACATCTCAGACATCTAAGTGGATAGTTACAAGTCATGCAGGTCACACTGTCTCTTTGTTTCCTCTCCCAGTCTGTAACGTGTCTTTTTACTCTTGGCAGAAGGATTTAAGAGATAGACCTGAGTCTAATAGTTGGCTGCCACTCAAGAGAATTGACAAAAATAGCGGGAACGGCTTATCAATGTCTCTTGTGAGAGGAAAAAGATAAACTTAAAGACTACATCTATGGGTTTTTTAAAACAAATTAGATGGGATGGATCCTACCTCATTTTTGGGATCTCCAAGAGCCTGTTTGTGCTGTTTTAACATAATAACAACAATCACAGCAATTGACTCCATCTGGTGATGGATTTGATCTCAAGGACTAAAATCACAGATGTAAGAAGAGTAGGAAAAGGAGACATATTTAATTATGTTGAGATTTTTTTTTCCAAGTTGCCCAGATTCTGACAGTCCAAGTTTCTCACTTTAACTAAGTGTTTATACCTGGCTCTTTCGAATACGTTTAGTCCAACTCAGCTTGGTGGGAGCAGAGTGATATGGACTAATTGAAGATCAAGTCTGCTGTCTTTCGCTACTGGAAGGGTATAGGCACCACAATAAAAAGCTGAATCTTCTGGGAAAAAAAAAATACATAAAGTCTATGGTAAGACCAGTGAAAATCTGGTTGTCTTTCCATTAACTTCACTGCCACATAAATTTCAAAGTCTAGCAGGCATTCATTTACCATTAAGTTTATTAACACAAGGAAATCGCTCATTTTGAAACCAATAGCATCCATGTTGATAGTTTATCACCCATAATTTGACTATCCAAAGCATAAGAAGAACTTTCTCATCTTCTTTGGTGCTGAGGGCTGGTTTCAGTGGTGTGGGCCCCCGAAGGGACCGTGCTTTAAACTGTGCCTGTGTCTGGATTCAGTGACAAAACTGTGCTCTCAGATATTAGGTCCATTAACAATGACCGCATTTTTAAATGGAGAGTGTGACTTATTTGATTTTCCATTTAGTCAGAACATGATTGCTGAATACCCTTTAGAATAAAGTATTTAAATCAACCCAATTCTCCCCAGATGTCTTATTAACTCCTATTCAATAAAAGAGTGGCAATTACATGGCTCTAAAATTGTTTTTTTTTCCTCCATCGAGAACATTTTAAGGCGTCACACAAGTGTACCTGCAGCAGTGGGCAGGAGGTCTCCTTTTATGTTTGGGCAAGCAGCCATTCATCATTGCTTTTTGTTTCCTCAAAGGTTGATCCTTCTTTCATCATGTTTTAGTGGCAGTGAAGTTTTTCTAGATGGACTTGTTCTTGTCTATTCATATAAACCCCATGTGAAGATCTTAGAGATTACTTTATTTCAAAGCTTTGTAAGTAAATATATCTACAGAAGAAAAGTCTTGTCTTGGTCACTTACATTTTCCTTGTCTCTGGCCTTTTTCTCTAATCTGTTGCTTCCCTAATTACCTACTGTCCTAGTTCTTCCTGTGCCCTCTTCATTGGCACTTACCCCTGAATTCTGCTGAGGCTTTAGTGCTTGAATGAACGTCTACATGAAACGTACCTTACATCTAGTACACCTACGTCATACATACCAGCCACCCTATATGCATATGATAAATTCATGTCCTCTGACCTATGTACTTTTCCCTGTTCATTGCTGCATGTCTTTAAAAATTAAAATATTTTGTTTACCTGGAATATCCATTCTCAGCATCATTGCAGAGATGTTCATGATCTCTTTGAAGAAGAGATGCATTTTAAATATGCATATTTAATAGCGGCAATTTCTTGTGTCACAAGCAAGTAAAGGAGAGGAATTTAATTGCATATTGTCTTAAGAAATAGATCAGGCCATGCAAGAGAGAGAGAACAGTCTCTGACAAGGTAACCTGAGATAAAACTCATTTGTGATCACACAAAGGGCAAAAGCTGAGCACAGCAGTAGGACACACCAGCCACATGAGATCAATGAACGCAATTAGGACCTCCCTGTATCCTCTTTAGCTGGGGAGAGTCTGCAACACCTCAGAGAGGTGATGTCATCTCACACTGAAATGAAGTCTGTGGGGTCTCCTATCTCGCTGGGAAATGGTGGGCATGGTCACCACTCCACTTGCAATAAGAAACATGCAGAGATGGTTTTTCTAAACCATCCTTTTTCTTGATGTGGCCAGAAAATATGATTGGATGGCTTTGGACTATTGTATTTAACATAATTATTACCTGAGGGGTGTCCTCTCTTCACCCCTCCTTTTTCTGGGTGGTACAATTGTCATAGGTAGTCAATGAACGGGGTCATGGTGGTGCAGCTATATGCATGCCCTCAAATAGAATAGGGCATAGGATGAGTTGGTGGTCCCAAGGCCAAGGAGCACAGACCTGTTTGTAATCTCCCTGTGTAGACTCCGGTCTGCAGGGGATGAGCTGCACCCACCAAGGCTCACCCTGACCCTTCTCTCTCCCCAGGTCTAAAACTGCGGTAGTGGCATGGGAGCCCGCTCTTCCTACGGCATGAACGTGGTGTCTTCTGGCCATTAGGTGTATGGAGTCTGCTGAGATGGTGCTGGAGGACTGCACAAGGCAGAGAGCCTGGGCTCACGCAGTCCGGGCTCTGTTGCCTTTCAGGAGCGGGTACCACTGAGGCCCTGCGGAGTTCTCACAGAGCCCTTCAAAACAGCCAGGTAATGAGTTTACGGTGATGCCGTGGGGCTGGTTGGGGCTCCAGCAGTGAGCCTGCCTCTAATTAAGCAGAAACAAACCTACTGAGGCCATTGCAGAGCGAACAATGCTCCAAGCACGTGTTTCATTAGGACTCAGATGGCTTCAGTTGTTTGCTCAAATGCAGCATCAGGCAAACCCACACATTTCAAAGTTACATTGAGCCTTAGACAGGAACGATGGAGAGGCTTCAGCACTTGTCTGAGCTTTCTGAGAAATTATGGCTGAAAATATCTGGGTATACATATATTTTAGCAGAAATATAAATACATTTGGGATGCTGTTTGAACACACCTGCTGACAAGGTAGGGATGCAATTTGTAATTACAATATCACGTTACTATCACTTGATCATATGCAGCTAGGCTATGTGCCATTTATTTTAAGCAATTTGTATTTCAATTTTGTGTGTGGTTTTATTCCAGAACACAGCTCCTCAAATGTTATTTGGGCTGTCACTTCAAGGTTAGACATGTGTGCAGCTTATTAGGATCTTAGAAGGTGAAAATATCAGTAGTGTATAGATTAATGAAGCTGACAACCATTCCGGCAAGGATGATGCATGGACCCACACCAAACCTGAAGCAGAATGCCTGGGACTATTCAACCTGGGGAATAACCTTTCAATGAACATATTTATCCAGCCAGGCCATGTAAAAGCCACCTCAGTTTTAGAAGAGGTACACTGATGCATTTTCAGTTGGTTGCCTGTTGTTGTTAGGAGCAATGAAACAAGGAGAAATTTACAGACCATTCGTGAGCCACGCAGTGTGATTCACAGATGGCTGCAACTCAGGAATAGGCTCTTGTTTTGTATGACACAAGCTTTCTCAAGATTTCACTCTATGAGTGTTTTATGCAGTGAGGACAAAATAATCCCACATGCTTTTTTGTTTCATACAACATAATGGTGTACTCATTTCTGAGGGGTGTTTTGCAGGTGAAGATATGCTGTAACGTTAACTTGCTTAAGAAATCCTTGCGGATATCTAAATTACCGCTCCTTAATATATGTCTCAAGTGTCTTTACCAAAACTAAAAAAGCTGAAAGTCAACACAATAGTTCTGTTTCAGTGTGCCATTGACCGGTGTGTGAGGTAACAGCACAATGTAACATTCTGTAAAATCATCATCTCTTTATCATGAGGTCAGTAATGAGTTCTAATGGATGGTGGCACAATATTTTCAGGGATGCATTTTCAGTACTTAGTTTGATTGTCTGTCCTACCAGCAGCTGCTGTGTCAAGCATTTATTACACACAACAATGTGAATTAACCGAAAAGCACAGTATCTAGTGACTTTTTTTACAAAAGTCTGAGCTTATTTGAGGACCCAACCACTACAGGAATACAAAAGAGTTCCTGAGAATGACACGTGGCTCTACCCACCAGAACATGTCCTGCCCAGGCAGCCGTGGGGCCACAGCTGTCCCTGTCACCCTCTTTTGTCATTAGCACTGTTCACTTGTGATCAATCGCTCCAAGCAAAGAATAATTCAGTAGGGGTTTAGGCCCATAGGTCTAGGAAAGTCCTGCTTTGGCCATCCCTTTTTTTTTGCCCTGACCGGAGTGATTGGACACTTACTGTAGTGAAAGTTTGATTGCTGGCGCCAGCATCATGCCAGCCCAGAAGGACCTGAACACTGGGTGCCACTGGTTCCCTCTTTTTTTTTTCTGATCAGGCAGGCTTTCCCCATGCTGGCAAAGGAAAAACATCAACTAATGGACTGGAAATAAATGCAACCCTTCCTTTGAGTGTGCGAAAGTGGCTGTGTGCGGATGTTCCGGTGATGGGGAGCCTCATGACAGTGGGCAGACTGGTGTCTCCTAACCTTGGTAAAGATTCATGTCTGTGTTGATGCAAATCTCTGCCCTGTGTAAGGAAAGGGGGTGATCCTGCTGACTTAAGTGCGTGTCTTCACATGTCTTTGACCTGCTATCGAGTAACACACTGGTCTGTTTGTATTCGCTGACCTGAGTAAAAGGTGCGTGGAGCTTGGGTTTACTCTCTATTCCTTCATCTGTTTATAAAAATAACTTCGGATTGAAGATATCCAGTTATTCAAAATGTATAATGAAATATTTGTTAAGACAAAGTTTTGATTTAATTTTATTTATACAGAAGTGGCCGCAGCTGCCCTGTTTGTAGGAACCGTTTACAATGCATGACTGGTTAGGGTGTGAGAGGTTCACCTAGCACTTTGAAGGGGTGGAAAACCAAATATTCTTTAAGCATTAACCTTCCTTTAATGACCTTTCCCCCTGGTAACTCTTCCTCTTTGGACTGGTGGTGGGATTTGGTGCTGGGTGAGACCACAGCCCTGCAGCACTGGGGAGCCTCCGAGCAGAGCCAGCTGCTCAAGGCTGTGCGTGGGGAAGAGGAAACGTAACTCTTGATGTCAGGCCAAGACACAAATTAATGACAAAATTTTTAGCAAGGCTATCATTTCTGCTCCTATAGATTTCACTTTACATAGTCTTCAGTAGAAGACAACCCCCCCAGAATTTACTGTCATTTGTCTTGAACTAGAGCAATCTGTATGTTTCATACAGTAGCCTTTATTTTGTCCACTGGAGTAGTTAACATTTCAGATTCAATATCTGTGTATTTTTATATCAATTCAAGTCTCACAAGGAAAACTTACTTGAAATTAAAATCTAAGTTACAGGGAAAGACTTGCTAAATGCAGGACTAGGTTGCATTGATTGTCATATCTGATTTTTGACAGGAGTAGTTTTATGGTATACAGCAATTTTCCTGTGAACATCTTACGGAAAACCTCATCATCCAGTGATGAATGGATATAAATCACTCTTGAAACCTATCCTACTAGATGTATTTTAAAAAATAAATGCCTGATAGGCAACCAACACCAGAACCAAACCTACAGACATGCTTGAGATGAGTGACAGGCAAACTCATCTTGTTTCTTCTGCTATCTTTTACATGGAACATCAAATGCCAGCCATTAAACAGACAATTTCATCTACAATTAAGAAGGATGTTGTAAAGATTCTCCTCAAGCTTTTGAGTGTAGAAGGAAAATGTATACTTTGAGAGCGAGCCTCTTAAAAATGTGGGCTATGCCTCTGCAATGGTCCTTTCACATTGTTTTTATTATTACAAATCTTTAGTGAACAACTGATAAGCAATAGTCTCACCAAAATTAGCTACATAATTGAAGTGTTCTGCTTTTTTAATATTTGTAGTGGAATGTTTTTCAGTTACAGTTTGAAATATATGATTTAGAAAATCTTTAGTTCTGCCATGTGGCTGTCTCTAATACATAAACTGGCTGTGGCTGTGGTGTCCCCGCTGGAGGCTGCTGTCATTAGCGGAGAAACCCTGACACTCTATTAGACAGTTATTCACTAAAAAAAATATTCATTATGCAAACCTCTGCCCAAAGACCTGCCTAAAATGCCACAAGCAGAAGTCTCAGCTGGTATAAATGAATGCAGCTTCAATGGCTTTGACAGAGCAGTGACTGCCTGCTCCATCTGAAAATTCTGTCCTGGGTTCCAGTTTTCAGCATCTCTGCTCTCACCACCAGCAAAAAGCAATGATTATTTGCCAATTTTTATTAATTGTTAATCATTAACCTGTAGCTGTGTTCCCATCTCTAATGTCAGACATCTTGTACCTGTGTGTTTTGTATGATGCTGATACACGATGATTTTTCTTTCTTGTTTGATTTGGAGCTGTAAGCAGTGTTTTGAAAACTTTTATTCTTTTCTTAAAGCCTTAGGTTTTCTTGTTTTATTCTACTGCCTCAATCCATGCAACAAGTCTCCTGCTACAAAGCCATATGCACCCTGCAAATGTCTCCCTCTATCACCCTCTGTTGCTACCGCAGGGATGCTGTGATGCTAATCTCGAAGAGCAGAGCCTCTGTCCTCCTCACGTGAAACAGCCCTGACGTGCTGAGATGGTTCCTGCAGGCAGAGTCCCTCTGAAGCTGATGCTGTGTGACAACGCAAATCAATTCGGCGTCTCTTCATCTCATTTCAGACCAACGGTGCAATACTGAAAATGCGCTATGCGTTGCCTGTCCTGATCAAAAATGTTAATAGTGGCAACCGTCCTAGACACACATTAAAAGCACTGACTTAAAGTGTCCTTCCGAGCAGGAGGGCAGGCTCAGCGCCGAGCTTTGCTCCCACTGCTGCGACACCCACCCTGCCTGAGCGCAATCTGCTGTGATGAGCTCTTCCCATCTTCATGCGTCAGGACCTTAAGCCTTTCTTCTTTGACACAGAGATTAAGGGCAATCCTGACAAATTCAAAACCAGATCAAGTACGGCGCTTTGGTGAGATGAACTACTGGCCTACAAATTACCCGGGGCAGGCTGGACTCCTGGGCCTCTCCCAGAGGGAGAGGTTTTGCAGGATCGGTTGTGGGCACCACATCGCCCTTTTCTGAACCCATTCTGGGCCTTTACGTGAACTGCAAAATCTGAGCTTACAGGCTGCAAACCAACCAAATCAACACATTTTTTTAAACCTTTTTTATTGTACGGCTGCCAAGCACAGGTACCTACAAACACAGATGTGGGAAGCAACAACCTAGCAAGGCATTCAGCTGGTTCCTGATTCTGCCTCCAAAAAGTGCTATTTCTGTGCACCTTTGGACAGGGCTAGCTGCCAAATTTCAGACCAAGCATCCCTGTCTCATAGTTCTTACCAATTCACTTTTCAAACAGCAATTCTGCCCCAAATGTCCCTGTTATTTATGATTGCAATAACAAATGGGCAAATTAGAATAAGATTGTTAATACCATTGCTTACACAACTAGCGTTATTGCTTTTTGCAAAACAAGCAAATTGTTATGAACTTGTGTTTTATTCCTATTAGTCATTATTTTAGATATACTTTTAAATATATATATAAAATGTATATAATTTTACATATATATGCATTCACATGTGATGTGATCTTAGATGCATTGCTTTGTGCAGCAGTTTTCCCCAGGCTTCTGCTAACCAACAACTGTGACTTCCCTCTAGTGGTCAGTTGTTATTTTTAAACGCTGATGATGAAAGACTGGGCTGCCTCTCACATTAAAAAAAAAAAAAAAAAAAAATCAGTATGTTTTAGAAAAATAGATACGAGCTTCCCTCTTGATAAAGTTTATGGTCATTGCTTAATTTTAATAGAACAGCAGAGGCTGTTTTCTTATTACAGCAAAAATTTGGAACCAAGCATCGGCTGGGAAAAAGCCGTGAAGAAAAAATAATCTCAGCTAAATGAAAGTTCTTGTTGGCTAATGGGGTCACTAATTGTTCAAGTTATATAATTACAGCTAAAAACTGTGGCTTGTTCACCACTACAAAATTAATTAAAGCTATAGTATTCACTTGTAGGCAGTGCAACCAGTTTTCTAGTGCTTCCTCATATGCTGTTTGTGCCTAGAGACCATCTGATAGCCTAGCAAAGGCCACTTTTCCTCTCCTTACTGGAAATCGAACTATTCCAGTCCATGTCAGCTTTTTTTTTTTTCATTCGTCGGCCATCTGACATGGCTTGAGGCTGTTTCAATTATCTGCCTTTTTTTTTTTTTTTCCTCTCAATAAATCTTTTTACTGAAGCTCTTCAAAAACATTGATTTTGGAACTTGGGATTTGGAGTCCTCACCGTGTAGGTTCTTCATTTTCCAAACAGTTTGTATGGCTCCCTTCTATCTTCCTTATCTCAACAGCTTGGAAAATGCCCAGTTTCCTCAAATTATTGGGATAACACTGATCAAATTCCCAAGCAAAGGGAACAGGGTCTCTTCAGCTGCCCTGGCCCTGTACTTAGAGAACACAGTTTCTTGCAAGCCAACAGTTTTAGCTTGCTTCAAAAAGTAAGGAAATTAAAGCAACTGCTTCCATCTGTCTGAGAATTTCCCTTACGCAAATCTGCAAACTTATTGGCAATTTTCAATTAAGTTTGACAGAAATTTCTAAGATTATTAAGTCCTTCTAAGTCACTCAAAACAAAAGCTGGATTAATAGGAAAAAAAAACCCTAAAATTCTTTGGATGGAGAATGATGTACTATTATCTCATTATATGCTGTTTGTCAACAACCCATAGGTCTGGTCTGTACCTAGTGGGTTGTGCTGGCCTCCCCCAGCAAGGGCTCCTGCTGCCTCTCCCATGTGGGTAGGTGTTCATTTTCTCTGTCCCAACAGTTTCATTTTCACTTCCTTTTCTTCTTACCGTGCCGGACAGGCTAACGTTTCAAGCTAGCATGCCCTAAGGCCTCCCTCGCTACAGCACCTACATTGCAGACCACGTACTTGGAATATATTCTGAATGCTGCCACCTAGAAAACTTAATTTGCCTCCTTCATCCTATGAAGTCTTGAAGCCCTTTACATCTTCACAAACACAAGGCAGAGCAATGTATGGAGGGGGTTGCTATCCTCTGTCAGGCGAGATGCTGGATTTCAAGACCAAAGCATCCCTCTTCAGAGGCCTGTGGATGGGGAAACAGGGCAGCACCCTCTGGAAGATATGTATCAAGTATACTTTATTATCAGAGGTAAATGTAGTTCAGTCCTTAATGCAGCACAAGACCTGCCAGTTTCAAAGAAGCCAGGCACCAGAATTAGGCTGTCTAGACTTTCCCTATTTTAAGGTTCAGGTGTGAAACCCTGGGCACACATATTTGTACAACATGGCAGGCTGGGGACCAGGTATTTTTCTTCCTCTTTACTTATATTCAACATGTTATAGAAATCCAGGCAGAATTAAATCCAATTTACAGTAGCAGCTTAGATTTTGACACGATGCCATGTTCTTTTTTCAGCTGACAGGGAAACCACAGTATCTTCTAAACTTCTTACCTCAGGGTAAGGGAGAACAGGTTGAAAGGCTGGCCGGGTCCCAGTGACAGGAGCTCTCTCCTGCCCCCCCTGACTCTCCAACTCATAACATATGCAAACCCATTACTTGCAAGCTGGCTGCAGTTTTATCCGGCAGAACTTCCCTGGGGGACAAAGCCAGTGCTGCCAAATTCACAGCTGGGCAAACCTCTCCAACACCAAATGAAGGGTCCATCTTTCAGTTATTAAACATGATCTGAATTTTTTATCTGCTCACCTACATAGTGAGGAATTTTGTGTGTATTTTTAATGCCAAAAGTTGGGAGATCACAACGTTCCTCCCTGCTTACAGTCACGATGGATCCCATTTACTGTCTGTCAAAGTCCTGTTGACATGTATTTATCCTGACAGTTTGGTCTAAAGTTTCCACTTCATGTGTACAAAGAGCAGCGAGAGATCCCCTCAGAGATTTAAAATGATGGCCCGCAGGATTTATTTGCACCCCAGGGAGCATCATTTGGGGCTAGAATCCTACAAGTAGCACATTCAGTTATTTCCATCTTCTCATGATACCAGTCACTGCTCCTGCCAGCTCTCTGAAATGCTCTTTCCTAAGGTAGAAGGAAGGGGAAAACTGAGAGGGAAGGGGACAGAAACACAACAAAGGACAATTACTTTCCAGAAATTATTGAAATTTCATCCTTCATTCTCCCTAATTCTTCTTTCAGAGAAGAAAACACTTCCATACTTCAGACAATATTTCTTCACACATTATTTCTATAGGTTCTGTCTTAGAACGGACCAGACAGTATATAAAGAAAATTTGGTTTCCAAATCTTTTGCCACTTTGCCTCTGCTACGTGGAGCCACAAGGAAACTGTATTTTCCTAGGAACAATGTGAGAATAGAAGATTACAAGAAAAATTACTGTTGGGGTATCCTTATTAATTTCTTCCGGATTTATACAATCACTTCAGTAAGTGATAAAACCAAAAGCCAAAGTATATAACTAAAGGAAATTTTAGCAACTATACATATTAATGCACTTTGGGGAACAGGCACAAAGAACGTACGTGTGTCTTCAAAAATGGTTATCATATGAGAACTTTTCCCCCAACAAAACCTAGGGAATTCAGACTTCTCTTTTCAGGTATTATCTTTAATCAAAACAGAAACAGCTGTATTTCATGTCTACCAGTCAATGCATATTGCTGGAAAAATCAGCAGATACCTGGACAGAGAAATAGGCAGCTCAGTATCTGAAGGTGCCAGAACTGAAACTGTGCAGATGGTAATAAGCTGGAATAGCCAGGGGTTTCCAATTACGCATAGGCTGACAGAATGGCTTCTGATTCAGTGATAAAATCCCTCTTTCAAGCGTCGTGGTCAAACGTCAACTTTCTGATGTATCTCCTGAAGCATCTGTACCTCCTGGGATCCATGGCTCTCCTGCAGTCTTCTCTGCAGCAGCTGCCCTCCTGCCCAGTCTGTTTCCATTCATACACAGAATAGACAAAGTATGAAAAGAGCATTGCAATGGATTTTGCGTACCATAAAAGATGTTATTCATAATTCCTTCACTTCATGTACTGTTTAAAAGTGAGCACCCAGAATTTTGTATGTCAGACAATTCCTTTAGGACACAAAATTTTGATTTGGGATCCTATCTGAGGGCTTTTAATTTCAAATAAACATTCTTATTTTCTCTTATTCAGTCTTGCAGATATGGAATACGACTGTTTAGGTTTTTTTCTTTGCAGAAATATGACTAAATAAAGCAACCATGGAAGTAAAATGTAAACAACAGGAGATTTCAATGGGAAATGGTCAGACAAATTCACATTTTTTTCAAATGGTAGCATGTAAAGCTAAGGAACTTTCCATAAACAGTTTGGCTGCACTACATAAAGTCCTGTAACATCATGGGGACAACTTCTGCCAGAGTTGTTTCGTGCTTTTTTTCCACTTTGAATTCTTAATTACATGGTGAATGAATCAGATGTGATTTTTACTGCTAGTGTAAACAGAACAAACAGTGAAATTTTAAAACCACATTTATTTTTAATACAAAATCTGTTGCACTATTACAGAAGTGAGCCTGTAAGTTTACCCCCACATGCACAGATAATTCAGCATCTACAATTAAATAAAAGTAAAATTATATTTCTCTTTTACCAAAACCATTGGCAAATCTTCTTAAGAAATGTTCTCTTTGTGCTTTGTAATCAATGTTTGTATAATTCTTTTCTTATTTCGGTTGCCATTACGAAAATTGATCAATGGAAAGCTCAAAGGTGCAAAAGAAGCTTATTGCAGCTAGCTTACATTTGTGATTTCTTCAGTCGTGCTTTACCTACAATATACACATGACAGCTGCGAGGTGTACTATGGTCTCATGTAATGCACTGGCAAAAGCTCTGAGTGGCGCAATTAGGAATCTGCAGTAAAAAAGCAGAACAGTTCACTATTTTGTTTTCACAGCAAAAAAAAAAAATATTTAAGTAGATGCTTTAAAATACCATGCACACCATTGGCTATAGTACTTCTTACACAGTACAACATAAGCTTTCTTGTTTTATTTGTCTGTAACACCTAGAAGCATATAGCATCTACGCTTTAAGTGTATTTACAAATTCAACAAAATATCTACATATAAAAAGCTTACTTAAAATTAAACTTGATGCAAGTTATGAAAAACCAATTTATTGGCAAATGAAACTGAGCATTCCTTCAACCATAGGTTGTTATAAAAATTTATATTTGGAGGTAAACATTTGATTGATACAGTATGCGAGAAAATAATTTTGTAACCGATAATGGCAATCCTTTACCACTAAACTGTATTAGCACTTGTCAGATCGAATTCTGCGGTTCCACGCGGTAACCCCCACACTGCTTCAGGGTGCAGATAATGACAAAACTGCCACGCTGATCTGGCCGGGATGCAGAGGGAAATGCACTCTCGCTGGTGTAGTCGGCTGGTTTGTTTTTTAACAATTTATTTTACAAAAGCTTATACCTTGCTGTGTTAGTAAATAATTTAATTATGTTTGTGTATTTTTTTTTGGTTTTTTTTTTTTTTAAATCTTCTAAGGCCATGAAAACATGTTGTGCTGTAACTGTTTATTTTTAACTGTTCCTTTATTTTTAACTGTGTAACTGTTCCTTTATTTTTAAAGGAAAAAAAAGTCATACTCTTCTTTGTGTAATTTAAAATATTTAAAACCTTCCATTTTTAGCACAACAGTTTCATAACACTTCTTTTTCCCCCCACATTTTCACTTTATTTGGCAATGATAGTAGCCTGCTAATCACAGTTTACTGCACCAACTGATTTAGTAGTACAGCGCATTATGGAATGCATATTGTATAAAGGCACTGAATGTATTTTGCCCTGTGTTTTCCGGAATATTTTCTCTCATTTTAAAGTTTTTTCTTTCAGTATCTGTACAATTTCCAAAATGCATTGCAATGCCTATCTTTTATGCCCTAAAATCAATCCAATGTGTTTTGATGTAAAAATAGAACACTGTACTGCTGTAATACTTGATAGATTACAAAAGCTATAAAGTAATAGGAGCAAAGAGCAGATAATAGGGTCTCATTAAGCATCAGCAAATGCAAGTGTCATACTTAAATCATTTAGCAATTATATACTGTACATACAGTTCCTAACTGTCTTGCAAAAAGACATATGATAGCTAGACATTAAGTCACCAATTTCACAACAATGTCCACAAAGACATTGAAGGTCTATATAATGCTACTATAACACTCTGACAATGAAACAGAATTCATATCCAGGGATTCAGCTGAGGACTGCATAAAAAAAATTGTCAAACCATGTTTTTATAGTGTACACAAGATTATCTGTGAATTGTGTCGCATTTTTTTCTCATGCATTACATTGTATTTTCAACAGGAAAAAAAAAAGACAAGTCAATGTTATTGTTTGTGTCAGTTCCTTTAAAAAAAGTAAAAATAGCCAAGTTTTGAATGAGATTTGAATGTTGTATTTGGATTCATAGTAACATACCACTTAATGTGTCATTATGCTGTATAACTGTATTGACCTGCATATTCTTAGAGCATAAACATCTTGTGGTGAGGAGCTCCGTTACCTGCATGTTCATAGTATGAGAAGGAGGACGTACAAGTGCTTTAAAACTGAAGATACAAAGGGATTGAGTTCTGTGGTTACACAAATGAATTCATGGCATTTACAGGAGAAGGAGCCTCAGAGCTTTCATTTCCTTCTGCAGGTTCTTTCTCTTTTTTACCACTATATTGTCCAATAAAGGAGCCATCCTCATTGAACTGACCATTGACACCTTCCCCATAGTCAACTAAACTGTCATCGCTGTCTTCTTTTTTCACAGTTCTGTCTGAAGGTGTCCGGCTTCCTTTTTTTAGAGGTTTGTGGTCCTCTGCATCGCTGGAGACACAAACAAACAAACAAAAGGAATTAACTGATGTATTACATATTAAGAGAAAATCACCCATGCATGCAGAGTTTATAAAAAGCATGTGTGCAGCCCTATAATCCTTTAGTAAACCCACATCACATTGCAGAGACAGATCAATATGATGCAGTTGACATGAATACATGGTGTAGGAATGATTTAAACAGAGAATGTCTTCAGAGGAGGGAGGAGGGTTTGTGGTTTCCTTTTTTTTATTTCCCCCCCCCCGTGTCGTGCATGACTTTTCAATGATAAGGCTTGCGCCCTTGCCTTGGACACAATTTAGGCGCATCTGCAAGCATTAAAAAGTGGGTTGTAAAGTTATTAAAAAAATAATTTATTTGTTCTCCAAAGTAACAAGCTTATGATGTGCTGTGAAGTTAGTCTGTTAAACTTCTTAATTTCTTTGACTCCTTGAACATGAATGACGAATGAATTTGGTTAAATGAAATATACTGATTTTCTTTACTAGTATAAAGAAAATAAAGTGCTGCATTTCAAATAATTTGTTACAGAATGCAGGCCAGACTTGCAATTTTCAACCTTACCTTTCAAGAGACCTACATATTCCATTAAAAGGGTGCAGAAGAAACAAATGAAAATAGCCTAAGAAGAAAAGCAAAGTCCATATCCTGATAGTGATCAGTATTTTATCAATAATACGTTGCTCTTAAAATTGCTAAAACATTTACTGCATACAGGTAAAGCAACAATTTAGCTTACAGTAGCTACAGCTGAGCAGTTAAGAGCATGTTTAGGTTTTTATCAGATCAACCTCCTCATCCTAACGCATAAGCGATAACATGTTTTGACAATGATGATGGTGATTTGGAGGACAACAGAAAAAGGAAAGGAAAGAAAGGCAGGGAGGAGAGATCCCTGTAGCAAAGGGCTGTGGTCTTTCTCTCGTCAGTGGAAAAGCTGCAGCACCATCAGCATCCCCAAATAAATTTGCAGCTGTAGTAAGCTTCTATTTCATGAACTAGATAGATGTAGTTGTGCTGTTTACAGAATACTTCACACTGCACTTCAGTTTCAAGATGCACATTTGAGTAGCAGCTCTAAAGCATTTCCAATTAAAAACCACTATTGTCAGCTGCAGTTTTAGGTGCAATTATTTACCTTGTCTTACACAGAACATGTGACTTTATTTGCACATAGGATACAAAAGAGTAAGTGATTTTTTTTTTTTAAATTTAAAGACTCCCAGCTTATGGAAAATATAAAGAAACATGTATAGAATATCAAGGAAATAAAAATATATTTACAATATCCACAATACTAGGCTGAATATATATTCAGCTGATTATTTGAACTGTGTAATTGCTAAAAACAAGTACCTTAGTTATTCCCATAGTTATTTTTTCTATTTTTTTTCTAAAAAATATCTTTGAACACCCAGAGAAATCATATATATAGAGACACATACAAGGTCACACAGATTATATATTGTTAGCTAACAAATGTCCTGTTGAGAAACATTTTGTTATTGTTAAAAAACCATTACACCAATTTTCCATCATGCCAATTCTCTTCATTTCACCACCTTTTCTAGAAAACTCCAAGTTATCACATTGTAAAAGAAGTACACCTCTAATATGCATATACTTACAGAAAAAAAAACATACTACAGATTTTATTCTTCTATGTATACACAAGACGGAAGTGTTAGGAATATCTATCCTATTGACGTGTAAGAAAATCTTAATGTTTAAAATACAAAAAGGCAAAAACTCTGAACTTGGCTGTATCAGTCTTGACTTTGTTTTTAGTTATTGCCGTGTACAGGGCATGAAGATAAATATTGTATCATTGATCTTTTGTGCTCACTGATACTACGAACATATAGGCTAGTAACATTTAAAAGAATGCTAGTCCAAAATGTCAGTTATCCAGCAGCAAAGTGTAAATGTTTGTAACACTGCAAACACAAGCAGATTACAGAGACATTACTGAAGAGAGTTCATTCTAGAAGGACCTTCTATTTAAAAGGTTGAAGATAGACTTGAGTATTTAAAAATCACAGTTTCTCCGCTGCCCTCATCAGAGGGCATTAGAGCCATTGTAACAACATTGTTATACAACCCAAATGAAGGCCAGACCGACCCTCGCTTTGAAGCAGTACCAGGTCCTGCTCCCAAAGAAGAATGACCTGCAGCGTTTAATGCTTTCTGAGTAACAGCATTTAGTAAAGAACACTGCACATATTGTTTGCTGTTTAATTTTAGATGAGCAGCTTCATAATTGCTTGTAGGAATAAAAATAAATTAAAATTTGCATTTTTACCGTATTCCAACTGGTGAAGAAACTCTGCAAATATTCTGAAGTGTGACCCTGTCCAGTGTAATTCACTAGGCTGGAATATACACTAAATTAATAATACACCATCACTGTATCAAAGATATCCACATTTTTGTGCTTAATCCAATATAAGGCTTGATGTTCATTTCTAACTTGGATAAATCTGGGTATGAGAATTTCTGCTCTTAGTGTTTTCATGTTTGCATTTTTGAAAAGAAAGTTTATTTACATGCCAAACAATGAAGAAATTCTTACACAGGTGGTTGCATTGTCTGTGATATTTTCTATATTTTAGTAAGTATGCAGATTCTATTGTCTGTATAATTAAAAACAAACAGATAAAACTGCAGATTTACCCAGGAGCGTACCTGCACAGAGGTGAGCACTGGGGTAAGAGCAGTTACAGTAGATGTAAAAATCCAATCTGAATCTGGGGTTTCCCTCCCTTTTTGCACTATACAAGTCCATAAAGAAGTTCTGCCAAGACTCTATCAGTGGCAAAAGATGTGGGATTATCCTGGGTGCTTTCCACTTCTTCTTTAGGAAAAGGAAATATGTGCTGTGGTACATCTATTCTTTATCAAACTGGATTATGACTCTTGTATTAGATGAATACAATGGTTTGGGTAGAAGGGAAAGAAACTAAGGAATAAAAAGCAAAACAACAAGCAAGAGAGAGAGAGAAAAAGTGAAAACACCCACAGTTTGCACAGCACTTTGTAACCCTGGGGGTGCAAAACAGAGGAGGGACCCTGGTGCTGTGGGGAAATGAATATATTTTTTGTTTGCTGCCAAGAAGCAAACTGCAGAAATCACTGAATTGTATTATGAATATGGATGCCCAAAGAGCTATAGAACACTTTTGGTTGTAGAATATATAATACTATATTGCAAAAACATGTTAAAGTGATACATTTTTATACAATATCTGCAAGATTTGCTAATATTGCTTACAATTATTCATAAAACTATTTCAAAATACAACCAGGATAGATCATAATTTATTTTAGGTTTTGTTTGTGATTTTGCTTGCTGTCTTTTCTATATATATTGTAATATCTTGTAATGAAAAATAAAGTACAAATTGGGTTGACTAAAATTACAGTAGAAAACTGAAGAAGTTTTTGGAATGTGTCATGTATGCAGTACATACAATTAATAGTAAGACAATAAGTACTGGGAGAGAACAAAAAAAGAGATGAGAACGGGCATGAATTTTATATTTAGATCAGACAGCCTGATCTAAATAGTTAAAGTTAAGTCTAAAGTTAAGTCTAGGGATACTTTTACTATTTCTTCTCTTACAAATAAATTCCATACTAGCAGTCTTTTAGGGATGAAATTTGCTCAGTGAAGACTGATATGTACCAGTTATTTTGATAAGTACTGAGATGTACTACACACATTTCCTGCCCTTTTAGTAAGAACAGCATTTAATATTTTACTTAAATATTTTTCATAAACAATTGCTAATATATGAATATATGTTTCTTTTTCTTCTTAGTTTAATGAAACATAGCAAACTTGCAGCCAATGATTAAGAAATATGAAGAAGTATGGAGGTGACAATAATGCGTAAGTGCAAAGTACAAACTTTTTTTTTTTTTAAAAAGTACTTCCATTTCACAAGCTCATCAGTTATGAAAGAAATATATACCTTGAAAGCTCCTTTCTTCTTTCAATTTTTCTTCCTTAGATATGGGTACATGCAGCAACCAGTCAGAATGGGGAAGACAGTTTTACGATGCCTCTGCAGTCCAGCAGGCAACTAGTTCCCACTAAACTTTGCCACATTCATGGACATGCAAAAAGACTCAATATATGGTTAGCAATATACTACTTTTCCTTATAACACAACTGTCAGACGAAAGGCAACATAAAACAAACAAAATGGATAAAGCGTTCTGCGCTATTGGATGCAGAAAGAGGATGCAGAAGCTGAAAACTGTTGGCAGTAAATTCCTTTTTCTGTGCCCTCAGGTCAACAGCCCAGAAATGTTTAAGTATAAGCACTCACATAA